>SKCR01055025.1:0-482397 GCA_019454045.1 Zanthoxylum bungeanum | reverse complement strand
CAAAACAAAACAAATCACATCATAATACTAAGGGCTTCGTGATCGAATCAAAGCATACAAACCAAAACTTTATCAACATAGAAATGATAGCATGCATTGCAGGGTCCAATACATAAATAAGAGGACATACTTCTATTCACAAGAATATTCCCCAAGACTCTAGAGTAAGTGATTGTAGTGTGAATGGTTCTGTCGCCTCGAGTATGACTTTCCAAAGACTTATGTGACTGACTGATCTAGTTGCCAACCTAAAAAAACTAGCAAACGATGAGATGTGAGATTTATAACTCAGTAACGTACCACGCTCAAATCATAAAAGCTAATAATAAATCTTGAAAGAAACATATAAATATATAATCAAGTGTATAAGTTTATCAATATGCCTTTAAAATATTATGCTTAAACTAATATTAAAAAATCTTTCAAACTTTATACTATTGTTTACGCTTTTATATATACCATCTTTATAGTAAACTCTTAAAATATTATGCTTAAACTAAATTAAAAAATCTTTCAACTTTATACTATTGTTTACGCTTTTATATATACCATCTTTATAGTAAACTCTTTATCATATGTCATCAAATCGAAAAATAAAACACTTTCATTGTTAATAACTTACTTGTTTGTCTTTAGACAGAAAATCTTTGGTTCGTTCAAAATATAAATTACATATACGAATAACAAAACTTAGCTTATATAGAATCTTAAATCCTATACTTAACCTTCGTACACAGACAGTTTCAGGAAGCTCACTTGTAATTATGCATATACGATAAATATTTCAGTCATTAGAATTTTCATGTATACCTTTGACTTACAAAACCTTAGAGAAGTGTGTATCTTTATATATAAATCTTCGAGAAATGCATACCTTTTTGCATTCAAACCTTTGAGAAGTGCATACATATACAAATCTAAGGCCTTAACTCATTCTAGACCTTTATAACATTGCATAGCTGACAAAGAGAAGTGCAAAACTTTTAGGGATCAAAAGTCATCACTTAACCAAATTAAAAATGAGAATGTGCAAGAATACGTGTCTGAGTCACAGGAAAATCATATCATATACATCGAGATATCATATCGTCATATCACACACATAGGCCTCAAAATATTTATGTAGACATACCGTATCAAAATCATATTCTACTAATTATAATGCATAGTTTTACCAAACCACTCAAACCCGTGGCTATAACCAACCATACCTGTGGTGGCTGATACATCTAAACTTATGCATATATTGTCTAAGCATGATTGTAACTCAATATGACCGATACCATGCAAATAATTAACTATACTTCAAGTATTCATCACATGGAATACTTACCTGATCTTGCGAAAACTTCTTATCCAAGTCACGTCTGTCAGAATAAATACGAAACGTGATTAGAATCACAGTTTTGTGGAATTATCGACTCAACTATAAAAAAAAACTTTTAAATCTTCCCAAAATACCTAAATCAAGTCCGTTTTCAAACTATTTCAGTTTCATTACTCTCAAAGCATCTAACTAAATAAATCTATCACATTTGATTCACTTTCCAACCCAAAACCCGAAAATCCCTCGAAAAGTCTGAAAACGTCATAAACGGATCTGGTAACTTTATTATCTATCTTGTTCCTTCTAAATCTGTCAAATGCTCATAATTTATCATTCCAGGATAACCAGACAACTAAAATAATCATATTACATATTTTTGGAAAAACTTTCGTAAAAGTTTTTCGAAACACAACGAAATGATCGTGGACCCTCTGAAACTTTATGAAACCATCCAAATTATATTTTATCATCATGATTAACTCATATCTACCATTATGTTCACTAAAATATAGACACGCACGAAATTATATTTTACCAAAAAATCAGATCATATCAGATCAATCCAGTTCATTCCGATTTCACCCAGATTCTATCAATAGCATAAATTCAATACATTCTAAATTATTCAATTCAATACAATTCAATGCATTACTCTATGATACTACTAGAAGCATCCGAATACAAATCGTTAAACTTGAAAAATAGTAAATTTTAACGAGATGTCTTATTGAGATTCTGAGGGAATACACAAAATCCTAACGCTCCCACGAAACCCGTTAGAATTGACATAATTCAACTCGAAGCTACTGTTGAAATGAGTATCACTATTTCAACATGAAAATATTCTTCTTCGAAAGACTTTTCCAATAGATGAAAAAATCAGTTCAATCAGAGCTTGTTTGTTATTTTGACTGAAATAATAAAAACTTCTCCGTCTCTAAAAATCACATAACCAATTCTTTTGAATTTCATGATTTCGAAAGTAACGAGACACTCCAACACATATTTCAATGTTTAAATTCTTATTCTTCAATATTGTTTCTACGAGAATCTTTCAAAACTGTTCTGAAATTTCGGATATTACAATGTCCACAATCACATATCACGTTGGCAAGCTCTTTAAAAGGACAAAATCATGCTGGACTGAAGACTTTGATAAAATAAACTCCCAAACACGTTGATAGGGTCGCATAAAATGCTCCTTCAATTCCGATTGAGTGTGTTAGTTTTGTGGATGAAAAAAGATTATATGAGACGTCGTACATATCATTCATGATTCAATAAAGTTTTACTATATATTTATGTGAATGATTTTAGTGAGGGAATGGGACAGTGGGTTAGCACTCCAACTCTGACTGGGAGTGATCTCTATAATTATTGTTCAACAAAATAAAAATCGGTCGCAAAAGTCGACAAAACCCAGAAACAGCCATAACAAAAATAAAAAATCAAAAATAGCTTCAATTATTTAAAATTTTGTAACACGTGTTTTTTTCATTTTTCGGCAAAGAATGATTTCTCACTTATTTAAACTCAGCAAAGCGAAACGCAAATACAACTCAAAGAAAACAGCAACAGCAAAAACCATGAACACAAGAAACAGAATCATACGACAGAGCCAAAGAAGTGAAACAGTTCGAAGACTCCAAGATCGGAGTTAAAGGATTAGTCGATTCAGGCATGACTACCATTCCCCCTTTTTTTATTCACCCACCCGAAGCACTCTCTGAAATCAGCCCATCCAAAATAATCACAAAACCAGACCCTGATATCATCCCAATCATCGATTTGTCCGGCGCTGACTCTGAGCTGCTGCGACCGAAGATTGTTGAACAGATTTCTCGTGCGTCCCGTGAAGTTGGATTTTTTCAGATTGTTAATCACGGCATTGGACTGGATGTTATGGACCGTTTGATTGGAGCTATCAAAGGGTTTCATGAGCTACCGACGGAAGCCAGGGCGAAGTTCTATCATAGAGATCAAAGCCGTGCAGTCCTGTGCTTTTCTAACGTTGATATGTATCACTCTAAGGCTGCTAGTTGGAGGTAAAATATGAGATTTTCTGCAGTTATTTCTCATCTTTTTTCCTGAAATAATTTTGAGTGTGTATATATATATATATTTTTTTTCTAGTATATGTTGTTTTCGACTTGCGTAATTTGTAGATGATCAGAACTTATACACGGGGTTGGACATCAGTTCTTACTTTGAAAAAATATAATAATAATAATAATAATTTAAAAAAAAAAAAAAATTACCCAACTCATCTCTACATCTATTTTTATTAATGTTAAAAATCTATTTTTATTTATTAATTTTATGAGGGATGGCTGTCATGTTAAGCACTCAATTAATTTTTTTTCCCTGAAAATAACATTTATTACAAAATTATAGTGATAGAATTGCTGCTGAGAAAAACTGTGTTAAAATTTTATAACCTTATGTGAGTTTTAGTAAAAATAAACCGTTAAGATTAAATTACATTTAAATTATTATCACCAATTATAATTACAACTATATATATATATATATATATCAATAAAATTTAACTCAACATCAAATTTAACTTCATAATAATAAATTTGGATCTCATATTGAGCTTAATTGTATTAAAATTTAGTAATCTCCTATCATATTTATATTAATAGCAATAAATAATTAATATTTAATTTTACAAAAATTCTTATTAAATAACTATCAATCATAATTTGTGTTCAACTCATTATTGAATCAAATTCTATTATAATAACCATATGGGTGCCTAATTTTTGTAACTGGATGTCTAACAAATTTTATAGGGATACTCTGGTGATGACTCTGAATCCGAACACACCAGAGCTCGATGAATTTCCTGAAATATGTGGAAAAGAGACGTTGGAATGGAACCAACACATGGAACGGCTCGGGCCTCTTTTGTTCGAAAATTGGGTGAAGGATTAGGATTGGCAAGAGGAAGGATGAAGGAGCTTACCTTGGGAGAAGGAAGGAGGATGGATGATGGAAATTATTATCCGTACTGTCCACAACCTGATCTAACTGTAGGGATTCAATGTCACACTGATCCAGGAGCATTGGCGATTCTGCTGCAGAATCATCTTGGTGGGCTGCAATGTAAGTATGGTGACAATTGGGTGGATGTTAAACCTATTCCCGGAGCTCTTGTTGTTAATATTGGGGATCTCTTTCAGGTAAATTAGTTTCAAGTTTTCAAATGTTACACGTTTCAAATATAGAATTTTAGTCTTAACTAATCTTCGTATGTGACAGATTTTGTCAAATGATGAATATGTAAGCGTGGATCATAGAGCGTTGGCTAATTCGTCCCAAGAACCACGAGTCTCAGCTGTGGTTTTCCTCACGACAGGTGATATTGATCGTTTGGTTGGACCATTTCCGGAGCTAATATCGCCGGAGAAGCCAGCTCGTTTTCAACAGCTCACATTCGCAGATTATCTGAAACGGTTCTATTCAAAAGAGCTGGATGAAAAAACCTTGATCAATTCCTACAGGCTTTAAGAGATGCATTTTCTCTTAAACTGCTCTGGTCTTTAAAATAAAATAAATAATGAAAATGATGGCAACCCTGCTGTTGTTTGCCGAAATGATCGTGGTTTTATGTTTTGTTTTAGAAAATGGGTCTTTTCCGTTGATATAATAATTGTACTTGTGCTTCTCTTGGGTTTGTGTTTGGGTTTTTTCTCCTTTTCAAATGTAAAAGTTGGTGTTTATGTTTGAAATGTGAATGAAATTTAAATTGCTTGTGTGTTATCCATTTTTTAAATAAATTTATTAGTAAATATTGATATTTAGTAAAAAATAAATAAATAAAAATTATCCATAAAAATTAAATAATTTTTTTTTATCCTTCAAATTCCATGTACAAACCAAATAATGAAATGTTGGCCGATTAGTGTCATTAAATGTCAAATAACATGGTACAAATAAATCAATCCAGAAAATACCAATTAAACAATTATAAACCCTAAAACATGAAAAACTGTAGAAGAACCTGGATAAAGTAATGACGATCCAAGTCGAGATCTCTCTGTCCTTAAGAACTTATTGGCCCCGTCACAGGTGCTTTACGGATTCAAATTGGCCAATGTTCTCCCAGGATAAGTTGGATGCTTCTTGTTCAAGGAGCACTACTTAACAAGTGTTTGAACTAGGAAATGGTGGAACTCTCCCTCAAAAACAAAAGGAAATGAAAATGGATTCTCAAAAACGGATTTGTTCTATATCTTTTAATATGGATATGAAGTCTCTTTTATACGGCATGGAGGGGGTGCCAAAGGGGCCCCTTGGGGTGGGATGCAACCTCCTAAGGATTGCAACATTCTCATGCACCCCTAGTATCCAAAAGACATTTAACAATATCCTTTAATGAATATTACAAGAATTTCCAACATGAAATCATATCGCATCATCATTCCAACCAAATATTGGGTTTGCGTGACGAAAGCGTGGTTTCGAATGAAATTTGAATTTTAAAACTTTTTAAAAATTTCGAACAAATTGGCTAAATCTATTTCGTACAAATTTCACCCAAAATATCCATTAATATCAAATATAGTGACTTAAAATATATAAATAATAATAATAATAATAAAACATGGAAAAAATTTCAAAATATTTCCGAGAGTATAGCGCGAACCGAGAATCGATTCATTCACTGCTACAGTGTCCAATACTATTTATTGTAATAAGGAATGACAAAAAAAACTGGACCCGGTCGGGCCCGGACCTACCCGCTCGGGCTTTGGCCAAGCTCAAGGATAAAAAAATCTCGGGCCAGGCCATAAAAGTAGAGGGCCGGCTCGGGCTCGGTATAGCTCGGGCAGGGGTCGAACTTTTCCCAAGCTCGAGCAAAAACCGAACTCGATCTGGGCTTATCAAAGCCTTGACCCTGTTCAGCCCGTTGCTACACTTAATTGTGACTATGTAGTGAACATTTCACTATATAGTCACATTTTCTCTTCTAAAATAGTTGTGTTTCCAATTTTTGTCACACAGAACCTTTTCGAAACATTATTTTAAACACCGCAAATGCATCCAAAATAACCTAATATCATATATTAGGTAAAATTAAATTAATTTCTTAAATTAATCACGTTAAATAAATTTATTTAATTCATTATAACCTTAATTCATTTTAAAACAATTAATCACATTATCAATTAGTCACCACAAATGAAGCACTCTAAAATAATTTTAGGCATTTTAGAGTGGTAAAATACACAATGAGAATAAAAATTATCTCATAATTTTGAAAACTAATTACATTAATCATTCCATAAATTTACACATGCTAAATTAGGATTTTTCAAGGTTACCAATGATGAGTAATTTTTTAGTTTGTTTATTGAGTCTTAAGTTTATTTTTATTTTTATTCTAGGGAAGTGTTGAAACATAATATTCACATACTTAATAATTGATTTTCTTTTTTTGGGTAATTCTTTAGTTTGTTTATTGAGTCTTAAGTTTAATGCTTCTTGTTGTCTGATCACCAATAAGATTGATGTGGTAAACTTAAAATGAACTAGACATAGGGATTTTAGGTTTCAGTCTTAGATTCAATAGCCCACGATCTTCTTTGAGGATAGATAACCCTTTAATAGATTTCCTTACAGGATAGACATATATCTATCGGGCGGGGGTAGCCATAATTAGAACTTGATTTTAATGAATCCAGGTAATTTGATTGACATAGACATATGATTCAATTGCATTATACTGAGTATTTGCGTCTGATCATCGGAAGAGGCTTTTGCATATCTTTGTGTTCCAGGTTAGCAAACTGATTTATTACACGTATGTAAGAGAATCAATTCATCTTTAGACTATTATTGTGTGGAGTCACGACCTTAGATCTTTGAGTCTTTTCTTTTCCTTAGTATTTTCTTTTGAGTCTGTTTTTATTTTAATTAGCAAATCCACTTTCAACCAACCAAAAGCAATCAATTCTCTTCTCCCTATAATTAAATACATGTAAATAAATAGTATCAATAATTAATAACAACAATAGGATTAAGTCCTCGTGGGATTGATATTTTTATACTACTTGAACGATACGTGCGCTTGCGTTATACGCGTGTGAATGCACCGGTCAACCAAGCACAAATATAAAAAAACTAAAATTAAAAAGCATATAATAAAAAAATCCATTATATAATTATAAATAGAAAAATTTCTAAAGAGAAACATTAGAGATTAACCCCAATGGATGGCCTTGGTGGTAAATGTATTGGGCTTGAGTGATTTGTTCTCTCTCTCAGGTTCAAGGTTCGAATCTCACTAGATATATCTCATTGAGGCCATGTTTTTGGAGTTGGTGCTCTGAGTGTAAATCCGGATTGTATTTATAACCGGTTCATGAATACGAGTAACACTTTCTTCCATAATTTTACAATATATATAGTAACCCTTCTTATCCAGCTAAGATCTAAATTAACTATGAGTTAGTGTTATATATATTAGAAAAAAAAAAACCCAAGATATACGATAGTCATTCCATTACAACCAGGGGATGTAATATGCAGTGGATGTGTCGCTACAGTGTATATGCTCAAATCAAATTTATGATCGAGATCAACTAATATGGGTTGGTCAGTGAAATTGTGGATACTGGTGCACGTAGTATATACTAGGATATAATCTGGTGGTTGGTCTCAGCGAATCATGAGTCTTTGAGACTCATAAATAGATATATAGGTGTTCATTGGATAAACACTAGACGACTCACTGGAAGATTCCACATACATTAATAGGAATCTTCTCGAATTGAGTAGAATAGTGGCCATTTGACTTGAGATACCGCTGTAAATGTTTGAGTTATCTTCATAATTTGATAGTAGTCACTTAATGATCTTCTTAGATCTAACCTCCATCTGTCTGTTGGGTGTGAATTGATACTCTTGACATCATGTGTGTATTCAGAGAGAATTTGTCAATCTTGTGTACGAGATTTAGGCATCCACTTTGTTATACTCTAAATTCTTGGCCAAGGTATATTGTAAAATTATTCTGAGTATTTTTGCAGAGAATCCCAATTATATATCGCGACATACAAAATTATATATGATGGAGATTTGGCGTTTATCTATATCTCCAGTATAATTCGGATGACCTATGACAGAAAGACTATACGTATACGATGACCTCGACTTGTATAGTTCAACGTGATTATTTATAGGGTTGGCTCAATGAATCGAATTTGTATCAAAATGTGATGGATTTGTTTTCGATTTGTTTATTAAACGAATCATAATATCATGATATGTATTCGATTCATTTATTAAACGAATCGAATATGAATATTGTTTAGTCATTATATTATTTAATAAAATAATTTACCACACTTGATTACATTAATTCTTCATAAATATATACATATGAAATATGAAATTAGTATATTTACTAAAAATACCTCACCAAATATCAAAAATATTACTTTTTTCTATGGTACTTAGTCATGATTCTCGTATCTTAATTGAAAAATAATAAGAACTAATAAATAAAAATAATAAAACGAATCCTAAATGAATCAATGAGCTTAAATTCGTATTCGATTCGTTTAATAAATGAATCGAATCAAATTGACTCATTTATTAAACGAATCGATTTTTTCAAACACCGTATTCACTTTAAAACGAATCAAATTGAATGAATAAATGAATCCTGACCCAAATTGCCACCCCTAATTATTTGTGGTTGTTGTAATTTACAAGTGGGCGAATTACGGATGCAAAAATGGTTTTCGTAATAGATACACTTGAACCTAGATAATCCCACTAATAAAGCAAACTCGTAGAGCACTAGAACAATTAATTATGAATAACTTGATTATTCTTAACGGTACACATGCTGAGGCATTTTTGCGTAATAAATGTGTATTTGTATAAAATATATAATTTGAATACACATTAAAATTTTGACACATGTATTTTTTAATTAGACTAAATATTTTATTTGCTAAAAAAATTACTTTTTGACTTTATTTGGTGGAAGTAACATGTGTTTAACACATGTATTCCTATTTAATATTAACTAATTAAAACATTAGTTAATTAATTTACAAAAAAGTTTGTCTAAATGTTGGCAAAATTATAGCCATGTAAATTTGGTGAGATTTTACTTAATTTTGGCCAAGTGTGTGTCAACTTTATAAATGATAAAAATACCCCTAGTATAAATACAACATTCACGCCATTTGCAACTTAAGAGAGAGGGAAAAAATTGGGATTTTTCTTCCTTTGGATTGAGAGTGCTTAGGGTTTACAAGTTAGGATTTAATAATAGAAAGTTAGTTATTATCAAGAAATAAGTGGTGGCAAAATAAATGGAGTCTGGAAACAAGATAATTCATATACCAATTTTATTTTTGAAATAATTTTATATAGCTTTCATTTGAATTGCATATGATGTGATTATGTTTCTTTGATATTACTGTTATTATTTGTGTAGAAACCTTAATCGAAACCCTTTAAATCCATGTATATAATTAATTAGGCTAATTAGTGTAATTAGGTCTATTTGTTGTGTGGAATATAAAATTGTCATTCTAGATTTGCTTAAGTAACTCTTTGGTGACCTAAAATTGTTCTAGAATGGCTTTATAGTGGTGGACTCTCAATTGGTAATTACGAATTTGGAATTGAATTAATTTGAATTAATTAGGTAGTTAATTTGATTAATAATATAATTAATTCTCCTATGGCTTAATTTCTGAAATTGAGTTACTGTGGCTGAAATTGGATGTATAATAATACGTAGAAGAATATCACATCCCAATTTCATAAGATGTGACCGGCAGGAGACGGGTGTGCCATCTTTCTTGGCTATCCATAACTTATATATGCTTAACCTGACCTAAATTACCTGCTTACTTACACTAACCCTAACATTCTTGATGACTACTAAGGAATTACATGAGTCACCTATTACGTATTTAACTTGGCTGAAGCTAAAATAAATATGATATAGCAGCCTAACATGCTTACATAATCACACCGAGCACTTACATGACCTAATCTGGGTCACTTACTCATGAATTGGCCCCGACTATCTTGTACCATTGGGGTTGTTAAAAGAGGTTGTTTGCGCCAGACAAAAATGGCGCAATAAACATTAGGTGTGCGCCATTTTTATTTTTTATTTTTTTTTAAAATTAGTTTTAGCACCTAATAGTTTCATTTATACACGTATATAATTATATATTAACATAATAAAATAAATTTTTACTATTTGTATCATACATTTTATCTTAATAATCTATTTTATTTTATTTTGTCATAAATAATTAATAAAAAAAACAATGAAATTTTGAATAAAATTTTAATCAATTAATAAAATTATTTTTTATAATATATTTAATTTATTAAATCATCTTTAAAAATTAATATGAAATAGTAAAATATTTTAATGTAAATATTATGTTTGTTAAGGGATAAAATGCTAATTTTTGATAAATATTTTAAATGAAATATTCTTAGAAATATTTTTAGAATAAAATTTGAAGGCAGTGGGTTGGAGATATGTAACATCCCAGATTTTTGGGACTGTTCTAGAAGATTCCCGGACTGATGTTATAGTCTCGGAGTACGATAATAATGAAGAATAAGAGTTCAAGCGATGTTATATGGGTTGCAATAATATAGGATGAATATTCGTCACATTGGAAAACGTGTGGGATCAAAAGTCAGTTACGCGATTTTTGTAAAATACGTAAAGTTTGCGAATTTGGTCACGGAATTAGCAAAAAAACTCCGATCGAGTTGGTTTTTAAACCATCGAACTTGTTTTTCCGAGACGAATAACTTTCATGTTGAACACGTTTCGAGAATCGCAGCAGAAGGGCCTCAAAAATCAGAATTTTCGAGAAGACCCCCAAACTAGGGGCTTAGTAGCAAAAACACGGGGGCTTATGTGATATTTTCCCAGCTAGTATAAAATGCCTCATAGTTTTTGGAAATAGAAAAAATGGCAAAGTTGATATTTTCTCCTCACCTAACCCCCACCACCCTCCATTCATAAAGCCGTTCGCCGGTGAGCTTATGGCCGGCGTCAGGCTGGCACACCAGTGCCGGCGCGATCATCTGGCGATGACGTGCGCAATGGTGACCGGCGGTGGCGTCAACGGCGTCGGCATCGACGGCGGTGAGAGAAGAAAGAGGCGTGAAGTGGGTTTCGTGATACCGGTTCATCGGTTCATTTCACGGCCCGAGCCACCTACCAAATCGAAGCCCTTGATGAGTACTACGAGATGGTGGTGACGGTTTTCCCTATCCAAGCTCGGTGGCACGTAAAATAAGGAAATAAGATTCGAATGAATAGTAACCCATGGTGAATAATAACTCCGATCGGAATTCCGACGACACCAGCGCGTTCGTATGGCCGTTGGGGGTCCAAATATGGCCTTGGAATTTCGGTACGACTCTCCGTTCAAAATTTGTTAATTTAAAGTGTATCGATTTATAATCGGAAGCTTCCAGTAGTTCCGTAGTTTAGCGAATTGTTATGAAATGATTTGGATTTGTTTTATATGTTAAAACGATGAATATGGTAGAATAAGAGGAGAAACATAATAAATTAGATCGATCCAGTAGAATTAGCGAGTTTCCGGTAAAATAGAGTTTCTCGCGCGACTGAGCTTCGATGACCGTAATTATGAAGATGATATACATATAGGATTACGAGGGTAATTAAGTCATTCTGGATAAGTTTGGAGGGTTCGAGACCATTCCGTAGTGTTTGCGGAAAATTTTCTGCAAGATTTGCCGCAAACGCTTAAAATGAGAATCTAAGTCACCTAGCTAGTTTAGAATAGTATATAAAGATGTATTAGAGTAATGAGGTTTGAACCGTAGTATCGGAGATGATTCGTGTATTCTGAGAAAGTCCGAAAGTTTGTTATAGATGAGTAGAAAGTTCCGCAAATAGCGGTTTTGATTGCGTTTTATGATTTATTTTGACAGATCGGGTCCAGGTTCGGAGTGTCCGCGAAGCTAGGAAAGTAACTCATGCTACGAGTACTTGATAGATTTAACGATGTTCGAAATTAGTAATATAATGAAGTTGTATATAGCTTTATGCATGAAACCTGTACATATATTCGTATTCTTATTGTAGGCACTGCATTTTTGCACATAAGTCCCTATGATGAGTCTCATTTAGAGGCACAACCTTTTAAGTCGGGGAATTCGCGGGAAACGGACGTCAGAAGGGAAAAGTCAGAAATCAGTATTTTGTTGGATTTTATTCATTTGTTTATGCTTCGGGTTTTACTTGTTGGACTTCCGTTTTGAAACACACCCTTAGCCCACACATCACTAAGACACACACCAAGCCCATCTCACCCAAGCCCAATCCAAAAATAATTAAAATATTCAAAAAACATGTCACAAACTAAATTAAATTAAATTAAAACAAATTAAATTGAAATCTAATTAAATTAAAACCTAAATTAAATAAATCCATTCCAAAATTAAATAAATCAAAACCCTAATTTAATGATATTCCCCACCAAAAATACAATTATCCATTCCTTAAATAATTGAATTAAATCTATCACTTTTTAATTAATTTGTTTCCTTATTCACAAAACAAAGCAAAACCCTATCCTCTATCTGACTTCAAAAAGAAAACCATATGAACCCTAAGGAGAATATTCACGGCCATAACAAAACCCTATGCCTTCTCTTTCTCGCCTCTCTCTCCTCCCTCTTCTCTTTAAAGACTCATAAAAACCCTAATCACTTGGCCCCCCTCTCTCTCAAATAAAAATAATATAATACCATAGCAGCTCTCTCTCTCACGAGAGGCACAACCTTTGTCTCTCTCACCACTCACGCATCAGTCCATTCACGACCTCTCTCTCCTTATCTCCCTCTTCTCACACCACCAAGACACCATGTTAATATACACAAATCCATCCATAACCAGACCACTCACTAAGCCTTCGCCGACTGTTCATAAGAAAATAATAAACCATAGACACAAATACGCCCTTTATGCATTACTCATGTAGCCCCATGCACTGACACAACCACGTGAAACCACAAAAACTTTTATTTTCCTTCTAACCGACCAAAACTGCCAAGACACAGGCCATTGACACGCTCATCCCTTCACGTAACAAGCCTCCAAACTGCCACTCATTAGCCTCCCTTTCCACGTAAATCACACAACTCACAAGCCCTCCTTCACGCGCACACACTGACCAAACCAGAGAAACAAATAAACACACAAGTGAAACAAATAACAGACCGTCGGCATCATCACTCATCTCACACACAGGCTACAAGAAGACACACTCACGCTGCCCACGTACCCAAGTTGTTCACGCCTATTTGCCCATTATCCACTGCCCACGTACCCAAGTTGTTCATGCCAAACTGCCCATTGTCCATGCCAAACTGTCTTAAATTCACACAAACAAACAGCCCAAAACAGTCCTAAATCAACCAAAAAAACTGTCCCACAAACTGTCCCGCAAACTGCCTGAAACTACACATCAAAAAACTGCCCAAAACAGTCCAGATTCACCCCAAAATTATGAGAAAAACTACAGTCCAAAACAACGGCAAACCAGAAAAATAGCGGAGTATCAACCCTTCCAACGGCCGTGTAACGCGCTTTCGAGAGACGACAAAAGAGGTTAGATCTGAGGGCACCTTTCTCATTTATTTTCGTTCATCTTGTAATTATTTATTGAATTTTATTTGCATGAATATTGTGGAATAATACGTGTTATGGTTATTGGATGAATGGAAAATGTGTCGCCTCTTGTGGTATATCGAATGGAAACCCAGACGTAAATTCCATAGCCGAATCCGAATGGATGGTAGTGCGGTCTGTACTTGGGAGACAACTCCACGTACCACTCGAGTAAATGACACATATTTTGCTTTATTTTATCTTGTGTATTTATTATTCGCATTTTATTTCCGCCATTTAATTTCCGCATGTTATTGCTTATGTAATGATGATTTAGTGCGCATGGGCTTAGTAAGTTGGATTAAGGGTCCTCCATTTCGAGGGATCAAAAGCCTAAGGGCTACCTTTGCCACGATATTTTACCGCGCCTTTTATTATTATGTTATTTGCGTTTCTATATCGCATCATTGCACGTTTATTTCAGTGTATAATTGTCTCTTTAATCATCTCTTTGTATTCTGCATCCAATTGCTTCTCTTCATTATGAATGCTTGTGTAATTATTGTTTACTTGTGTTTCCATATGCGTAAGTACAATGTGTTTATGAAATTATGTGTTTGCCGTTATTCCGTTTTACTTTTATGCATGCTTATTGTTATTTACTTGTGTTTCCGTATGCGTAAGTACAATGTGTTTATGAAATTATGTGTTTGTCGTTATCTCTTTTACTTTTATGCATGCTTTTGTAATTATTATTTGCTTGCGCTTCCGTATCCATGAATATAATGTGCTTATGAAATTGTATGTTTGTCGTTATAATGACCTATTTTCAAAGCATGCGAACTTAGATATAGGATATATACGAACTTAGATATGAGCTTTATTTTCATGCATGTGAACTTAGAAATAGAATACTTTTGAACATATATACTGCATAGATTCGGTTAATTCATTACACAAATCATATCATTATAAGTGGCATAAGTAAGAAACCATTCCGAACCTAACGGTTTGAGGTCTTCCCTTGCGAGGGGTGAGTGCGGCCTTAAATCATATTTTCCTGGTTCACACCGAGTGGCAATTCCATGTTATTTCTCCGGTTTAGTTCCTCTGTAGGCTATTCCATACTCCCAACCGGGCCGCGAGCCCAAAATAGCATCGCTGACATCTGTGTCTATACAGTCTGGCCACTCTACTGGGGATAGAGAATTGGCCCCAAAATCATGCCTTGTGATGTTTATGATATGTGCTTTATTTAATCGTGTCTACAGTGGGTTGAAAGGGGTTTAATCAAAGGCACGTTGTTTATTCCTGTCACCAAGCGATAAGAGCCTAAGAGGCTTGGGTATTTAAGAGAGTTCGCTCCACTCTCCCTCTGGGGAATCTACAATGGGAAATCCATTTGACAGTTAGTCATACACTAACTCGTTGGCACGTACCTTAAGGTATAAAAAAGGTGCGCTCACTTGGTCGCTTGAACCCTTGAGTGGGGAGTCCTAGTTGTGGGAAATCCTTCGTTAGCGAGAGCCTTTGTCCGCACTCCTGTAAACCCACATGTGAACCTTAGTTGTAGAACTAGTAGAAGTTATTTCTTTATATTTATGCTTGGGACCATCCTCATTTGGATGCAGTTGGACTTCTTGTTAGAAATGCGAACTTGTTGGGCCATTTAAAATGGGACGAGTTCGTATCCTATGACAATTAGGCCAAAAGCTTCTGAAATGTCGATGGGCCACTCTGTAGAAATTTTTGCTATATGTTTGAATTATCTCTTTATGCTTATATTTGGGGACCATCATCATTTTGATTCAGTTGGACTTCTTGTCAGAAATGCGAACTTTTTGGGCCATTTAAACTGTGACGAGTTCGTATCATATGACAATTGGGCCAAAAGTTTCTAAAATGCTGATGAGTTATCCTATGATTGGGTCTCTCATCATTTGGATTTGTTTAGCCGCGTTATTGCAAAGTGTAAACCTGTTGGGCCTTTTTCAACTGGGACAAGTTTACTCCGTGTAATAGCATGATTGAACGCTTTAAAATGATAATGGGCCAACTAGTGTGAAGTTTTTTTTATGGGCTTATATATTACATGCATTGCACACATACCATGCTGACTAAGAATTTTAAGAGACATCATAGATTCCAGTTGGGTTAGGGAAGAGGGAAGACTTGTCAATAGACCATCAGAAAATATGAGTGGATCAGAAAATGAGGTATCTCACATGGATCAGCTAGAGAATGGTCTCACCAAGGTTACTGAATAATTGCAAGCTTTGACCGCTGCTATGGCTAATATGGCTGTGCCCCGTGCTGGGGGAGATTCTGAGAATGTGAAGCGTGAGGAGCCTCTGAACAGGTTGAATGATGATACCCCTATATTTGATGATGATATGGCTGAGTATGCCGCAGGAAGAATAGCCGGGTCTCAGGCCGAGTTACAGAAACTTCGTGACCAGGTAGAATCGGTTACCCGCAAGATGGGGGGTAAACATGAGGATTTATTGGACTATGAGGCGATGACCCTTAAGGAACAGCTGCCGGCTCAATTTAAGATGCCCGATATAGCCAAATTCAATGGGAATGGGGATTCGAGGGTCCATCTCCGACAGTATATTTCGGTTATGAGTTCAGTAGGCCTGTCATAGCACCAAGTTCAGAAGATGTTTGGGATTTCGCTCGAGGGGGCACCCGTAGTGTAGTACCATAGCCTTGAAAAAAAGGTTAAGGAAGATTGGAGGGAACTGGCAGACGCCTTTCTGAAACAGTATGTTACAGACTTGGAGATTGACTTGTCGCTCCGTGACTTAGAGAATACCAAACAGAAGTCGGAAGAGAACTTCAAGGAGTACGTAGATCGTTGGAGAAGCCAGCTTCTGAAGATGCAGACTCGGCCCTCGGAGGAGGACTAGATAAAAATGATCATCAAGGGCACCAAGCCCTCTATTTATGGTAAACTGAGGAGGATGACCTCGATGATTATTGATTTCCGATAGTTGAGAGAGACTGTTATGGATATTGAAGAAGAGGAGGCTGAAAACAGAAAGTTTTATGGCCATAATAGAAGAACTTTTAGGGGCCTTCTGAGACCAAGCCTGCTACTACCGAGGTCACTACCATCAGGAACAGGCGATTCTCCAATCTTGGTAGACCTTTGTCAAAGGTATTTGAAAAGCTGAAGATATAATGACTTCTAAAACCTTTGGAACCTAGGCCATTTCCGAACCCTACGCCACAGTACCTCAACCTAAACCAGTACTGTTACTTCCATCAAGAAAAAGGCCATGACACTGACAATTGTACCCGCCTTAGGCATGAGGTCCAAAACCTCATTGACTCCCATAAAATACCCGACCCAAGAAAAAAAAACAACCTAACACGAACAGAAACCCTCTACCAAACTACCATCCATTCCCACACCCATCTACATGATCAACTCTGGCCTGCCCGAAAGCTTTGTCCTCATAACCCTCAACCACCCAGCTTCTTTCATTGGGATAAGGAATGACAGCAATGGAGAACCATAGGCCAAGGAAGAAGGCAATGCTGCGAATGATGAAGTTGTTCCTCTTAGTTTATTTGATCATGCATTTTTAATAAAGACATTGATTTTGTCTACTTGTTCGAACCTTTTCTTAATGATAATAAAGGCGTTCATTTCGTTTACTTGTCTGAGTCTCGTCTTTTCAACTTGTGACATGAGTATATTTGACAAAAGCATTCAACCTTGGCACTATGATACTCAACGATGTTTAAGACCCGGGGAATTCTTGGAAGCAGAAAAGATAGGATAGCCATTCAGAAATTAGGAAATGAGGCAGTGAGACGGTTAGATTTAGAATGGAATGAGTTCACCGAGCCGATCAACATAGACAGACTGAAATAGTACTTTACTTGAGGAAGGGAAGACCGAGCAGTCACCAAGAGAATTGGCGGAAGATCTAACCCAACGGAATAGGAAATTCATTTATGCATGCATGCATACACGTAACGCACTTGCATTTCTTTCGTGTTTTGTTTTGTTTTGTATTCACAGGTTTTCAAAGAAGAGAAATTGGTAAAGACAAGCCAATCAGAACCAGCAACAGTACAATATCAGATTTGGATAGGAATCCCAGGGTGAGGCCCACATCAGCTTGAGGGTAAGGCTCCCCTCAGTATCAGTTGAGGGTGAGGCCCACATCAGTATCGGTTTTGGGGTGAGGCCCACGTCAGTATCAGTCCGGAGGCGAGGCCCACATCAGTATCCGTCTGGGGGCGAGGCCCATATCTGTATCAGTTTGGGGGCGAGGCCTATATCAATATCGGTTTTGGGGCGAGGTCCATATCAGTATCAGTTCTGGGGCGAGGCCCACATCGGTATCAGTTGAGGCCGAGGCCCACTTCAGTATCAGTTTTAGGACGAGGCCCACAACAGTTTGAGGTTGAGGACCTATTACATCAATAACAGTTTCAGGAACAAGGCCTAAGGGAATAAAGCCCTCTCTCAATGCAATTCGGGAATAAAGCCCACAGTCAATACAGTCAAGGAATAAAGCCCACATGTAATACAATTCAGGAATAAAGCCCACATTCCACATAGTTCGGGAATAAGGCCCACAGTCAACACAATTCGGGAACAAGTCCTAGGGAATAAAGCCTTCATTTTAGTACAGTTCGGGAACAAAGCCCACAGTCAATACAGTCAAGGAATAAAGCCCACATTCCACACAGTTCGGGAATAAGGCCCACAGTCAACATAATTCGGGAACAAGGCCCAGGGAATAAAGCGTTCATTCGGTACAGTTCTGGAACAAAGCCCACATGCAATACAGTTTGGGAATAAAGCCCACAATCAACACAGTCAGGGGAATAAAGCCCTATCTTAACACAGTTCGGGAACAAGGCCCAGGGGAATAAAGCCATATCTTAACACAGTTCAAAAATAAAGCCCAGGGGAAAAAAACCTTATCTTTATACAGTTTGGGAAAAAAGCCTAGAGGAATAAAGCCTACTTTCAACACAGTTCGGGAACAAAGCCCAGAGGAATAAATCCATATCTTTACACAATTCGGGAACAAAGCCCAGAGGAATAAAGCCCACTTTCAAAATAGCTCGGGAATAAAGCCCAGGGGAATAAAGCTCTCTCTCAACACAGTTCGGGAGTAAAGCCAAAAGGTCAAAGCATCTCAGGCTAACAAGTAAGTTAAGTAACAGCTGGCGAGCCAGGTAACTAAAAATACATTGCATAAACTTTGATAGAATTGTCATTATCACACACTACACAAGTCCCATCAAAGTGGGGGCAACTGTAGGCACTGTATTTTTGCACATAAGTCCCTATGATGAGTCACATTGAGATGCACTACCGCGGAAGTCGCGGGAAACAGAAATCGGAAGGGAAAAGTCAGAAATCGGTATTTTGTTGGATTTTATTCGTTGTTTATGCTTCGGGTTTTGCTTATTGGACTACCGTTTTAAAACACACCCTTAGCCCACACATCACTTAGACACACACCAAGCCCATCTCACCCAAGCCCAATCTAAAAATAATTAAAACATAAAAATACATGTCACAAACTAAATTAAATTAAATTAAAACAAATTAAATTAAATTAAAATCTAATTAAATTAAATAAATCCATTCCAAAATTAAATAAATCAAAACCCTAATTTAATGATATTCCCCACCAAAAATACAATTATCATTTCCTTAAATAATTGAATTAAATCTATCACTTTTTAATTGATTTGTTTCCTTATTCACAAAACAAAGCAAAACCCTATCCTCTCACTCACTTCAAAAAGAAAACCATATGAAACCCTAAGGAGAATATTCACGGCCACAACAAAACCCTAAGCCTTCTCTTTCTTGCCTCTCTCTCCTCCATCTTCTCTTTAAAGACTCACAAAAAATACAAACCCTAATCACTTGGCCCCCCTCTCTCTCAAATAAAAATAATATAATACCATAGCAGCTCTCTCTCTCACGAGAGGCACAACCTTTGTCTCTCTCACCACTCACGCATCAGTCCATTCACGACCTCTCTCTCCTTATCTCCCTCTTCTCACACCACCAAGACACCATGTTAAGATACACAAATCCATCCATAACCAGACCACTCACTAAGCCTTCGCCGACTGTTCATAAGAAAATAATAAACCATAGACACAATACGCCCTTTATACATTACTCATGTAGCCCCATGCACTGACACAACCACGTGAAACCACAAAAACTTTTATTTTCCTTCTAACCGACCAAAACTGCCAAGACACAGGCCATTGACACGCTCATCCCTTCACGTAACAAGCCTCCAAACTGCCACTCATTAGCCTCCCTTTCCACGTAAATCACACAGCTCACAAGCCCTCCTTCACGCGCAACACTGACCGAACCAGAGAAACAAATAAACACACACGTGAAACAAACAACAGACCATCGGCATCATCACTCATCTCACACACAGGCCACAAGAAGACACACTCATACTACTCATGTACCCAAGTTGTTCACACCAAACTTCCCATTATCCACTGCCCATGTACCCAAGTTGTTCACGCCAAACTGCCCATTGTCCACGCCAAACTGTCTTAAATTCACACAAATAAACAACCCAAAATAGTTCTAGATTAACCTAAAAAACTGTCCCACAAATTGTCCCGAAATTGTCCCGCAAACTGCCTGAAATTGCACATAAAAAAACTGCCCAAAGTTGTCCAGATTCGCCACGAATCAGTGAGAAAAATTACATTCCAAAACAGCGGCAAACCAAAAAAATAGCAGAGCATCAACCCTTTTGACGGCCGTGTAACACATTTTTGAGAGACGACAAAAGAGGTTAGACCTGAGGGAACCTTTCTCATTTATTTTCGTTCATCTTGTAATTATTTATTGAATTTTATTTGCATGAATATTGTGGAATAATGCGTGTTGTGGTTATTGGATGAATGGAAAATGTGTCGCCTCTTGTGGTATATCGGATGGAAACCCAGACGTAAATTCTGTAGCCGATATACATGTTGAGTAGATTCGGTTAGTTTATTGCACAAATCATATCATTACAAGTGACATAAGTGAGACGGTTTGAGGTCTTCCCTTGCGAGGGATGAGTGCGGCCTTAAATCAGTTTCCCGGTTCACACGTGGGGTGGCGACTCCATGTTATTTCTCCGGTTTAGTTCCCCCACGGGCTACTCCGTACTCCAGACTAGGCCGCGAGCCTAGAACAGCGTCACCGATTTCTATGCCTTACAGTCTCCAAAATTTTCAAGTTCAAGTTTTTGAGAAAAAGAAGTGCCCTTTAATCAAGAAGCAACCAAATATATAGGAGAACAATAGCCAATAGATACATAAGTTCACAGAGGTGGGGTTTTTATGTTCTTAAGGACATAGGTTTTTCTCGACTTGGTCTCAAGTATTCATCTACTACAATTTCTAGGTTTTTCCAATTCTTATGCTTATAGTTAATTGATGATTTGCATGGTTACCATTTAATGACTTTGTTTGAATAATGCAAGTTATAATATGATTAATAACACATTCTGCCTAACAATATTAAGAACTTATTAAAAATATATGTGTTATTAACTCGATTGTGCATGTCTTATTATTTTTTTCTATACACAATGTATTCTGTGCATGAAAAATATGTAAGGGCGTTCGAATTCCCGATGAACACAAAAGGAAAAACCATGTATTATGTATTTTCATCCGAATGTGATGACGAACGGCACTCAAATGCAAGTTCTCTGGTAAGGTTCATCGAACGCATTTTCTAAGGTTCATCGAACATATTATCAAATACTACACAAACGTGAGCACTCTGGAAAGGTTTATTTGAACATGTTATTAAATGTTACACGAACGTGAACTCTCTTAAAAGTTTCATTCGAACTGCAGAATGAACGTGACACTAACGCAAGTCATATCTAGAATTTTTTCAGATTTGGAATAGTAATATAGTCTCAAATTAATATATTAATTTAAAGATTTCATAAAATATGTTTTAAATTGATAATATTCATGTGATGAATATTTGTTTACTATAATATTAACTTAGTAAAAATCATATACAAGAGAAATTTTATAAACTTGGTAGCATAAATTTGATTTAATATAATAGGTTCAATTATCACATGCATATACCTAGTTAATTATGAGATAAATTTGATATTATTTAATTTGGTTTATTAATTTTTATTGCATACTTTGTTGAGAGTTAAAAGTGTGTAGTTATACAAAAGTAATTTCATCCAAGCTTATTTGAATATATATATATATATACATATATTTAAAAATTATTGTATCTATTTCTACGATTTAAAATGTAATACTAAAGATTGAATGCCTAAGTTTTTCTGTTGAGAAAGTGATTAAGGAAATTCTGTCACCAAGCCGATAAGAGCCTAAGTGAAAATGGATTTAAGTAGTTACACCGGACTCTTTTCATCCTCTAAGAATTTTCCTTTGTTCACCTATCATAAGAAATTTTAGTCAAAATTCAAGAACTTGTATTATTTGCTACTACTATGCAAAATAATAACAAGTAGATTTTTAGTGTAACACATATACAGGAACATAAAGCTGATCTTTGTGTGATTTGTCTTGTGATTTTTCCAATTACATATGGCTAGTGGAAATATCACAGTATCAGTCGCTCATGGAGAGAAGGCGGATAAGTTTGGTGGAGCAAACTTCAACATAGGCAGAGCAAAATATTTTCTACTTGACAATATTATATATGGCTTAGTATCTCAAGGAAGATCCTCCAAGTCATATGGAGGGAGAAACAGAAACAGCTAAGCAACTGTAAGTTGAGGCACGATCATAAGATGAATTCTTGTGCAAGAACTATCTCTAAAGAGGACTTGATAAAACCCTGTATAATGCATACCTACGAAGATTATATAGGAATCTCTTAAGAAGAAATACAAAATAGAAGATGTCAAATAAAAGAAATTTATCATGGGTAGGTTTCTGGACTACAAAATAATAGATTTAAGAACGATAATGTTGAAATATTAGATGGGGGAATGAAACTCCAAGAGACGTTTTAATTTCCACAATTATTGAGAAGTTACCTCCATCATAGAAGGACTTCATGAGTTATCTGAAACACAAGAAGAAACATATGAGTCTTGAAGTTCTAGGAGTTCAGTTGCGAATCAAAGAAAATAATATAAAGTTTGAGAAGGCTAGCTACAAGACTATAGAGTCTAAGGCCAACATCGTTGAGTGTGGATAGGGTAATAAGAGAAAGAACAGTAGAGCTGATTCTTCCAAAAAAAAAGTTCAAGGGGAAGTGCTACTTCTGTGGCAAAAACGGTCACATGGCATAGGTCTGCAGAAACAAGAAGTCTTATGACAATGACAAGAAAAAAATAAGGCCCATGTCATTGAAGATGAGATACTAATAGATGAGATATCAGAGTTGAATATCTCAGTAGAAGTAACTGAAGCCAATGTTGTTGAGAACCCAAAAGAATAGTGGGTAGACACGGGGGCTACTCATCATATTTGTGATTATATTAAAATGTTTTCCTTATATCAAAAGGTCGATGGTGGCGATCATCTGAAAATAGGAAACTCGTCTACCTCCAAAGTGGTTGGACAAGACATAGTGATTGTGAAGATTACATCTAGAAAATAGCTCACTTTGAAGAATTTTTGGCATGTTCCTGATATTCAGAAGAATTTGTTTGGTTTTGGGTTCACTCCTTAGCAAGGATAGCTTTAAACTTGTATTTGTTTCTGACAGGTTTGTACTGACCAAAAATGATGTCTATGTAGGAAAATGATATATCACTGAGGGCCTTTTAAAGTTAAATTTAATGATTGTCAATCAACATAGTGCTAATAATAAAAAAGCTACATCTCTTTCTTATATTATTAAGTAGAATGGAATTGGAAAACTACATGACTTGGAACACTAAATGATTTAGACCTCCGGTGAAATTAGAAAGACTTGGAAAGGGAATTCGAAAGCCAGACATATTTGGAAATTAGAGTTAGAAATTTGGAAAAAATTGGAAAAAGTCGTTTGGATATTGGAATTGGAAATGGATTTAGAACACTAATGAATTTGGAAATGAATTTAAACAAAAAAAAAACATGGAACTGGAATGGATTTGAATCACCAATAGAACAACTGAACTCAGGAAAAAAAACACTGGAATAGAGCCTTTCACAATTGAATGCATCGACGGACCCGAGGGCCCATCATCCAATAAACCAAATGAAGCAAAAGAGGGTCCCTCATCTAACGCACCAATGGAGTTGGAACGTCACAAGATTTAGAATGATAAGCGAATTTAGAACACCGATGGAGTTAGAAAGATTGTAAAAGGCTAGCACACCAGGCAGATTTTGAGTGCTGCTGGGCTCGAAATCCCAAATAAATATGGATTTTGGAATGCCAACATGGTTTGGATTTGGAACATCAATCATCACAACCAAATCATTGAACAACTTCTATCAACTCTCACAAGCCATAGAGGGGCTCGAGTGCCCATCTTTATTTTCATACTGATCGAGGCATGAACAGACCCGAGGGTCTATAAACTACCAAAAACACATAACCTTGAGTTCTAAACTCTAGCAAGAGATCTAGCAACTGATCTAGGCTTTTAGATGTGTTTTTAGAGCCAACTTATGCTTAATATACGACCAGAGGGTCCCAAAACCTTAAACTTCATATCTTTTTTCCATGTTCTTGATGCTGTATATCCGGCCGAACATCCTTTATGTCTAGCCGGACATGAACTTTTCACACAGTAAATATGGACACCTAATTGGCTACATTCAGCCTTCGTGTTAAGTGTTATTTATTATGGAAACCCGGATGTAGATTCCACAGTCGATTTCAAATTGGAACAGTGAGAAATTTAGAATTAGAATTGGAAACGGCTTTGGAATGCCAATGGGATTGAAACACTGTAAGAATTAGAATGTCGAAGGAATCAGGACACCTATGGATTTGGAATACCAATTGACTTGGATCACCAATAAATTTAGAAAGCGGAATGGATTTTGAACACTACATGACTTGGAACACTAAACAAATTTTGACTTCCGATGATATTAGAAAGACTTGGAACGAGAGTTCGAAAGCCAGACAGATTTGTAGAGGAATAATTTTGAAATTAGAGTTGGAAATTTGGAAAAAATTGGAAAAAGTCTTTTGGATATTGGAATTGGAAATGAATTTGAAACCCTAATGAATTTGGAAATGAATTTAAACAGCAACAAACATGGAATTGGAATGGATTGAAAACACCAATAGAATAATTGAACTCAGGAAAGAAGACACTGGAACAGAGCCTCTCACAATTGAATGTATCGAAGGACCCGATGGCCCATCATCCAATAAACCAAATGAAGGAAAATAGGGTCCCTCATCTCACGCACCAATAGAGTTGGAACATCACTAGATTTAGAATGATAAGTGAATTTGGAACACCGATAGGGTCAGAAAGATTGGAAAAGGCTAGCACACCAGGCAGATTTTGAGTGTTGTTGGGCTCGAAAATCCAAATATATATAGATTTTGGAATGCCAACGTGGTTTGGATTTTCACAATCAAATCATTGAACAACTTGCTGGTTCATCAATCATGACAGCAGAGATCGAGGCATCTATCAACTCTCACAAGCCATCGAGGGGCTCGAGTGCCCTTCTTCATCTTCACACCGATCAAGGCATGAACAGACCTGAAGGTCCATCAACCAATATTTATCTATCAACATAGCCAAGTAAGTTTGGGGACGCCCGGTGAACCACGTAAGTAAAAATACATACATGACTTTGATAGACTTGTCACTATCATACACTACGCAATCCTATCAAAGTGGGGGTGACTATAGACATCACATTTTTACGCACAGTCCGATTATAGTGTCATATGAGAAACTTTTAAGAGTTTGGAAAAATTGCAAGGTCTAATACTGGAAGGGAAAGAAACCCTAAAGATGTTCAAAAGAAATAGTAAAATCCAGATTGGATGTCATTTAAATCCGTACCCGGTCAAATATTATCTATGTTCAGCCAAACATCACCTTCATATCCTACCTTCATATTCTACAAGTCAGGCCGGATATGTATCGTGTTTCCAGTTTTACAAAAGAACACGATCTCTTTCCTTCTTAACTAAAACCCATAAAATTGTTTTTCCTCTTTAAAAACAAATTCCATAATTGACTTTTGTTAAAATAAAAGTTTCTCATATCAAATAAGACTTTCCTTATTAAATCGTAACCTAAACATTGTAAAAAGGAAGCTTACATTCAATAAAGGGGAAATTTTGAGGAGAGAACTTTGGAAGAACATAAACCACCAAAAACACGTAACACTGGATTCTAAACTCTATCAAGAGATCTAGCAACTGACGTAGGCTTTCAGATGGTTTTTTGGAGCCAACTTACGCTTACTGTATGATCAGAAGGCCCCAAAACCTTAAACTTCACATTTTTTCCATGTTCTTGAAGCTGTATATCCGGTAGAACATCCTCTATGTCTGGCCAGACATGAACTTTTCACACAATAAATCTGGCCACCAAATTGGCTATATTCAGCCTTCATTTTATGTGATATATAGATGGAAACCCGGACGTAGATTCATAGCCGATTTCGAATAGATGGTCGTATGATTTGCACGATGGATATAACTCCACATACCACACGCAAATAGACGTACACATTTTTTTGTCTTTATTTATTATCTTGCTTCTGTTTTATTTTATTGTTTAATTTCTACTTTATTACTTTGTTTATGATCTAACCTTATTTTGATGTTGTTATAACTGTAATATAGATATAATTTTATGTTTCTGACCTTTTGGTTCACGTAGCAAATCCGGCTAGACACCTAGTATGTCCGGATGGATATTAATGGACAATATATATCCGACTAGATCCTAAATATATATCTGATCGAGTCTGTTTTATTCATTGACAATTATGTTTCGTTATTTATTTCATGAATATTTTCTCACTACATGAAATATAAACTATTTTGTGTGATTTATGCATTATAAGACATGTGAATCCTCATTTGAGTCTGGATATTATGCTAGCATAAGTAAAGGATAATTTCAAACCCAAACGGGTTTAAGGTCAGACCTTGTGTCTCATATTTGGTGGTGATTCCATTATTCTCCAGTTAGTTCCCACGTTCTACATGGGACTATCCGTACTCTCTACGAGCTCAATAGTATCGTGGTCGCCGATATCAAAAGCACACTAAAAAATCCTGCTTCGCTCCTATTGCCATGAAATTGTCCATGGTGCTAAGCGAAAAATAATAAAGGATCATCGGATGTTTGTCGGAGATAGCTTCGGGAAAAAAAAAGACTGAACATAGGTTTATTTTCTATTTTTTGAGTCGGTGAAAAATTAGAGGGATCCTGCCTTTTAACTGAATAATGTTCAGCTGGACATGACTTAAAAAATATATTCAGCTAGACATATTTGAGAATATTTGGTGGAACGTGCCTTGTAAAAGATGAAATACGGAATATTTGGTCTTAGACACCGGACTTTTGTGTTGTACACCCAAAGAGGATCAAAAGAGAAGCTAAGCTTTTAAGCCTCATTTAAAGGGATGGAGATCTTTGTTAACCGATAAGACAGACGCTCAGCGGAGAAGCTTTTCTAGAAACAGGAAGCCAATAAATTGGTTTGATAACTAGAACAACTGATAACTTCGGGAATGGGGTCATAGCGTGAAATACAACTCCAGGAACATAGTATACCCTCGGGAATGAGGAAAAAATAACACACGGCTCCGGAAATGGGTGTAAAATTGAGAATATAGTCGAAGCATCACATATAACTCTGGGAATGGGGCAGAGCCTCAGAAATAAGGACATAATAGTATACGGCTCTATGAATGGGATACAGACTTCAGTAATGAGGGTGAAGCATCATATACAACTTCGAGAGTAGGGTAAAGCCTCAAGAATAAGGATAAAACAGCAAACGACTTCAGGAATGGGGTGCATATCTCAAGAATGAGGTCAAAGAATCACAAACAACTCTGGGAATGGTGTAGAGCCTTGGGAATTGGGAAAAAATAGCAGATGGCTCCAGGAATAGAGTGTAGACTTTTTTAGAGGTACTTTTGGATCCAACTACACTTAAGGTATGACCTGAGGGCTCCGTAATCTTTATTTCTATTGTATTTTTCTTTTTTATGTTTATGTTCTGACACATTATCTCCGGCTAGACTAGATATATTTTCGATCTGACATATATAAGAGTCAAAAATGTCTGACAAATCTGAAAAGCCTCTGATCGGGCTTCTTTAAAGTCAGGTCGGGAGAATGTGTGCCTATTATTCTATTCTCTGTATAACCATGTTGCATATTTATTGTTTTGTTGTGTTATCACTATTGTATCTGTTTTACATTCACATTGTCATTGCCATATTATCACTATAACAATGTTGCATATATTATTGATCATATCTCTGATGGGATGTTACAACGAAGAGGTCCGGTGCAACTACTTAAATCCCTACCCTTTTATGCACATATCATATTGGTTTTCCTTAATCATTTTCTTAATATAAAATCTTACGCATATTTTTTTGATGTTACACCTTAGTTCTTAATCCCAAGTATAATAGTCACTTTAAATTTAAGCACACATGCTCGTAAGGAATGACTTGTGTATAACTCAGACCGACTCTTTGTGATACATTTTTAATTCTCAACCAAGTATGGAATAAACAATGATCAAGATTAAATTTTTCCAATTTTATCACCTAGTAAACTAAGTGAAGCATGTGATGATTGAACACACTAATATCATATAGTAAACTAAGTACATGCATGTGATAATTGAACACACTAATATACTACCAAGTTTATAAATTTCCAATATATGATTTTCCTAAGTTAATATTACACAATGCATATATTCAACTTTGACTTGGAGGTCCACCTACCGGATCTAAGAATTGGATGAGATCCAATTGATCTTAGTGATCTACCTAGTTAAATATCATATAGCTTGTTGGCCAAAGTCAAGGTTGTGTGTTATTTAACGGGATCCTAGCTCACTAGGAAACTAGGTTTCCTGAGTACTTGATGAGTGGTAAAACTATCACTATTTCCCACTCATTTAACTTAATATTTTGTATAGTTTCTTGAGTTTTGTGAATATTTTGATGTGTTTTGTGTTATTTTGTAGATAAATAAAGTTTCAGGACATTCTGGAGGTGATTTGAAGCAAAACTGTGAAATTTGGTGAAATTTGGCAAAAAGGGTATTTTGGTAATTTTGGGCGTCCCGAGACAAAGGGTATTTTGGTAATTTTCCCGACACCAAAATAAAATTTCAAGACATTCTGGAGGTGATTTGGAGCAAAACCGTGAAATTTGGCAAAAAAAGTATTTTGGTAATTTTGGGCATCCCGACACCGAGGGTATTTTGGTAATTGCACCACCATGCCACATGTCAAAAATTCAACGAGCCGTCTTTGTTAGCCACCATGCCACGTGTCGAAAATTCAGCGATCCAAAAAAATAATAATAAAATAATAAAATAATAAAATAATAAAATATCAGAAAAATAATAATAAAAAATTAGATTTTTTTCCTATAAATAGATTTTGAATTTCTTAGTTTCAATGTACCTTTTCCTCTGAAATCCTTCTAAATAAATTGAGAGTTCTCTTCTTTAGTTTCTTTTAGTCAGTTTTATTTACGCTTTGTAGTAGTAATTCTATCCATCCATGAGGAGGTAACTTCTCCATGCTGAGGTAATAAGGTAATACTTTTACTTTTGCTATTTAGATTAAATCTCCCTTAAAATATAATATATAAACTATTTAAAATCTGAATTAATAAAGGATACCGCCATTTCTGGACGGTTGGTTATTCAATTTAATCTAGTTAACCTGACTTAATGAGGATACCGCCATTCTGGACGGTTGGTTTAAATTTATATTAATGTTCCGCCTTATGGCTGGTATATTTAAATTTGACTTAATCTGGATACCGCCATTCTGGACGGTTGGTTTAAAATATCACAAGATTATATATTATATTATTGGGAGATATCTAAATAGTAAATAGTAGAAGTTAATTCCTTTTACCTTAGCATTTTATTTATTTTTCCGCATTTACTATTTAGTAATTTTTATTTTTATTTTTTACTTGTCATAAATATGTGTTATAACTAAGTTAAATATCTAGGGTTGTGATAAAATCTAATATCACCGATTTAAAAAAGGGTTAGATTATAGTTGGGGTCATTAAAGAGTTATTTGTTGAGTCATAATCTTAATGCTTTTTATTAACTGATCACTAATAAAATTGATTAGGTAAACTTAAAATGAACTAGACATAGGGATTTTAAGTTTAAGACCTTAGTCTCAACAACCCACGATCTTCCTTAAGGATAGATAACCCTTTAATAGATTCCTTACATGATAGAAATATACCTGTCGGGCGGGGGTAGTCATAATTGGAACTTAACCTTAATGAATCTAGGTAATTTAATTGACATAGACATATGGTTCAATTGGATTATAACTAGGTATTTGTAAATGATCATTCGAAAGAGGCTTTTACATAATTTAGTGTTCCAGATTAATAATTCAATAATTTACCCAACAATGATTTAACTACTTCATCTTTTAATTGATATTAGAAAGATTCACAACCCTAGATCTTTGAGTCTTTTATTTTCCTTAGTATTTTCTTTTTTATTTATTTATTTTGCAAATCTAAAAATCAAATCATTCAAGCAATCAATTCACTTCTCCCTCAATTAGATATTTGTAAATAAATAGTATCAACAATTAATAACAACAGTAGGAATTAAGTCCTCGTGGGATTGATATTTTTATACTACTTGAACGATACGTGCGCTTGCGTTATACGTGTGTGTTTACGCCGGTCAAGTTTTTGGCGCCGTTGCCGGGGACTTATATTTCTTGAGTTATTAATTTTGAAGCTATCTAATTTACCTGTATCTAATTTTCTTTATTTTTATCCGTAATATTTATTTCTTTCTTTTATTATCAGGTAGTTGAACAATGGAACACTACTGGGAGATTGAGAGATTACGTGCTTTACAAGAAAATACACCCCACATCTGGGAGCAACAGTCCGGTTTTCTGAGGCCTGTTGTCCAGCCCAATGACTATCACTGGATGTCAGAACCAAGCAATACTACATTTGCTCAACAGGACGTAATGTGGAGATGTGACATATGTAATGGTAACCACCCAAGCGATTATTGCGAGTACAACTACAATTCAGGGTGGTAGAGCTATCAAAATCATTCATGGTATGAAGAGCCATCACATTTCATAGAGCCACATTTTTCATCTTATCCACCATCCACATTTGATCTTTACCAACAACCAGAACCATCAGAAGAAGATCAATTGATTCACATGTTCAAAGAACAAGCAGCTCAATTTGATGCACAAGTTCAGAGTAATGCAGAATCCATACAAAGAATGACAGATCAGATCAGACAATTAATAGAAAACCAGAGCTACATACCTCAAGGAGCATTTTCAGATGACACAGATGAAGCCTTCGAGTACCAATCATTTCACAATGACACTTCAACAGAGGAGGAGACTGAGCAGTATCAACAACCAGAGGTATCAGTTCAGGAGCCCGAACCGGTAAAGTCTCAATTTGATTTCTATTATTCTGACTCTGACGAGGAAGATGAATCTGAGCTGTTTGTACCAACTGCATCAACATTTGAGGATGAAAATCTGTATCCTCAAAATGAAGATCTTGGAGCATGTTTTACCATGATGTTTGATGAAGATCTACCTGAACCATCCATTCCACTCAAATCAGAGGATGAAGACCTAATGTCTGACTCATCTTTTCATCCTCAGGTGAAGTAAGAAATAGACCAAATGGAAGAGCAAATGTCTAACTTATTGAAGATTCAGAGCATTCAGGCGAAACATCACTGTGTTGGGGAGTACAATTTAGAGAAATCACCCAGAAGCTTGATAGAATGGAACTTCCTTTCCAAGTCAAGCACCATACGAGACCTCCTGATTTTCTTTCTTTCTTTTTAGGAACCACTGGAGCGACAAAGGTTAAAAAGGTGGTACAAGCACTGAATGAGACAAAATATTTTTTGCCACTTTACCATTGGAAAAGACCCTTCAAAAGCAACGCTCACGGGATTGTCTTTAATCAGATATCCAAAACGACGTTGAAACCTCCTTGACAGATGGATTTCAATCACGTCTGGCTGAAGACGAAAAATTTAGCGCTAGCAGGGAGGCAACCTATGCTAAAAGTTTTTAATTTTGTGTGTTAGTTTTTCAGGTAAAAGCACAAAAGAAGCATTTTTAAGACAGAAGGAATTGTGTTTGGAGATCGCAAAAATGAAAGATAAATCATGAGTGATGGCTGAATAAAGAACGAATTCTTGAGACGCATCATCATGAATTTATAACTAGCGAGAGGCGTATTGCGTACTCAAATCTGTTGCCTTAATTAATGCTCTAATTTGCTTTTCCTTTTGTACTTTTCTTTATTTTCGCCGACAAGATTTATACTTTTTGACTTTTCACGATTTATTTTAACGTTCTTCTAATAATTGTCATTTGGCAGATACTAGTGCAATTATTACTCACCCATTTTCAGGCCTATAAATTCAGCACTTCATCTTCTCTCCAACACATCCAGAGATACACATTCAATTAAGAGAAAAAATGGAAGCAACTTCACAGCAGCGAATTAAGCAAATTTGTGTTTTCTGTGGATCAAATTCTGGTAATAAACCAGAGTTCATCGAGGCTGTGAAGGAATTGGGGAGAGTCATAGCAGAACGAAATATGCACCTAGTATATGGCGGAGGCAATCTTGGATTGATGGGAAGCATTTCAAAAGCCGTTCAGGATGGTGGCAGTCATGTTTTGGGAATCATTCCAAAACCTTTGGCGGACAAACACTTAATCGGACAAACAAATGGAGATGAACGCATCGTATCTGGAATGCCCGAGCAAATTCATGAAATGATCAATACTGTAGATGCGTTTATTGCGTTACCAGGAGGGCTTGGGACGTTTGAGGAAATGTTTACTGTAGCATCATGGGCACACTTAAATATTCCTCAGAAGCCCATTGGGCTACTCAACATTGAGCATTTCTTCGATTTTCTGTTTGTATTTCTTGCGGAAGCCAAGAGACACGAGTTCGTCACCAAATCAGTACATGATATCTTCCTGACCGCGACAAAGGCCGAAGAATTAATTGACCAAATCCTAGCCTTTGAACCAAAAATCGACCCCATTCTCTCCAAGTTGAACTGGTCAGATAGCGATCGTGGTAAGAAGCGAAAACTGGACATAGATCTTAATCGGTGAAATTTTTATTTTCAACTAACCAGGTACGATTTTCTAAACTCTTCTTTTACCGTTTAAGACATTGGGGACAATGTCTCATTTAGGTTTGAGGGAGGAAATTAGTTTACTAGTATCTTGTTTTTAGTCTGTGTGTTGTTTCTATTTTTAGTTCAAAATTTTTCGAAAAATACAAAAAAATTAAAAAAATTTCAAAAACCAAAAGCATATTTAAAGCTAGGTGATGGTTTGGTGTCTTCCTTCACTCGATACCTTTAAGGAAAAGCTGTGAAGGCACCTAGACAATCATTCACCTATAGCTTGTTGTGATAGACTAGTTTGGAGGACTCGTTGTTTATTCCTGTCACCAAGCGATAAGAGCCTAAGAGGCTTGGGTACTTAAGAGAGGCTCGCTCCACCCTCCCTCTAGGGAATCTACAACGGGAATTCCATTCGACAGTTAATCACACACCATGACCAGTATTAGTTATTTCTTTATCTTTATTTTGACTAAAAAAGATGGAATTGGTAAGAGATAGCTGTGTAAGGAGTTTTCACTCCTGAGACGTATTTCAAACCTATTTCGAAACAAGTTAGTTTTTGTTTATTTCTTTTTGAATTATTTAATTTGTAAATTCTCCATAAAACGGACGTAAATGAATCTTCATATGCTTAGTTGGCAGGTATTATCAACATGCATAGTAACATACAGACATAAGGCGTATTTGAAAAGTTTGTAATATTCCGTGCTCTAGTTTAATTGGAGGAAGCATCTCAAAAAAAAAGTGATGGAATAAAAAAAAATGTCTGAGATCCGAGTTATTAAGTCTGTAAGGGTATTTTAATACCTAGTGCCCTAAAACCAACTGGTTTGGGAGTCATTGGCCCAAAGCTCGTTACATGGATCAAAAATGATAAAAATAAATATATATATCTGAAGTCTGAGTAATTATGTCCGTAGGGGTGTCTTAACACCTGGTGCCCTAAAGCCAACTGGTTTGGGAACCACCGACCCAAAGCTCGCTACATAGACGGAAGGTATTGTATATAAATAAAAAGTCAAAATTTAAAAAAATCAAAGAAAAAATCAAAAAAATCAGAAAATTTATTCCATGACTACAAAAAGGTGTGAAATCTGATAGAACTTTAGGACAAAAATATTACTCTCTTATCAACTGCACTTATGACTGTTGTGGGCAAAAAATGAGTTGTATAATACTTTGTTAGCTAAGTATATGAAGAATGGTAAATATAATCGGAGAATTTACTTATTTAATAATTTAGAATGAAACAAAATAACTAATAACTTGGAGTAGAAGTTTCACATGATTAGTCACTAACTTCATTATTTCTCTTGTCTTTTTGCTTTTGTGTGCATTAGCTTCGCTATCTTTTTACTTTTATAAAATGTTTGTGGGTATCATTGCTGTAAACCTTCACGAGACTATAACTCGTCCACTAGGGACACCTAGGGGTTTAAAGGCTTGTTGCATAGGCTAAATGCAATCGTGATCCCTACGAAAGTGGCTTAGTTAAATTTTATTATGTTATTTTATTTTGCTCGAGGACTAGCAAAATGTTAGGTTTGGGGGTGTGATGAGTGGTAAAACTATCACTATTTCCCACTCATTTAACTTAATATTTTGTATAGTTTCTTGAGTTTTGTGAATATTTTGATGTGTTTTGTGTTATTTTGTAGATAAATAAAGTTTCAGGACATTCTGGAGGTGATTTGAAGTAAAACTGTGAAATTTGGTGAATTTGGCAAAAAGGGTATTTTGGTAATTTTAGGCGTCCCGAGACAAATGGTATTTTGGTAATTTTCCCGACACCAAAATAAAATTTCAAGACATTCTGGAGGTGATTTGGAGCAAAACCGTGAAATTTGGCAAAAAGAGTATTTTGGTAATTTTGGGCATCCCGACACCGAGGGTATTTTGGTAATTGCACCACCATGCCACATGTCAAAAATTCAACGAGCCGTCTTTGTTAGCCATCAAGCCATGTGTCGAAAATTCAGCGATCCAAAAAAATAATAATAAAATAATAAAATAATAAAATATCAGAAAAATAATAATAAAAAATTTGATTTTTTTCGTATAAATAGATTTTGAATTTCTTAGTTTCAATGTACCTTTTCCTCTGAAATCCTTATAAATAAATTGAGAGTTCTCTTCTTTAGTTTCTTTTATTCAGTTTTATTTACGCTTTGTAGTAGTAATTCTATCCATCCATGAGGGGGTAACTTCTCCATGCTGAGGTAATAAGGTAATACTTTTACTTTTGCTATTTAGATTAATCTCCCTTAAAATATAATATATAAACTATTTAAAATCTGAATTAATAAAGGATACCGCCATTTCTGGACGGTTGGTTATTCAATTTAATCTGGTTAACCTGACTTAATGAGGATACCGCCATTCTGGACGGTTGGTTTAAATTTATATTATTGTTCCGCCTTATGGCTGGTATATTTGAATTTGACTTAATCTGGATACCGCCATTCTGGACGGTTGGTTTAAAATATCACAAGATTATATATTATATTATTGGGAGATATCTAGATAGTAAATAGTAGAAGTTAATTCCTTTTACCTTAGCATTTTATTTATTTTTCCGCATTTACTATTTAGTAATTTTTATTTTTTTATTTTTTACTTGTCATAAATATGTGTTATAACTAAGTTAAATATCTAGGGTTGTGATAAAATCTAATATCACCGATTTAAAAAAGGGTTAGATTATAGTTTGGGTCATTAAAGAGTTATTTGTTGAGTCATAATCTTAATGCTTTTTATTAACTGATCACTAATAAAATTGATTAGGTAAACTTAAAATGAACTAGACATAGGGATTTTAAGTTTAAGACCTTAGTCTCAACAACCCACGATCTTCCTTAAGGATAGATAACCCTTTAATAGATTTCCTTACATGATAGAAATATACCTGTCGGGCGGGGGTAGTCATAATTGGAACTTAACCTTAATGAATCTAGGTAATTTAATTGACATAGACATATGGTTCAATTGGATTATAACTAGGTATTTGTAAATGATCATTCGAAAGAGGATTTTACATAATTTAGTGTTCCAGATTAATAATTCAATAATTTACCCAACTATGATTTAACTACTTCATCTTTTAATTGATATTAGAAAGATTCACAACCCTAGATCTTTGAGTCTTTTATTTTCCTTAGTATTTTCTTTTTTATTTATTTATTTTGCAAATCTAAAAATCAAATCATTCGAGCAATCAATTCACTTCTCCCTCAATTAGATATTTGTAAATAAATAGTATCAACAATTAATAACAACAGTAGGAATTAAGTCCTCGTGGGATCGATATTTTTATACTACTTGAACGATACGTGCGCTTGCGTTATATGTGTGTGTTTACGCCGGTCAGTACTCAATAGAGGGTTAGAGGCTCGCCGAAAAATAGTGGGAGGCTAGTAATGAATTTGCAATTTCGTTCAAATACTTACCAAATACGCGCTTTCAAATTATTTCGTCAATTATAATTGTTTATTAGTTGAACTAATATTTTATTATTTTTCTTGTAACAGTTAGACTGTACCCATAAATCGTTAATTGAGTAGTTTGACTATTGTAATTAAGATGACAGGAAAGAACAGTGTCTGGGACATCATCATGGGTGATAATGTCTTCAACGACACAAACTTTTCTGACTGGGAAATGAATCTCATGATTGTCCTGGGATCCGAGAAGTAACTCTATACTATAGAGAGACCTCTTGGGCCTAAGCCCGGACCTGATCAGTTGCTTGAGCTAGATCTTTAGAAGACTCATAGCGATGACAACTCTACTGCTCAGCCTATTATCCCTATAACATGTTGGTGAAGTTGCATGATCTTCATCGATCTAATCTTAGATCGCAGAGATATCAGTTACAGAAGAAGCTCTTTCGTGCTCGCATGTTAGAGGGTACGTCTGTTGAGCACCATGTGTCACAGATGATTGCTGACATCGACCAGCTGACACAGATGGGCATTGTCTTCGAGGTTGAGACTTTGATAGATTTGATCTTATAGTCTCTCCCCGACACTTGGAGTGGGTTCATCATGAACTACAATATGATGAACCAAGATGATACTCTTGGAGAGTTAATGTCTATACTGAGAGAAGCTGAAAATGAGCTTCTAAAAGGCAAGAAGCGCGAGGCGTACTTCGCTTCAACATCTCAGTCTCCAAGGGTTTATCCCAAGGCGACTGGAGGTATTAAGAAGAAGAAGAATAAGGGCAAGGCCAAATCATCAAAGACTTCTGGGAAGTCAAGGGACAAATCACTGCAGTGTGGCAAACGGGGTCACTGGAAGCATGACTGCCATGAGTACAAGGCACAGATGAAGGATAGGAAAGTGGGCAAGGCACCAACTTCAGGTATGTTTGTTATTGAGATAAACATATCTACTACTACTTCTAACAATTGGATTTTTGATTCTGGTTGTGGTACTCATATATGTACTGATGTGCAGGATCTGCAGATTAGCAAGAGACTGGCCTCAGGGGAGATTGATCTGCGCATTGGAAATGGGACACTAGTCGCCGTTTTGGCCGTTGGCACTTTTGTTTTAGAACTGCCATCGGGGGCATGTACTTAAACTTTCAGAATATTATTATGTACCTAGTTTGACTAGGAATATTATCTTTGTATCTTGTTTGACCCAATGCGGGTACACTTTTGTATTCTGAAACACTGGGTGTTTTGTTTATAAAGATGATTTGCTGATGCTAATAATGGTCTTTATATTTTGAATATAAACAAATCTCAAACATATAATATAACAAACAAAAGGCTCAAACTAAGAAACAAAGATGAAACTTATATGTGGCATTGTCGTCTGGGACATATTAACAAGACTCTTATATCCACACTTTCGAAGAGTGGGTACTTGGACGGATTTGATCCAAATTCATATGACGTCTGTGAATCTTACTTATTAGTCAAAATGCCTAAAACACCTTTTAGCAAAAAGGGTGTACGTGCCACCGAACTGTTAGCCCTCGTTCATAGTGACGTATGTGGGCCCATGTCTAGCCAGGCTAGAGGTGGATATGAATAGTTTGTAACCTTTATGGATGATGCATCGCGTTATGGTTATGTGTATCTTATGAGACACAAGTCGGAAACCTTTGAGAAATTCAAAGAGTTTCGACACGAAGTAGAAAAACAGACAGGCAAACGTATTAAGACATTACGGTCGAACCTTGGTGGAGAATACTTGAGCAATGAGTTTCTTGATTACTTTAAAGAGTATGGTATTCTTTCACAGTGGACTCCTCCCGGAACACCCCAGTTAAATGGTGTGTCTGAACGGAGAAACCGAACTTTATTGGATATGGTAAGGTCTATGATGAGTCACACAGAGCTACCTATTTCCTTCTGGGGATATGCATTGAACAGTGCAATACTTATTTTGAATAAGGTTCCATCAAAGTCTGTTCAACAGAATCTGTATGAGATATGGACAGGAAAGAAACCGGGTTTCTCATTCCTGAAGATTTAGGGATGCTGGGCATACGTTAAACATTTGGAAGGTACCAAACTAGGACCTCAATCGGATAAATGCCTATTTGCAGGTTATCCTAGGGAAACCAAAGGATATTACTTTTACAACCCACAAGAGAACAAAGTATTTATTACTCTACATGCAGTTTTCCTTGAGAGAGAATTCCTTAATGCAGTGGTTAGTGGGAGGAAAGTATAACTCGATGAAAATCGGAGTGATACTATTCCTGACACAAAATCCTTAACGGAACAAGAACAGTTCATCAGGGATGAAACTGTACCACAACCTTCGAATAAACACGAACCGCGTAGGTCGCAGAGAGTCAGAAACCAACCTAAGAGGTATGGGTTTCTGATCTCACCTCATGTGGATGTCAATCTTATTAAAGAAGACGAACCAGCTACGTGTGAGGAAACAATACAAGATATCGACTCCGCTTTATAGTAAGAAGCCATGAAGTCCGAAATGGATTCCATGTACACCAACCAACGGGAACAAGAAGCCATGAAGTCCGAAATGGATTCCAGCATGGGGCACAGCCATATTGGCCATTGCGGCGGTCAGAACTTACAACTTTTCAGTAACCTTGGTGAGACTAGTTTCTAGTTGGTCCATATGAGATCCTTCATTAACTTATTCGCTCATGTTCACTGACGGTCTTTTGACAAGTCTTCCCTCTTCCCTAACCCAACGAGAATCTATGATGTCTTTTAAAACTACGAGTTAGCATGTATGCATGCGATGCATGAAATTTATAAATCGGCCCATTATCATTTTAAAGCGTTGTGCAAACTTGTCCCAGTTGAAAAGGCCCAGCAGGTTTACACTTTTGCGATAACATGGCTAAACAACTTCAAATGATACAGGGCCTAAACATAAAATGGCCCGTCGGTATTTTAGAAGCTTTTGGCCCAATTTCCATAAAGCTCGGGCTCGTCCCAGTTAAAACGGCCCAACAAGCCCATACCTCATGACAAAAAGTCTAACTGAATCCAAATGATGATGGTCCTAAACGCAAGCATAAATGGGTAGTTTCTATTAGTCATACAACTACAGTTCATATGCGGGGTTTATAGGGGTATAGACAAAGGCTCTCGTCGATGAAAGATTGTCCACAACTAGGACTCCCCACTTAAGGGTTCTAGCAACCAAGTGAGCGCACCTTTTTTTTTACGCTAAGATACGTGCCAACGAGTTAAGATACGTGACTAACTATCAAATGGATTCTCATTGTAGATTCCCCAGAGGGAGGGTGGAGCGAACTCTCTTAAATACCCAAGCATCTTAGTCTCTTATCGCCATAGTGATATGAATAAAAAACAAGTCCTCCAAATTAGTCCATCACAGCAAGCTTCGAGTGAATGATTATCAAGGTGCCTTCACGGCTTTTCCCTTCAGCGATAGAAAGGTAGTGAATGAAGGAAGACACCAAACCATACCAAGCTCTGATAATGCTTTTGATTAAACTCCTTCAACCCACGGTAGACACGGTTAACTAAAGCATAAATCATAATCATCACAAAACATTATTTTAGGGCCGATTCTCTATCCCCAGTGGTCTCTTGGGTTGCTTCCCAAAGATTCACCGATGACAGTTGATTTAAATTAGAATTAATCTGGGATTAATTAAGAGAGAGAAAATTAATCTGAGATTAATTGAGGCATTATTTAATTTGGGATTAAATGTGTTCGGAAGAGAGAGAGTGCGATTAATTTGGAATTAATCGGTAAAATAAATTTAATAGTTAAATTTGATTTTTCTATTTAATTTATTAATATCGGCTAAAATTAATATATCGGATATATTAATTGGAATTAGATTTCAACACGAAATTAAAGTCAGACTTTAATACATGCGAACAGATTAATTTAGAATTAATACGTAAACGACATTCGTAATAAATTTACGAGACGTCATTATTTAATTAAATTAGATTTAGTTATTTAGCGACGAAAATTCATTTAATCGGATTGAACGGATCTGAGCCGCGGCAAACATTCGTAGAAATCGTTTGAATTTTGAATTCAAAATATGGGGCTCACTTCTCATGTGGTAGTTGGGAGAGTAGTTGGCATTTATGTCATACCACCAACTTTCCCAACCACCTTGGAATGGTTTTGGTGAAACTATTTACCCAACCACCTTGTTTAGGTGAAAAGGGTAAATTGGATTTCACCAAAAGCCTTCTCTCTCTCATTTGGTAACACATCTCATAAAATCTAAAACCCTAATATCCATTTGGGCGTGACACTCTCTCCCTCTCTTCTTTGATTTTGTTGCAAAATCAATCAAGCTAACACTTCAAGGAATCAACAAAGGTGATAGGGAAACCAACTCAAAGGTTGGAATCAACATTGAAAGGTTGGATCTTGGAGATCACTTCTCAAAAAATTTTAAATTTCAATCTGTTCATTGTAAGTATATTCCGTAACTTATAATGATCTTTATCACACACTTTCATACTTATTAGATCCTTGACATGTTCTAAGAACACTAACAAGAATGCAAACAACTCAAAGTAGATAAAAGTCATATGTGGATCATCGAATGAGAGATCTTGAGTTTCAAGTGGGAGATTAAGTGTTTTTGAAGGTCTTCCCTTTCAAAGACATTATGAAATTTGGAATGAAGTGCAAGCTAAGATTGAGATATATTGGGCCTTATCAGGTCCTCAGGAGGGTTGGGAGTAGGGCTTTTTAGCTAGCTCTTCCACCCAATATGGAGAAGGTTCATCTTGTGTTCCATGTTTCCATGCTTCGGAAATACTTGCATGATTACTCTCATGTAGTAGAGTCACATGCTGTGGAAATCAGTGTGGATCGAAAAATTCATAAGCTACGTTTTAAGGACATTCCATTAGTGAAGGTTTTATTATTACAAGGACCAAGAAGCCATGTAGGAACGTGAAGACGCCATGAAACAAAAATAGTTTCACTTATTATTCGCCAATGTAATTCAGAACTTAAACTTCATTTAGGATTCAGAGACGAATCATATTTAAGGAGGGAGAATGTAACACCTAGTTCAAGTCCAAGAGCATTTAATATTATTTTGCCTCTATTTATGCACTAAGACTGGTATACCGGTACCAATATCGGAATATTTGATATAGACACTGGAATTGGCATACTAGTATCCAGACACTCAAATACCCTACCTTTGGAACTAGAATTCACATATACTGATCATTAAACCGGCTAAGCGCGGTTGAAGGAGCTTCTGGAGTCGATATGATTTTATCGAGAAAATGTCGAACTTGTATTTGTTATGGCCAAGATTGTGCTTATGCCTAGGGGGCATGAAATGCCTTTTTTTTTTCCATGAAAGATATTGTTGTAATATTGGATATGAGATGGATTATGTTGGAATCTTGTTTGGTGTACATGTTTAATGTAAGATTGTTGGGGTAGATTTGCCATAATTACAACTGTTGTGTTCAATTGAAGTTGTTATCGCTTTAGGGAATTTTACGATATATGCTCAAATTATTAGAAGTATAGTTAATGTATTATCTCGTCTTCATTTAGGATATAACCAAATACTTTCACTTCCCCATTAAAATGAACTCATATAAAATTCATGTGCATTATAAGTATTTTTGGGCTCTAACCATAGTTAAATTCATGTTTTGTAGACTTGTTGTAGGAAAATTTATCTAGCTTAGCACGACCGTGCGAGCCATAGAGACTTCTATAACTTTATGAGTGGATGTTCATAACTTTATGTTTCTTGATTCAAAGTATTTTATAAATTAAAATCATGTTTGTTTTTCACGAATGTTATATTTAGAGATTTGTATAATTTATATTCAAGTTCTTGTTGAATTTACAAGTTATATTTACATGTTTAAATGCCATGAGCCTATGAATTTATGTTAAGATTATTTATACCAATACTACATTATTTTAAACGCTAGTAAAGTGTCGCTTCCTCATGTTTAGTTGCTCGAGTATGTTCATGTTGCCTAATAGTTCTAGTGACCCTTTTGGGCTTATTCATGTACGCATTGCATGTTTTTATTTTTTTATGACTCATCATCTTGTTTCCATCAGGGCATTTATTTAATGTCTCGACCGTTAGAAATGGATCAACCTGCTACCTTGTCGAAAATAGGGCTTTGTCATTTCTCACTTAGTCTTTACGCATGAGGTTGGTGTTGAGCACTTGATATGTTTTAATGAAGACATGCATGACATCTGACACGTAATTTGGGTATTAAAGTTGTTTTAATAAAGTTTCCGCTTATAATGAGTTTCATTTATTTTGGTATCCACTCACTGAGTCTTCCCCTGACTTACCCCCATTAGTTTCCTTAGTTGTTTTTTTTTACAGGTTTCCCATGATCTCAACCTAAGACATAATCCCTTTTTTTGATGAAGATGACGTTTTAGTTGTTGGATATTAAATTGCAAGTCACCTAGTGGGACTTTTGTATTGGGTCATGTTTATGATTTGAGATTAGTATACTGATGTAATACATTTGGCTAGTATGGTCATGAACAATTGGATATGTATATGTATTTGTGATAAATCCCGTTTGTAGGCACGAAGACCTTTTTGGAATTTTACATCCTACAAGATTGACATATGTGGATATTATACATCGCAGATGTATTATGACAGGTTTCATGTTATAGAATTGGCTATGTGTGAAGCTCAGAGAGATTGGGCGGTCCGACCTTCTCCAATAGCAATTAGAATTTCATTTCTCGGGATGTTATATTCTAACTATCAACATGCAACTTTAACTATTAACATGCAATTACCATAACCAATAAATGTGAAACTTTCTAAAACATAAAACATAAAACCTATAACCATTGAACATGCAACATTGACCAATAAACAAGTAACCATTACCACTAAATATGCAACCAATATATGAAACCTTCTAGAATATCAAACTTCTAACCATTAATATACAATTACCACAACCAATAAATATAAAACCTTCTAGAATATGAAACTGTTAGCGACATAGTCGCAAGATGAATTTTGATGATACAACACTAGAAGATTTCAACGCCTATTTGTGGACATTATAAAAGATGTCGAAGTAATATTGATGAAGAGCTAAAATATGCTACAAGATGATTAAGAGAGCAAAATGATAAAGAGCCAATAAGAGGATTAAAAAACCAAAGCAAGAGCCAAGCAAGATGAGATCAAGATAATGATTCAGAGATAAAACTAATTGTAAGTGAGTTTATTCAAATGTTTTAAAGTTCTTAGGAATCATACATTTTCCATCACTTGCATTTAAAATGGCTTAAAATGCTTAAGAAATCATTTGCACGTTATTTGTACCAAAATGAATTTCAATGCACAAGTATATCATAAAATAGTTTTGAAAAATTAACAAACAGTTGAATTAAATTTCAAATGATATACCGTTAGATATAGATGTGTCTTACTTTGCTAAGGTTCAAACGAAACACAATTTTGATATATAGAACTTTTGCTAAAGTCAACTTGCTACAATATATTCAGATGTACGTTTTCTACATACCTGTCAAATTAGAAACATTTCACAAAATTCATCGTAATGTTTTTGAAGACGAATTGTTTACAAGTGAAAGATCTATGTGTCTAGTTTTTGTAGAAATTTACGGATCTTGATTTGGAATTTTATAGAGCAAGTATACCAGTCAACATACCGATATGAGACATGCATATCAGTCAACATACCGATCTGAGACATGCATATCAGTCAGAGCTGAATTTTTCATACATTCTTAAGCCGGGCCAAATCATATAGGTTTTCATATCGATCTATTTTCAATGTTAAAAAAATACAGCGGTTATACTTTCAGAAGCCGTTTCTTGATGTCAGGCCAGCATACCGGTACTGTATACCGACATACCAACCTCAGAACAGAAAAATGGCCATATTCAATTTTAAGCCTATAAATTAAAGATTGATTTCATTTCTGCAAAGGGGAACATTTTAGGAAAAAATATATTCAAAGCAAAAACCATTTTCATACGTTTTTTGATTACACAAACAAGCTTCAAATACTTTCAAATAGAGTTTTTTAAATTTTCTATATCTTACACTCTCTATATTTGAAAAGCCCATACTTTATCTTCATATTCATTTTAGTGAGCTTTGATGCATTTGGGTTAGCAACTCACATCTTGAATCTTCTTATCTTTTTGTGAGTGCCCAAGTGATATTGTAACATTTTTATATTCAATACTTGAGGTTGTGAAATCCATTTATGAGTGGATATACTCAAAAAGGTCGATTGTAAAGGTTATGAGTGAGCATATTGAGAAAACTCTTTTTAAAAGTTTTAAGAGTAAACATAGGGATAAAATTCTTGTGCAAAGATTTGGAGTGAACCTAGAGGACAAAACTCTTGGTTGTGAGTGAGCCACGAAAAACTTGATGTAAGTTGTGGATTCAACTTAGTGGAAATCTTCAAGCATGGCTTGAGGAGTGGATGTAGGCAAAGAATTGGTTGAACCATTATAACTCACCAGTATCATTTTCTCTATCTAAATTATTAATATCAATTTATTATTTATTTTATTGATTAAAGGGACACCAACCGGTGGTCCCATAATTTTTTTTTGGGTCCCCGAATCAATCCCTTTTGGTTTTATTAATTTTTTTATGGTTGTCTTTTGGGATTTTGTTTGTTAGCTTTTGGAACCATTATTTTATGGAACAATAATTGTTGAGGTCAAAGTCAATAGTTGGAGAGTGCTCACGATCTGTCCCATTCCCTCGATAAAATCAATTTCACGCGAATAATATGTCGGAAAATATAATTGCGTCTTGAATGATACGTCTAACATAAGCATTTTTAATCCACCAAAACTACTAACACACATTGTCAGTCGTAAATGAAGGTTGGAACAACCTTAGTACCATTCGAGTTTTTGGTGATTTTTAAATTAATGTGTTTATGTATTAGATGTATAATTTTGATTGGATATATATTAATTAATTATCAAATGAATTATGAAACATTTGTAATCTAATGATTTATTTTAACATTTACTGTAAATGTAGAAATATATAATATATTTAATTAAATGAATTAATTGATTAAAATGTTAATAAAATAATTTATTTATTGAATATATTTTGTGTATATTGACCGGCGTAATCACACGCGTATAACGCAAGCGCACGCATCGTTCAAGTAGTATAAAAAGTATCGATCTCATTAGGACTTAATACCTAAGCTATGAAACCAGATTTTACAAGTATCTAATGGTTTGATTGTTTAATTGGATGTTGAATTTAAACTTAAAACAAGTAAATTAAACTGCTTGGAAAGTAGGTTAAGGAAAATTCAAATGTTAAAACTATCAAGGATTGTGAATTCTTCCAATATCTTTTAAAAGATGAAGTGGTTATTTCACGTTTGTGCAATATATTGGTTTATTAACCTGGAACACGAAAATATATAAAAGCCTATTCCGATTGTCAGATACAAATACCCAGTGTAACCCAATTAATATTCTTATGTCAACCAAGTTACCTGAATTCATTAAGATTAAGTTCCAATTATGGTTACTCACACCGACAGGTATATTCCTATCATGTAAGGAAATCAATTAAAGGGTTATATATTCTCAAGGAAGATTGTGATTTAAGTCTAGGGTCTTAAACCTAAAATCAATTTTCCAAGTTCATTTTAAGTTTACCAGTTCAATCTTATTAATTGCCAGTTAACAAGAAGCATTAAGACTAAGGCTCAATAAATAAACCTTTATAATACCAAAACCGGAAAAACAACCTCTTATTAACCAGTGATATTGGAATTCATCACAACCTTAGATAACGGGCTTAGCTACGACACATATCTACGGCTAATAAAAACATAAATAAAATAAAAGACAAAAAGTAAATGCTGGAAATTAAAAATGTAAAGGTACAATAAAAGAAAATGCTGGTGTTAGAGGATCCACTTTTAATATTTCAAAATTAGAAATCTCCCTTATTCTCAATATTTACTGATTAATTAACCAGACCATAAAGGTGGTAATTTCATTTGTCTCAATTAAATCCAACCGACAATATCGGCGGTAACAAAGTTATTACCTAAACCGACCATATAGGCAGAAACTACGTCTGAAATGAAAAACCGACCATATAGGCGGTAAATAAAGTTGTCACCTAAACTGACCATATAAGCGGTAACTAATTAATCCAAATTTTAATTAAAATAAGGGAGATTAATCTAATTTATTATATTAAATGTCTTACCTCTTTACCCTAGCAGAATGAGATTACCTACTCATGTTGTAAAAGTAAACACACAAAATTTTATTAAATAAATAAAAAGAAAATACCATAAAACTTAAATAATATACAAGACACTTTATTTTAGATTTTCATGGAGAAACGCCTCCAAAGAAAGCATGAAAAAATTACAAAGTTAAGCTTGGTATTTATAAGAAAATCTAGAGGCTTCCACCAATTTCTCCACCAATTGCTCCACCAAACATGGCACCAAACATGCAAGCATGTTTGGTGGAAGTTTGAAAATTTTTACTTTTTATTTTTATTAATTTTATTTTATATTTTGAAAATGACTATAGTAATTACACAAAATATACTGGACTATTCATTCATTTCGACCTTCCAAACTTCCGAATTCGAAAATACTTAAATCTTCAAAGTAATAGATCTATGTGTCTTCTTTAATCCGGAACTTGAATAAGCTCAATCGGATATTAGATGAAAAGTTATGGCCAAAATACCAAACTTGTGCAAAACTGGAATTTAGGACTGCAATTCGTGACACGTATAGTAAATTTCCGTTTTCACCATTTTTTGCTCCGGGTTTCATCGTCTTAGCCTCGAGTTGATTCCATTAAGTCCCAATACTTTATTTATCTACAAAATACATAAAAACACATCAAAACGTTCATCAAACCCGAGAAACTAAACAAAATATTAGGTAAAATGGGCGGTAAATATTGATATATTTTCCGCTCATCACACCTTCAACCTAACATTTTGCTAGTCCTCGAGCAAAACAACAAAATAATATACATTAAATAATCAAAATTAAACTAAGCCACTTTCGTAGGGATCACGGTTACATTTAGCATATGCAACAAGCCTTTAAACCCCTAGGAGTCCCTAGTGGACGAGTTGTAGTATCGTGAGGGTTTATAGCGACGATACCCACAAACGTCTTATAAAAGTAAAAAAAAATATAGTAAAACTAATGCACACAAAAGCAAAAAGACAAGAGAATAAAGAAGTTAATGACTAAACATGTGAAATTTCTACTCCAAGTTAGTAGTTGTTTTCTTTCATTCTAAATTACCGAATAAGTAAATTCTCAGATTATTTTTATCATTCTTCATATGCACAACCAACAAAATATTAATCAACTCATTTTGCCCACAATAGTCACAAGTGCAGTTGAGAAGAGTATAATATTTTTGTCCTAAAGTTTTATCAGAATTCACATTTTTTTGTTGCAATGGAATTTTTTTTTTGATTTTTTTGATTTTTTCTTTGATTTTTGATTTTTGATTTTTTTTAATTTATATACAATATCTTTAGTCTATGTGGCGAGCTTTGGGCTGGTGGCTTCAAAACCAGTTGGCTTTAGAACACTAGGTGTTAAGACACCCCTACGGACTTAATTACTCAGACTTCATATATATATATATATATATATATATAATTTTTTTTTTGCAACATCTTTGATCCATAAAGCGAGCTTTGGTCCAGTGACTCCCAAACCAGTTGGTTTTAGGGCACTAGGTATTAAAATACCCCATACGAACTTAATTACTCAGATCTCAGACTTTTTTTTTCATATTTTGTTTACTCTATTACCATTTATAGATGCTTCCTCCAATTAAACTAGAGCACTGAATATTACAAACTTTTCAATTACAGCTCATGTCCGTATGTTACCATGCATGTTGATAATACCTGCCAACTGAGCATATGAAGATTCATATTAGTCAGCTTTATATAGAACTCGCAAATTAAATAATTCAAAAGGAAATAAACAAAAATTAATTTGTTTCGAAAATGGGTTGGAATACGTATCAGGAGTGGGAACTCCTTACACAACTATCTCTCACCAATTTCACCCGATTAATCAAACACAAAAACACAAAATATTTTTTTTTAATTTTTTTAAAATTTTTCAATTTTTTTGTATTTTTACGAAAAATTCTGGACTAAAAATAACACAATAAAAACAAGATACTATTAACTATTCCTATCCCCCAAACCTAAATGAGACATTGTCCCCAATGTCTGAAATAGTAGAATATGAGTTTAGACGATAGTACTTGGTTAGCTGAAATGCTACATCTAGAAAGGAAATTAAAGGTTAAGATCCAGATTTATCCGACGCTTCTTACCATGATCATCCTTGAACCATTTTATCTTGGAAAGGATAAGGTCAATTTGTGTTTCAAAGGCTAAGATTTGGTCAATTAGATTCGGGTCAGTTCTGGCAGTAAAGAAGAGTTCTTTCATAGGTTTTGTCACGAACCCATTTCTCCGGGCATCATTAAGAAACAAACAAAGAAAATCATAAAATACTTAACGTTAAACAGCCCAATCGGTTTATGGTGTATGTTCAAGTTCGCCCAAGATAGCACTACAAAAATTTCCTCCAATGTGCCCAAGCCACTTGGCAAAGTAATAAAAGCATCAGCACAGTTAATTATTTCCACCAGTCACTCGGACATTCCCGGCATGATTAGTTTCTCTCTGTTTGATGGACCTATCAGATTCACCTCCGCCAAGGGTTTTGGGATGATTCCCAAGACTTGATTGCCTCATTCCTTTACGGCCTTTGAAATGATCTCCATAAGTCCAAGATTGCCTCCGCCATATACTAAATGCATATTCCTTTCAGCTAAGACATTCTAAACATCTTCTGAACCTACGGGCGCCCCTTCAAACGGCATTCCAAACATCTTCTAAACCTGACGCTTCGACAGGCCCATTGAACTCATCACAGAAACATAATACCGGAGATGGACCCTCGGATCCCCGTTCCCATTGAACTTGGCTATATCAGGTATTTTGAACTAAGCCGGCAGCTATTCCTCAAATGTCATCGCCTCATAGTCCAGTAAATCTTCATGCTTACCCCTTATCTTGCGGGTAACTGGCTCTACCTGATCTTGGAGTTTCTGTAATTCAGCGTGAGACCTGGCTACCCTTCCCACGGTATACTCAGCCATGTCATCATCAAAGACAGGGATGTCATCACTCAATCTGTTCGGAGGGTCCTTGATGAGTGGTAAAACTATCACTATTTCCCACTCATTTAACTTAATATTTGTATAGTTTCTTGAGTTTTGTGAATATTTTGATGTGTTTTGTGTTATTTTATAGATAAATAAAGTTTCATGATATTCTGGAGGTGATTTGGAGCAAAACTGTGAAATTTGGTGAAATTTGGCAAAAAGGGTATTTTGGTAATTTTGGACGTCCCGACACAAAGGGTATTTTGGTAATTTTGTCCCGACATCGAAATAAAATTTCAATACATTATGGAGGTGATTTGGAGCAAAACTGTGAAATTTGGCAAAAGGGGTATTTTGGTAATTTTGGACGTCCCGACGCAAAGGGTATTTTGGTAATTTTGGGTGTCTGCCACGTGTCAAAGATTCAACAAGCCGTCTTTTTTGGCACACCATGCCACGTGTCGAAATTTCAGCGATTCAAAAAATAATAATAATAAAATAATAAAAATCAGAAAAATAATAAAATAATAAAAATCAGAAAAATAATAAAAAATTAGATTTTTTTTGCCTATAAATAGATTTCGAATTTTTAGTTTCAAATGTACCAAAATCCTCTGAAATTCATATATAATAAAGAGTTCTTCATATTTTCTTCTTTTATTCAATTTTATTTACGCTTTGTAGTAGTAATTCTATCCACTATGAGGGGGTAACTTCTCTATGCTGAGGTAATAAGGTAATACTTTTACTTTTTCTATTTAGATTAATCTCCCTTAAAATATAATATATAAACTATTTAAAACCTGAATTAATAAAGGATACCGCCATACTGGACGGTTGGTAATTCCATTTAAACTGGTTAAATCTGACTTAATGAGGATACCGCCATTCTGGACGGTTGGTTTAAATTTATATTACTGTTCCGCCTTATGGCTAGTATATTTGAATTTGACTTAATCAGGATACCGCCATTCTGGACGGTTGGTTTAAAATATCACAAGATTATATATTATATTATTGGGAGATATCTAAATAGTAAATAGTAGAAGTTAATTCCTTTTACCTTAGCATTTTATTTATTTTTCTGCATTTACTTTTTAGTAATTTTTTTTTTTTTTTTTTTACTTGTCATAACTATGTGTTATAACTAAGTTAGTTTTCTAGGTTGTGATGAAATCTAATATCACCGGATTTAAAAAGGGTTAGATTATAGTTTGGGTAATTAAAGAGTTATTTGTCGAGTCATAATCTTAATGCTTTTTATTAACTGATCACTAATAAAATTGATTAGGTAAACTTAAAATGAACTAGACATAGGGATTTTAAGTTTAAGACCTTAGTCTCAACAACCCACGATCTTCCTTAAGGATAGATAACCCTTTAATAGATTTCCTTACATGATAGAATATACCTGTCGGGCGGGGGTAGTCATAATTGGAACTTAACCTTAATGAATCTAGGTAATTTAATTGACATAGACATATGGTTCAATTGGATTATAACTAGGTATTTGTAAATGATCATTCGAAAGAGGCTTTTACATAATTTAGTGTTCCAGATTAATAATTCAATCATTTACCCAATTATGATTTAACTACTTCATCTTTTAATTGATATTAGAAAGATTCACAACCCTAGATCTTTGAGTCTTTTATTTTCCTTAGTATTTTCTTTTGTCTTTTTATTTATTTATTTTGCAAATCTAAAAATTAAATCATTCAAGCAATCAATTCACTTCTCCCTCAATTAGATATTTGTAAATAAATAGTATCAACAATTAATAACAACAGTAGGAATTAAGTCCTCGTGGGATCGATATTTTTATACTACTTGCACGATACGTGCGCTTGCGTTATACGTGTGTGTTTACGCCGGTCAGTCCTCTCGCCTTTCATTCTCAGATCCTCCCCCAGCATGGGGCACAACCATGTTGGCCATAGCGACGGTCAGAACTTACAACTTTTCAGTAACCTTGGTGAGACTAGTTTCTAGTTGGTCCATATTAGATCCTTCATTAACTTATTCGCTCATGTTCACTGAGGCCTTTTGACAAGTCTTCCCTCTTCCCTAACCCAACGGGTATCTATGATGTCTTTTAAAACTACGAGTTAGCATGTATGCATGCGATGCATGAAATTTATAAATCGGCCCATTATCATTTTAAAGCGTTGTGCAAACTTGTCCCAGTTGAAAAGGCCCAGCAGGTTTACACTTTTGCGATAACATGGCTAAACAACTTCAAATGATACGGGGCCTAAACATAAAGTGGCCCATCGGTATTTTAGAAGCTTTTGGCCCAATTTTCATAAAGCACAGGCTCGTCCCAGTTAAAACGGCCCAACAAGCCTATACCTCATGACAAAAAGTCCAACTAAATCCAAATGATGATGGTCCTAAATGCAAGCATAAAGGGGTAGTTTCTTTTAGTCATACAACTACAGTTCATATGCGGGTTTATAGGGGTATAAACAAAGGCTCTCGTCAATGAAAGATTGCCCACAACTAGGACTCCCCACTTAAGGGTTCTAGCGACCAGATGAGCGCACCTTTTTTTTATGCTAAGGTACGTGCCAACGAGTTAAGATACGTGACTAACTATCAAATGGATTTCTCATTGTAGATTCCCCAAAAGGTGGGTGGAGCGAACTCTCTTAAATACCCAAGCCTCTTAGTCTCTTATCCCCTTAGTGATATGAATAAACAACAAGTCCTCCAAATTATTTCATCACAGCAAGCTTCGAGTGAATGATTATCTAGGTGCCTTCACGGCTTTTCCCTTCAGCGATAGAAAGGTAGTGAATGAAGGAAGACACCAAACCATACCAAGCTCTGATAATGCTTTTGATTAAACTCCTTCAACCCACGGTAGACACGGTTAACTAAAGCATAAATCATAATCATTACAAGACATTATTTTAGGGCCGATTCTCTATCCCCAGTGGAGTCGCCAGACTATAGGACACAGAAATTGGCAATGCTATTCTAGGCTCGCTGCCTAGTCGGGAGTACGGAATAGCCCACGAGAGACTAAACCGGAGAATAATAGAGTCACCACCCAGTACGAACTGGGAAAATGATTTAAGGCCGCACTCACACCTCGCAAGGGAAGACCTCAAATCGTTGGGTTCGGAATGGTCCCTTACTTATGCCACTTGTAATGAAAATATTTGTGCAATAATCTAACCAAGTCTGCGCAACCTACATACACAAGAATAGCCTACGTCTAATTCACATACATAAAAGTAAAAGCTATATCTAAGTTCGCACGCATAAAAGTAAAACCTAAATCTAAGTTCGCATGCATAAAAATAAAACCTAAATCTAAGTTTGCATGCATAAAAGTAAGTCGGTATAACGGCAAGCATACAATCACATGAACACATTAAATCGATAAACATGGCAATATAAATAAATAATAATCTAAACATAAATGTAGAAGAGACATATTAAGTTCCTAATGCTAAAGAAATAACTAAATCATGCTTGAAAATAATATGCTAAACAACCTAATCATGCATAAAAGTAACATACTATTTCTAATAAACAACGAATAAATGCAGGATTGGATGAACGAAATATGTGCGTTTCTCAAGTGGTACGTTGAATTGTATCCCGAGTGTAGACCGCACTACCATCCATTCAGATTTGGCTATGGAATTTACGTCCGGGTTTCCATCCAATATACCACGAGATATAGCATAAAATCATTCATTCCATGGCCACAACATACATGAATCAACAATACACATGCGAATAAATAATAAATAATAAAGAAAAGAATGAGAATAGATAAACAAGTGCCCTCGGGTCTAACCTCTTAAGTCGTCTCTTGGAAGTGCGTTAAGCGGTTGTCAGAAGGATTGATGCTTCGTAATTTTTTCGATTCACTGGTTTGTTGTTTTTCTTCGTTGCCTCACGGTTTGGGCTACTGTTTAGCTCTGTTTTGCTGATGTTTCTGGTCACAATTTTGGCTTACTGTTTTACGGTAATTAGAGTGTACCGGGGCTGCGGTTTGTGCGATTATTTGGGCAGTTTCTGGGTGGTTATTACGGTAAAAAAAGGGTGCAACCTCTTGACAGTTTTTGGGGTATTTTCAGGCAGACTTCAAGGTAGTTTCGGTGGTCAAAAGGGCTGTGTTTTCAGTGCAGTTTTCTGGGCTTAAAGGTGCAGTTTCAGTGCAGTTTTTTTGGTGGTAAAAGAGCAGATTTTTGGGCAAAATTGCTAGTAGTTTACTGGGCTATTTTTCGGTGGTTTGGAGTACAGTTCAATGGATGTTTTTTGTGAGTATGGAGGCTGGTTTCGGTGCCTGTGTTACACATGAAATAGGGGACATGTTGTGCGGCTGTTTTAGAGGCTGTATGGAGGCTGTATGGAGGTTGCTTATTGCCGCAATGGAGAGGGTTTGAGAGCTTATTAGTTGTGGCAATGGAAGGAATTCAGGGCTTGTTCATGGAAATAGAAAGGGAATTTAGGGTGCTTTAGGCGTGAATGCTAGGGTTTCAAGAGTTGGGTTGGTGCTTCTTTTTATAGGCAAGGGTTGGGGTTGTCCTTATGCGAATAGGGAAAGAATTTTGCAATTATGGGGTTATTTTTTAATTTTTGTACCATAAGGAAAAGATCTTTTTAGTTTATGAAGGTAATTTGATTTGATTTGATTTAGTTTAGGAATGTGATTTAATTTAATTAGGAAGCTGATTGATGAGATTTGATTTGAATCTTTTAATTCGGGAAGATGATTTAATCTGATTTCAACATGTGTTTAATGTGTGAATTTGTTATTTTGGAAGGCTTTGGGCGTGAATTAGGGGGTTTGGGCGTGCGATTGTGTTGGACAATATGACCCATATCATCACTATTTCTACAGATCATCGTGTTGTTGTACAAATTAACTATGTGACAAGGAAATTCCTCTTTTATCATTTGTAATTGGATTACCAAGATATATAAATGATAGAAGGTCCATATGATTAATTCCGGATTGAGATGATATGAGACAGTATCAATCCACGAAGGTTTAATCATTTAACATCCCTAGTCATAGTATTATCAAGACTGTACATCGGTAATGCGGAATAGACTAGTATTGCACTTGTGCGCGTTGTGGGAGCGTAACGACATAGTTCTCATATATTTAAGTATTGGATACTTATGCAAGTGCGATAGGAGGTTGTTTTTTATCGATGGTATGGAAAACAGCTTCGCTCTGGATAGACCCCGCAGAATCCCATTGGTAGTATGTCTATGTATCTATGAGAGTCCGCTTCAGGGTAGGTGTATTTGGTCTTAGCCTGAGACTTGCACCGCTAATACTTGCGACAATCAATAGACTTTGGTTTTGGTCATCCAAGGCTTTGACCGGTTATGTGTACGCCTCTTCTGGGTGTATTAAGAATCGTAATGTTTTAGGTGTGATGTCAAGACGGAAGTATCACTTCAGTCATAGTGGAGATGATGATCACATAGGATACGGAACTGGTGCTCTTATATGCTGTAGCTATCGGGATAATATGGCTAGGTCATGTTTATCCGATTATAGAGACTAGTTACCAGAGATCCGATATGTTCTTTGTAACTGGCAGACACAGTTCCAACCCCAGGCCTAATACATGACATCCGATACTGGATCGATATACACAATACTACGTATACTACGCTTGACATAGGTCGTATATTCCTTTAAGAATATTTCTGGAGAATTGGGTAGGCATGGCGCTTTACTAGAAGCCAACTTTGTCTCCTAAATTGGTAAAACGTAGTACTAGATACATACGTGTTTGGATAGTCCGACGATCGGATTTACTGCCAACATATCCGGGGATCTCATGGGTCGCTTCCCGAAGATTCACCGATGACGTATGACTCGCACTTTATTAATATGGGATTAATTAGATGAGAGAGAAAATTAATCTGGGATTAATTACGGAGATAGTTTATCTAGATAAAATATTATTTAAAGAGATAGAACGATTAATTTAGAATTAATTGGTAATATAATATATTCGATATATTAAAGGAAACTGGATTTCGATGTGGAATTAAAATCGGATTTTAATTCGGGCGAATGAGTTAATTTAGAATTAATTCGTTTGTGACGTGAATAGTAATTTTACTAGGCATAATTATTTAATTAAATTTGATTTAATTACGTCACAATGGAAAATTCGTTAATTCGAAATTAGCAAACCCGAGCCCGGGAGTGTTTGCGGGGGTCGCTCACATTTCGAATCGAGTGGGGCCCACAAGTCACATCTAGCATCAAATCATTAGTCAATCAAGTGATGGAAGTCACATCACTTTGAGTGAAGTGATGCTTCTCATTCTTGAGTGATGTGAATAGTGATAGAAGTTGATGGTTGAAAGACATTTACCATTTAATTAATTAATGGTATTTGACTTTTTGATTTTGGTTATTAGATAACAAAAAACCAACCAACTCACATTCTCTCCTTCTTCCTCTCTAAGTCTCGGCCTTGGGCCATTTTCTCTCCCAAAATTGTTCTTCATTACCGTGAGTAAGGAGAAGCAATGGAAGATTTTGTGGCAAAATTTTCAGGGTGCTATCACACATAGGAGTCTTACGAAGGTGATAGGGAAACTTTTCCCGTGAGCAAGGAATCACACTTAAAGCTTGGAGCTTGAAGAAAACAAATAGAGCATAAAGAGGGCCAAAGCCGTTAGCTTCAAGGAGGATATCCATAAAGAAATTTTTGTTGCTCAAAGCTTCTCACATCTGATCTTTGTAAGTATGATTCTGACATACTTCTTTATTATATTCACATAATTTTCATTGATTGAATGATCTTGGGACACCCAACAATGGTATCTAGAGCCATTTTGAGTATGAAATTGATATTAGGGTAAAATTGGGCAAAATTGATTTGAGCATGTTTGGATGAAATTGATTGTTTAAGTATGCTTGAATGATGATAACAAAGTGTTATGCATGATAAATTTGATGAAAATTGAATTGGATGAATTTTCCCCAATATGTGAGGCTTGGCTGAATGCTAGTTTCCATAATAAATCATTGTGTTTTTTGATTTTGATCATTGGATGTGTTGAAATCATTTGGGTAATGTTGATTTAAGTTTCAATTGGATTGAATTCGGAATCGGACAAAGAAAACCCTAAATAGCTGTGACCTATAAAGCATGGAATGATGTTGATTTTATTTCAATTATGTTGGACATGAATTGAACAATAAAAAGCATGATTAGTTGTGTAAATTGATGTTTTGGAAATGTTGACTTATGTAATTAATTATGGCTTTTGCACTTTAGGTTAATTGAATTGTGAGATTTGAAATTTTATGATTTAATTATATGGGCTAAATTTGGAATTGGGCTTGTAAAGTTGCATTTGGGTTTTATAGGCTTGGTTGGGCCAAGTTTGGTTTAGGTTAATTGGTTGGATCCAATTGGGCCTAAAACCATATTCATAAAGTCCAAATATAACTAATGGACCTTTAAAGTTTAATTGGACCTAATGGACCGAAATTGATTTCTAGGCATAAAGGGTGATTCTTTACTTAGGCTTTGGTTGCCGAAGCCCATGCCTTAAGAAATTAATTGAAAGCCTATTGGACTTTAATTAAACGACATTGGATGTTATCGGGCTTTGAGACCCGTTTAGAATAGATTTAGAATCTAAGTCGCAAAGGCACATTAATAAAGTGTAGTTATTTAATTTTGGAATTAAATGTGAATTAGTATTGAATACGAATTAAATTGGATTTAATGTTGTAGTTCGAAATAATTTAAGAATTCGTACTTCGAGTACTTATTCTCAAATGAGTTTGACTCGCGTAAATCAAATCGTTGTTTGAACATTGGATGGTCATTAGATTCAGATTAATTAATTGGATTATATTGATTGATAACATGTTTTGTGTAAATACATGGATGTGATGTATGAATAATATATATCGGATGGATATTAGAAGGGTGAGGGTAATTTTGGAAATTAATGTAATAAATTTAGAATTTATTGAAATTGGACCTGCGTGCCCAGCCTATTACCTCTCGACTCTTTGTATTTCTCTTCTCACCTATTCCCTTCAATATAAATGAGGTTTCTTTAGAAGTGTTATGTAATTGGGTAGAAGTTGTGCTAGCGGGAGAGAGAAAGGGAGAGTTTTGTTCTAGGAACAATGTGTTAAGTATCCATCCGCATATCATTATTAAATTTATTTATGCGCCTTATTATGCTTTTAGAATGCATGTTTAAGGGTGTATGATGATGAGACCTTAATAAATATAATTAATTGGTTGCCAATTACGCGAAAAACCCTCACAATATATTAAGCGTTTTTCCTTCCATTGAGTGATTCTTACTCAAGATCCAAGGTTGGCATTGGTTTGTTGGCCAAAATCAAGACCTTTGTCAATCGCGGATGTATTTGAATCATGAAGGCTTTGTTCCATTTCGGTGTCTTATCCAAGTTGTGATTTATTGGCGAAATTCAAGTTCACTTATTGTCCATCGACATTGATTACGAAACTTTCTAAGGTCAATGGGTTCCGCTTAACTGGGATCACTGATTTTGTTGTGCCAAAGCCAATGCTTAGTTGATTCAGAGGAAAAAGGTTAGGCAATATATTGGATATATTGGCATTTATAAGATATATGTTTCGGACTTGGACGTCCACCTACTGGATCTAGGAATTGGATGAGATCCAGCTGATCTTAGAGATCTACCTAGTTAAGTATCATACAATTTGTTGGCTAAAGTCAAGATTGTGTGTTGTTTAACGGGATCCTAGCCCACTAGGAAACTAGGTTTCCCGAGTACTCGACAGAGGGTTAGAGGCTCCCGAAAAATAGTGGGAGGCAAGTATTAAATTTGCAATTTCGTTTAGATACTTGCCATACGCGCTCATTTCATTATTCGTTAATATATACAAATGTTGTTTTAATTAAACAGTTGGATTGTATTCAAACTGTTTCAAATTATAGTTGATTATATAATTGGATTATAGTAATCAATATATTTGAATTTAACAAATTAATAGTATAGTTGATTATATAGTTGGTCTATAGCAATCATTATATACTAATGTACCTGAAATCGTTGATTAAATAGTTAGACTATTAGAATCAAGATAAACTGAAAGATTGAGCATTTAAAACATAATCTTGGATGAAAAATGTGTTTAAGCGACTTTAATTTTCATATTGGGAATAGTGCCTCAGGATAGTATTGAGAATCGAGAAGTTATTTTATTTGATAAAATCACATCTCGAGCCTAAGCCTGGAGTTAAGCAAATAGTAGAGCATGATCTTTGGAAGATTCATGTGATGATAACTTTAGTGCTTAATCCTTTATGCTTGCCATAATGACTCATTAATTTCGTCATCATAACTAAAGATTAGATCTTTAAACCATGATGTTGAAATTGAAGGATCTTCATAGGTCTATACTTAGATCTTAGAAGCATTAATTACAATAGACAACTCTTGGAGAGTTAATGGCTATGCTCAAGGAGATAAAGCCAAAGTTAGAAAAGGGCAAGAAGCGTAAGGCGCATCTTGCTTTGATATCCCAGAAGGCCAAGGCTTGGCTGAAGGCTTCTGGGGTGTAGAAAAGGGCAAAGGCAAAATCATCACAGTCTTCTAGGAAGACAAAAGACATATCCCAAGATGTCTGCCTAAAATTGTGGCAAATGGAGTCACTGGAAGCGTGACTGCCATATGGACAAGGCAGCCATGAAGGAATTGAAGGCGGTGCAAGGCTCCGGCTTCAAGGATATTTATCATAAATATGTTCACTACTAGTATTAAAATTAGATTTTAGATACTAAGTGTGGTATATAAATATGTACGGATGGGCAGAATCTTCTTATTAGCAGGATACTGATTTCAGATGAGATTTATCTGCGAATCAGAAATGGGACGAGAGTCGCTGTTTTAACTGTAGAAACCTAAGTTTAGAAACTGCCCTTCGGGTGTGTACTTAAATTAGGAAACTGTTATAATGTCACTAGTTTGACTAGAAACATTATCTCCATATCGAGTATAACTCATTGTGAGTATACCTTTATATTCTAGAACACTAAAGTGTTTTATTTTATAAAGATAATATTGAGATAAGTACATTAGATGTAAATAACAGTATTTATATTTTGAATATAAATAAATCTCAAACATATAACATGACAAACAAATAGCTCAAACTGATTTGATCAGATGAGACTTATTTGTGGCAGTGTTGTCTGGGACACATTAAACAAGACTCGTATATCCATATATTTGAAGAGTGGATACTAGGACAGATTTGATTCTACTCAAATGATGTCTACGAATCTAGTTTATTGGACAAAGTGCCTAGAATACCTTTTACTTGGTAAAAGTGTAAGTGCCACCGATCTGTTAGCCCTCGTTCATAGTGACGTAAGTGGGCCCATATCTAGCTAGGTTAGAGGTGGATAGTAACACTTCGTAACCTTTACGGATGTGGTATCGCGTTACGGTTATGTGTTTCTTATGAAACATAAATCGGAAACTTTTGATTTAATCAAAGGGTTTCGACATGAAGTAGTTAGACAGATTGGTTAAAGTATTAGACCGTCACGGTTAGACCATGATGGAAAATACTTAAATAATAAGTTTCTTGACTACCTGAAAGAGTATAATATTCTTTCATAGTGGACTCTTCCCGGAATAGCTCAATTCTGAAGGTGTGTCTAAAAAGATAAATCGAATTTTGTTAGACATGATAAGGTTAATCTTGAGTCGCTCTGAGCTACTATTTTCCTTCAAAGGGATAAGCAGTAAACAGTGCAATACTTATTTTGAATAAGGTTCCATGAAAATCTATTAGACAGAATTCATATTAGATATGAACAGGAAAGAAACCGGGTTTCTCATTCCTGAAGATTTGGGAATGCTGGGCATATGTTTGATGATACCAAACTAGAACCCAAATCGGATAAGTGCCTAATTTGTAGGTTGTCCTAGGGAAACCAAGTATAGTACTTATACAGCTCACAAGAGAATAATTTTAATTGTTGCTCACCATGCGGTTTTCCTAAGAGGAATACCTATATGCAGTGGTAAGTGGGAGGAAAGTAATACTCGATGAAAAATCAGAGTAATACTGTTCAATGCACCGATTCCTTAATAGAACACAAACAGTTCATCAAGGATGAAACTGTACCATAATCTTCAAATACACAAGAACTGCGTAGTTAGAGAGAGTCAGAAAACACCTGGGAGGTATGAGTTTCTGATCTCGCCTCATAAAGATTTCAATCTTATTGAGGAATAAGAACTGACTACATATGAGGAAGTGATACAAGGTATCGACTACCTATTATGGCAAAGTTTCATAATGTCTGAAATGGATTCCATGTATACCAACTATGTTTGGAGACTGGTTGTTGTACCATAAGACATTGTGTCTGTTGGTAATATAAAGGTCTTCAAAGAAGACATACATGGATGGCATCAAATAAATGCACATAGCTAGGTTTGTACAGAAAGGGTATCGTCATCAATATAGTGTTGATTACGATGAATCCTTTTATCTGTTGCCATTGTTAAATCCATTTGGATAATGCTTGCTATTGCTGCATGTTTCATTTATGAAATATGGCAGCAGTACGTCAAAATCGCTTTCCTTAAACGAAAACCTTTTGGAGGATGCTAATTAACATCCTAACAGTTTTGTCGTACCAAAACAAGCAAACAAGGTTTGCAAGTTAATTCGATCCATTGATGGATTGAAGCAAACATTACGTTCTTGGAACTATATCATTATTGATGTAATCATAATGTTGTATGATTTAATTCAAAACGAATATGATTCTTGTGTATATAAGGAGGTTAGTGGGAGTACACTGACAATGAATGTCCAAATAAAATGATGGCATATCATTTCTTGGAAATGACATTCCCATATTACAATCGGTGAAAGCTTGGCTTTCATGAAAATTTCTCCGTAGAATTCTTGGGAGAAACAACCTTTATTCTAGGAATAAAGATCTACTGGGATAGATCTACAAGTTATTGGTACTCTCTGAGAACTCGTACATTGAAATAAATGTACGCGACCTGGTGTCTTATACGTTTTGAGCATATGGAGTCACAATCAGTACAATCCAAGTGATAGTCAATGGATTGATGTTAAGGACATCCTCTAGTATCTTAGATGAACTAAGGATGCTTTCTTATATTGTATGGAGAATGAGAACTTGAAGTGCCTGGGTAAACTACTGCAAGTTTCTAAGCCGACAAAGATGACTATAAGTCACAAAATGGTACTATATAATTTGAATAACGGAAAGTGAGCTGGAAATCTTCCAAGCAAGATACTGTTACCGAATAAACAATAAAAGCGGAATTTTGCTGCAACTGTCGCAGCAAAAGTAGGATTTTGGATCTAAATTATTCTAATTAGATTAGATACAATTCTGTTAGCAGCTGAGCTAAGCTACAACATAGGCTAAAGAATTAACGGTCTCATCAACGATCCGATATGTACTTCATATAGTTTCATCTGATTCGTCAGATCATACATCATGACGATGTGATGATCGAATAAAACGCATCAGATGATAACCTTATAAATCCGCAGACGGAAGCTGTTTCACAGCAGAAGTTTGAGCCACCCGTATATAGTTCAGGTGTAAGACACCTGAGTGATTGGCTATAGGCCAAGTGGGAGATTGTTGGACAATTATGACCCATAGTATCACTATTTGTACAGATTATGGTGTTGTTGTACAAATTAACTATGTGACAAAGGAAATTGCTCTTTTATCATTTGTAATTGGATTACCAAGATATATAAATGATAGAAGGTCCATATGATTAGTTCCGGATTGAGATGATATGAGACAGTATCAATTCACGAAGGTTTAATCATTTAACATCCCTAGTCGTAGTATTATCGAGACTGGACATCGGTAATGCGGAATAGACTAGTATTTCACTTATGCGCGTTGTGGGAGCATAACGACATAGTTCTCATATATTTAGGTATTGGATACTTATGCAAGTGTGATAAAAGGTTGTGTTTTACCGATGGTACGGAAAACAGCTTCGCTCTGGATACACCCCGCGAAATCCCATTGGTAGTATGTCTATGTGTCTATGGGAGTCCGCTTCAGGGTAGGTGTATTTGATCTTAACCTGAGACTTGCACTACTAATACTTGCGACAATCAATATACTTTGGTTTTGGTCATCCAGGACTTTGACCAGTTCTGTGTATGCCTCTTCTAGATATATTGAGAATTGTAATGTTTTGGGTGTGATGTCAAGAATGAAGTATCACTTCAGTCATAGTGGAGATGATGATCACGTAGGATACGGAACTGGTGCTCTTATATGCTGCAACTATCGGAATAATATGACTAGGTCATGTTTTTCCGATTATAGAGACTAGTTACCAAAGATCCGATATGTGCTTCGTACAGAGCAGACACATTTCCAACCCCAGGCCTAACACGTGACATCCGATACTAGTGTTGGATAATATGACCCATAGCGTCACTATTTGCACAGATCATTGTGTTGCTGTAGCAAATTAACTATGTAATAAGGATATTGCACTCTCATCATTTGTGATTAGATCACCATAGATATATAAATGAAGAGAGGTCCCTATGATTAGTTCCTGGATTGAGATGATATGAGACAGTATCAGTCCACGAAGGATTAATCATTAAATATCCCTAGCCGTAGTATTATCGAGACTGGACATCGATAATGCGGAATAGGCTAGTGTTGCACTTGTGCGCGTTGTGAGGGCACAACGACATAGTTCTCATATATATAAGTGTTGGAGACTTATGCAAGTGCGATAGGAGGTCGTGTTTCACCGATGGTACGGGAAACAGCTTCGCTCTGGATAGACCCCTCGGAATCCCATTGGTATTATGACTATGTGTCTATGGGAGGCCGAAATCAAGGTAGGTGGGTATAGTCTTAACCTGAGACTTGCATCGCTAATACTTACGATAATCGATAAACTTTGGATTTGGTGGTTGGGGGCTTTGACCGGTTCTATGTCTACCACTTCTGGGTTTATCAGAGAGTCGTAGAGTATTGGATGTGATGGCGAGACGGAAGTATCACTCCAGTCATAATGGAGATGATGTCACGCAGGATACGGTATTAGTGCTCTTAAGTGGTGCGCATCCAATCGTGATATTATGACAAGGTCATGAATATCCGATTATAGAGACTAGTTACCAGACATCCGATATGTGTTTCGGACGGGGCAGACCCTTATCCAGCCCCAGCCCTAACACGTGACTATCCGATACTGGGCCGATATGCACAATACGATTGTATACTACGCTTGATATAGATCTAAATATTCTTAAAAGGATATGTCCGGAGAATTGGGTGGACTTGGTACTTTGCCTTTTGTTTGAAAAATATATAAACCTTTTTTGGAAAATGGTTTGACCAACTTTACACAACTTCATCTCTCTCATTTCTCTCCTTCACCTCACGCCCAAACCAGAAACTTTTCACTGGTTTTTGAAGCCATTTGGCGTGAACAATAAGGGAAGCAAGAGTGATTTTCATGGTGATAAATCATGTGCTAGCACACATACAAGTCTTGCGAAGGTGGTAGGGAGGTTTACCCATGAGCCGGGATCCGTCCAACGAAGTTCGGAGCTCCGTTTCGCAGCTCAAAATTCTGTTGACGAAGGCAGTGGACTGCTAGGCAGTGGCGCCCTAGGCAGTGAGTTTTTGGCTTCGATTCGCCTCCAAATCGACTCAACCGATCGATGTGAGTATTCCGCTACCTACGTTGGTGTATTCACTCATGTTTTCATGCTTTGATTTGATCTTGGGACCTAATAGAAACTCAACAATGGTATCAGAGCTATAGTTGCAAGCATGAAATTTTAGGGATTTAAAATTTGGGTAAATGTGATTTGAGCATGATTTGAATGAATTGTTTGTTTGAGTATGTTTATAACATGTTTAATTTCATTTTGGTTGGACTAATTTGACGAAAAATGATTTGGAATTATTTTCCCCAAATTTAATGCCTTGGCCGAATGTTAATTGATTTTTGGGATCTTGGATTTTTTGATTTTTGATTCATTTGATGAGTTAGAATCGATTAGGTTGATGTTAATTTGAATCGAATTGGATTGGATTTCGAATTGGACAAAAATCCCCAAATCCCTATGTTGGCCGAATGCATGTAATGCCCTAATGTCTTGGTGTTTTTTGATTTTGTGACATTGGATGTGTGTGAAATCATTTAGGATGGTGATTTGATGTCGATTGTAGGTTCGATTGGATCGAAACCGAATCGGACACAAAATCCCTCTTTTGGCCGAGACTTGAAAGCATGTAAATGGGTTTGATTTTTCATATTGTGTGTTTGACATGTGATAATGAATTAAGCATGATTAATTGGAGTAATATTGTGTTTTAGAAATATTGTTTTAGTCGATTAATCATGTAACGCACTTTAGGTAATTAAATTGCGTAATTGGATTAGTGTAATTTAATTATTTAAGCTTTAAATTGGATTTGGGCTTTTAATGTTGTAATTGGGCCTATTGGGCTTGATTTATCAAGTTTGGTTTAGGCCAAGTGGATTGGATCCAATTGGGCCCAAAACCTTAACCATAAAGCCCAATGCGACTTAATGAACCTTTAAAGTTCAATTGGGCCTAATGGGCCAAGATTGATTTATGGGCTTATGGGGTAAATCCCGGATTGGACTTTGGTTATCGGTTTGACCTGAGTTGACCAAAAGTCCACGCCTTAAGAAATCAATCAAAAGCCCATTGGACTTTAATTGAATTGACGTTGGACGTTAATCGGTCTTTGAGACACGTTGCGATTAGATTTGGAATTTAAATCGTAAAAGGTTTATTAAATAAAAGTGTTATATTTAATTTGGAATTGAATAGTGAATTAGTATTAAGTACATGTTAAATTAGATTTAATAATGTAGTTTAATTTAATTTATGAATTCGTACTTTAAGTACTTATTCGCAAAAACGAGTTTGACTCGATCAAAATCAAATCGTTGTTTGAACATTGGATGATCACTTAATTATCAGATTAATTAATTTGATTAGATTGATTGATAGCATGCTTGTATGTGTGAATACTTGGTTGTGTTGAATGAATAATGTATATCGGATGGATATTAGATGGGTGGGCAATTTTAGAAATTGTTGTAATAAATTCGATTTATTAAATTGGACCTGCGTGTCCAGCCTTATCACCTTCTTTCTCTTGTATTCTCTTCTCACCTATTCCCCTCTATGTATATGAGGTTTCTTTAGAAGTGTAGTGTAACGGGTAGAAGTAATACTAGTGCTAGCTTGAGTGAGAAAGGGAGAGATTTGATCTAGGATCAATGTGTAAAGTATCCATCCGCATATCATTATTATTTTATTTCATACTCGCTTTATTATGTGTTTAGAATGCATGTTTAAGGGTGTATGATGATGAGACCTAACAAAGATAATTAAATTGGTAGCCAATTTGCACGCGAAAAACCCTCGTTTTTATATTAAGCGATTATCCTTCAATTGAATGATTCTTGTTCAAGATCTGATTGGCATTGGTTTGTTGGCCAAAGTCAAGACCTTGTCAATTGGATGTATTTGAATCATGAGAGTTTTGTTCCACATCGGTGTCTAGTCCAAGTTGTGATTTGTTGGCCAAAGTCAAGATCACTTCTTGTCCAAAGACATTGATTACGAAACTTTCCTTATCAATGGGTCCCGCTTAACTGGAGTCATTAGGTTTGTTGTGCCAAAGCCAAGGCCTAGATGATTCGGAGGATAAGGTTAGAAAATGTATTAGATACATTGGCATATGTAATATGTTTAGGACTTGGATGTCCACCTAACCGGATCTGGGAATTGGATTGGGTCCAATTGATCTGTGAGATCTACCTGGTTAAGTAGCATACAGCTTGTTGGCCAAAGTCAAGGTTGTATGTTATTTGACAGGATCCCAGCCCACTAGGAAACACGGTTTCCCGAGTACTCCACAGAGGGTTAGAGGCTCGACGAAAAATAGTGGGAGGCAAGTATTGAATTTGCAACATTCGTTCAATTACTCGCCATACGCGCTCAAACAAATATCATTCGTCAATATTTTACGTTGTTTCAAAAATATATATATAGTTGGACTATATACAAACTTATTCAATATATAGTTGATTTTATAATTGGATTATAGTAATCAATATAATTGAATTAAAACGATAGTTGATTTTATAATTAGATTATAGTGATCAATATTAAGATTATAGTTGATTAAATAATTTGATTATTGTAATCATTATAATAAATAGTACCTTATTAAATTGATTAAATAGTTGGACTATTAAAATCAAGAAAGAATTAAAAGGGTTGAATATTTAAAATATTTAATCCAAGGATTATATATTTTAATAAGATATATATGTATTGATGTTCGGAATCCGCTTTGAGCTGGATACTGACTTCAAGCCGAGATTATTCTGCGAATTGGAAACGGGACGAAAGTCGCTGTTTCGACCGCAGATACCTAATTTTAGGAACTACCCTTAGGGTATGTACTTAAATTAGGAAATGTTATAATGTAACTAGTTTGACTAGAGACATTATCTCTATATCAGTGTTTAATCCGTTGCGGATAAAACCTTTATATTCTAGAACACTAAAATGTTTCATTATATAAAGATGATACTGAGATAAATACATTAGATGTAAATAACATAATTTATATTTTGAATATAATAAAGTCTCAAACATATAAAAATGACAAATAAATAGCTCAAATTGATTTGATCAATAGAGACTTAATTGTGGCATTGTTGTCTAGGACACAATTAAACGAGAATCGTATATCCACACTTTTGAAGAGTGGGTACTAGGACTGATTTGACTATTCAAATAAGGTCTACGAATCTAGTTTATTAGGTTGAATACCTAAAATACTATTTACTTGGTAATAGTAAAAGGGCCACCGATCTGTTAGCCCTATTCATGGTGAAGTTAGTGGGCCCATATCTAGCTAGGCTAGATGTGAACATGAATATTTCGTGACCTTAACAGATGTGCATCACGTTGTGGTTATGTGTTTCTTTTGAAGAACACAGATCGGAAACTTTTGAAGTTTTCGACACGAAGTATATAAACAGATCGGCTATAGTATTATTCCGCCACGGTTAGACCGTAATGGAAATTACTTAAGCAGTAAGTTTCATACGTACATGAAAGAGTACGGCATTCTTTCATATGAGGACTCCTTCCGTGACACGTCAGTTAGACGGTGTGTCCGAACCAAAAATCGAATTTTGTTGGACATGATAAGGTTTATCACGAGTCGCTCTGAGCTACTATTTCCTTCAATGGGACATGTATTAACAGTGCAAAACTTATTTAGAATAAGGTTCCATGTAAATCTGTTTGACAGATATCATATAGGATATGAACAGGAAAGAAACAGGGTTTCTCATTCCTGATAATTTGGGTATGCCAGGCATAACGTTTGGTTTATACCAAACTAAGGACCCAAATTGGAAAAGTGCCGATATAGGTTATCCTAAGGGAAACCTTAAGTATAGTACTTATAAATCCCACATGAGAACAATGTAATTGTTGCTCACCATGCGGTTTTCCTGAGAGGAATACCGATATGCAGTGGTCAGTGGGAGGATAGTGATACTCGATGAAAATCGGAGTAACACTGTTCAAGGCACGAAGTCCTTAATGGAACACAAATAGTTCATCTATGATGAATCTATACCATTAATCTTCGAATACACAAGAAACTAGTAGATCGGATAGAGTCAGAAAATAACCTAGGGTATGGGTTTCTGATCTCGCCCCATGAAGATGTCAATCTCATGGAGGTGTACCATCCGACTACGTTTAAAGGAAGTGATACGAGGTATCGACTCCCTGTTATGGCAAAGTGCCATTAATCCGAAATGGATTTCATGTATAACAACTATTTTGGATACTAGTTGTTGTACCATAAGGCATTGTGCCTATTGGTACATTAAACGTCTTCAAGGAAGACATACATGGAAGGCAACATACCAACGTACAAAGCTGGGCTTTTGACGGAAAGGTATCGTTATCAACATTGTGTTAATAACGGTTCAACCTTTTACCTGTTGCCATGGTAAATCCATTTTAAAGATGCTTGAAAATAACTGTATATTTCATTTATGAAATGTGTCAGTTATAAATCAAAATTGCTTTCCTGAAAAGGAAACCTTTTTCGAGAATGTTTATAACATTCTGACGATTTTGTATAACCGACAAACAAGGTTTGCGGGTTATTCGATCCATGTTTGGATCAGTGCAAGCATAAGGTTCTTGGAACTGACGTTTTGAAATAATCATAATGGTTTATGATTTGACTCAAAACGAAATAATTCTTGTGTATATAAGGAGGTTAGTGGGAGAGCGCACTGACATTGAAATCCCATAAAACAATGGTGAAAGCTTGGCTTTCATAGATATTCTTTCAATAGAAATTCTCCGTAGAATTCTGGAGAGTAACAACCTTTATTCAAGGAATAAAGATCTACTGGGATAGATTTGGAGTTGTTAACACTCTCTGGAAATTATACATTTAAAATGTACTTGTATTGGTGTCTCATACGCTTCGAGCATATGGAGTCACAATCGGGTCAATCCTAGTGATAGTCACTAAATTGAAATTGAGAACATCTGTTAGTATCTTAGAGAACTAAAGATGCTGTCTTAAACTATGGAGAAGGAGAACTTGAAGTGACTGGGATCACCGCTGCAAGTTTCCAAACTATTAAATGCTACGGTACTATAAAGTTTGAATTACGGGACAGTGAGCTGGAAATATTCCGAGCAAGATAACTGTTGCCGAATAAACAACAAATGCGGATTATTGCTGCAGCTGAGGCAGCAAAAGAAGCCATTTGGATCGAACATAAATCTAATTAGATTAGATATAGTTCTGTTAGCAGCTGAACTAGGCGTCAGCACAGGCTAAGGAATTAAAGGTCTCATCGACGATCCAGATATATACTTCTATATCATCTGATTCGTTTGGATCATACATCGTGGCGATGTGATGATCGTGTAAATCACGTCATACGATAATCAAACAAATCCGCTGACGAAAACCTTTCCTCAGTAATTTGAGCGAACCTTACATAGTTCAAGTGTTGGAACACTTGAGTGACTCGCTACGTGCCAAGTGGGAGATTGTGGGATAATATGACCCATAGCGTCACTATTTGCACAGATCATTGTGTTGCTGTAGCAAATTAACTATGTAATAAGGATATTGCACTCTCATCATTTGTGATTAGATCACCATAGATATATAAATGAAGAGAGGTCCCTATGATTAGTTCCTGGATTGAGATGATATGAGACAGTATCAGTCCACGAAGGATTAATCATTAAATATCCCTAGCCGTAGTATTATCGAGACTGGACATCGATAATGCGGAATAGGCTAGTATTGCACTTGTGCGCGTTGTGAGGGCACAACGGCATAGTTCTCATATATATAAGTGTTGGAGACTTATGCAAGTGCGATAGGAGGTCGTGTTTCACCGATGGTACGGGAAACAGCTTCGCTCTGGATAGACCCCTCGGAATCCCATTGGTATTATGACTATGTGTCTATAGGAGGCCGAAATCAAGGTAGGTGTGTATAGTCTTAACCTGAGACTTGCATCGCTAATACTTACGATAATCGATAAACTTTGGATTTGGTGGTTGGGGGCTTTGACCGGTTCTGTGTCTACCACTTCTGGGTTTATCAGAGAGTCGTAGAGTATTGGATGTGATGTCGAGACGGAAGTATCACTCCAGTCATAATGGAGATGATGTCACGCAGGATACGGTATTAGTGCTCTTAAGTGGTGCGCATCCAATCGTGATATTATGACCAGGTCATGAATATCCGATTATAGAGACTAGTTACCAGACATCCGATATGTGTTTCGGACGGGGCAGACACTTATCCAGCCCCAGCCCTAACACGTGACTATCCGATACTGGGCCGATATGCACAATACGATTGTATACTATGTTTGATATAGATCTAAATATTCTTAAAAGGATATGTCCGGAGAATTGGGTGGACTTGGTACTTTGCCTTTTGTTTGAAAAATATATAAACCTTTTTTGGAAAATGGTTTGACCAGCTTTACACAACTTCATCTCTCTCATTTCTCTCCTTCACCTCACGCCCAAACCAGAAACTTTTCACTGGTTTTTGAAGCCATTTGGCGTGAACAATAAGGGAAGCAAGAGTGATTTTCATGGTGATAAATCATGTGCTAGCACACATACAAGTCTTGCGAAGGTGGTAGGGAGGTTTACCCATGAGCCGGGATCCGTCCAACGAAGTTCGGAGCTCCGTTTCGCAGCTCAAAATTCTGTTGACGAAGGCAGTGGACTGCTAGGCAGTGGCGCCCTAGGCAGTGAGTTTTTGGCTTCGATTCGCCTCCAAATCGACTCAACCGATCGATGTGAGTATTCCGCTACCTCCGTTGGTGTATTCACTCATGTTTTCATGCTTTGATTTGATCTTGGGACCTAATAGAAACTCAACAACTAGATCGATATAAACAATACTATGTATACTACGTCTGACATAGATCGTATATTCCTTTAAGAATATTTCTGGAGAATTGGGTAGGCATGGCGCTTTGCTAGAAGCCAACTTTGTCTCGTAAATCGGTAAAACGTAGTACTAGGTACGTACGTGTTCGGATAGTCCGACGATCGGATTTACTGCCAACATATCCGGGGATCTCATGGGTCACTTCCCGAAGATTCACCGATGACGTATGACTCACACTTTATTAATTTGGGATTAATTAGATGAGAGAGAAAATTAATCTGGGATTAATTACGGAGATATTTTATCTAGGATAAAATATCATTTACAGAGAGAGAACGATTAATTTAGAATTTATCGATAATATAATATATTCGATATATTAAACGAAATTGGATTTCGATGCGGAATTAAAATCGGATTTTAATTCTGGCGAACGAGTTAATTTAGAATTAATTTGCTTGCGATGTGAATAGTAATTTTACTAGGCATAATTATTTAATTAATTTTGATTTAATTACGTCACAACAGAAAATTCATTAATTTGGAATTAGCGAACCAGAGTCCGGGAGTGTTTGCGGGGGCCGCTCACATTTCGAATCGAGTGGGGCTCATAAGTCACATCTAACGTCAAATAACTAGTCAATCAAGTGATGGAAGTCACATCACTTTAAGTGAAGTGATGCTTGTCATTCGTGAGTGATGTGAATAGTGATAGAAGTTGATGGTTGAAAGACATTTACCATTTAATTAATTAATGGTATTTGACTTTTTGATTTTGGTTATTAGATAACAAAAAACCAACCAACTCACATTCTCTTCTTCTTCCTCTCTAACTCTCGGCCTTGGGCCATTTTCTCTCCCAAAATTGTTCTTCATTTCCGTGAGCAAGGAGAAACAATGGAAGATTTTGTGGCAAAATTTTCCAGGTGCTAGCACACATTAGGAGTCTTACGAAGGTGATAGGGAAACTTTTCCAGTGAGCAAGGAATCACACTTAAAGCTTGGAGCTTGAAGAACACAAATGGAGCACAAAGAGGGCCAAAGCTGTGAGCTTCAATGAGGACATCCATGAAGAAATTTTTGTTGCTCAAAGCTTCTCACATCCGATCTTTGTAAGTATGATTCTGCCATACTTCTTTATTGTATTCACATAATTTTCATTGCTTGAATGATTTTGGGACTATGATAGAAACCCAACAGATTGGTATTTTGATGGGCTTTATGTGTGTGGACTTGGTGTGTGGCTTGCGGGGGTTTGGGCTGAGGATGAATTTTAAACCAGAGGTCCAACGAGCAAACCCGAAGCTAAGCAAACGAATTAAATCCAACAAGGTATCAATTTCTAACTTTTTCCTTCCGATGTCCGTTTCCCACGACTTCCAAAACTTAAAGAGGAGTGCCTCCGTACGAGACTCATCATCGGGACTTACATGTAAAAATGCAGTGCCTACAATCATCTCAGTAATTGATCAGCACATCATTTGAATAGGTACGGTTCATCCCAGACATAATGCTCGACTTCCTTGAAGAACTTCTTTCGTTGCTGAGTTGTCCATTCCAACGGCCATTTTCCTAACACGATGTAGTTGACATAGTCAGCATACCAAGGGACATCTTGATGTTTCATGGCAAACAGCTGTTCATCTGGAAAAGTTTCTTTGATTGTCAGTTCTTTGCCAGCTGTTTCTCTATTCTCGAGTCTTGATAAATGATCTGCCAGTTGGTTTTCTGTCCCTTTCCTGTCTCGAATCTCCACGTCAAATTCTTGCAGAAGAAGTATCTAACATATCAATCTAGGCTTGGCATCTTTCTTCGCGATCAGGTATTTGATTGCTGAATGATCTGTGTAGACCACCACTTTGGGACCCAACAGATAAGAGCGGAATTTGTCAAAAGCGAACACAACTGTAAGCAACTCATTTTCAGTGGTTGTGTAGTTATGTTGAGCTTCATTCAGAGTTCTTCTGGAGTAGTAAATGGTGTGGAAAACTTTTGCTTTGCGTTGGCCCAAAACTGCACCTATAGTAAAATCACTAGCATCGCACATTACTTCAAATGGAAGGGTCCAGTCTGGTGCTATAATGATCGGAGTAGAAACCTATAATGATCGGAGTAGAAACCATCTTCTGTTTCAAGATCTCAAAAGCTTCATGGCATTCTTTGGTGAAGTTGAAAGGCACATCCTTCTCCAGAAGATTGCACAAAGGTTTAGCAATCTTTGAAAAGTCTTTAATAAATCTCATGTAAAAGCCTGCATGTCCGAGAAACCTCTGAATCCATTCTACTGATGTTGGTAGAGGTAATTTTTCAATTGTTTCGATCTTTTCTTTGTCTACCTCGATTCCTTTTTGTGAGATCTGATATCCAAGAATGGTGTCTTCCTGCACCATGAAGTAGCATTTCTCCCAGTTGAGTACCAGGTTGGTATCTTCATACCTTTGTAACAAATATTCCAGATTTTACAAGCATGGTCGAAAGAGTCTCCAAACACAGAGAAATCATGCATGAAAACCTCCATACTATGCTCCTACATGTCTGAGAAGATAGCCATCATGCAACGCTGAAATGTGGCATGAGTATTACATAATCCAAATGGCATCATGCTGAAAGCAAAAGTACCAAACGGACATATAAAGGAAGTTTTCCCCTGATCTTCTAGGGCGATGGCAATCTAATTGTACCCCGAATATCCATCCAGAAAGATATAGTACTTATGTCCCGCTAGTCTGTCTAACATCTGATCAATGAATGGTAGTGGAAAATGGTCATTCCTTATTGCTTTGTTCATCTTCCGGTAGTCCATACATACTCTCTATCCAGTCACTGTTCTTGTTGGAATCAAATCGTTCTTTTCATTTGTGACTATAGTAATTTCTTTTCTTTGGCACACACTGCATAGAACTCATCCAACTATTGTCTAAGATGGGGTAAATGATGCAAGCATCCAACCATTTGATGATTTCCTTCTTCACAATTTCCTTCATGATTAGATTGAGTCTCTATTGATGCTCTACCGTGGGTTTGTACTCATCATTCATCAGGATCTTGTGCATGCAAAATGCTAGACAAATGCCTCAAATGTCTGCTATAGTCCAGCCAATGGCTCTCTTGTGTTCTCATAACACTCTCAGTAACTTTTCTTCCTGCTCAAATGTTAGCGACGAAGAAATAATAACAGGTAATTCAGAAGAGGTTCCAAGAAATGCATACCTGAGATGGCTCGGAAGTAGCTTTAGCTCCAACTGTGGTGGTTCTTTAATAGATGGCTTGATTCGATCTTTCTTTGGTAGTTCCAAACTCTCCACTTGTGGTGTTGATTTGAATCGAAATGGCTTATCAAGATAGTTGATACATTCCAGAAACTCAACATCCAGCTCGCTGTCAGTCACATTGGTGATGCAAGCTTCAAGTTTGTCCGTGGGAATTGTATCAATATCTTGGATGATACTATCAACAATATCAATTCTGAAACATTCTTCCTCCTTTTTATCGCTCGAGAATTTCATGGCTTTGAAAAATGTTAAAGGTAACTTCTTGATCCTGTATTTTCATAGTTAATTCTCCTTTTTGCACATCAATCACAGTTCGACCTGTAGCCAAGAATGGTCTCCCAAGGATAATAGGAACATATTTGTCTTCTTCCATGTCAAGGATAATAAAATCTGCTGGGAGAATGAGTTTGTTGACTTTGACCAGCACATCTTCAACGACACCTCTTGGAAATACGAGCGTTCGATCAGCAAGTTACAAAGAGACTGAGGTAAGCATTGCTTCTCCAATTTGCAATTTCCTAAAAAGAAAAAGGCATTAAATTAACACTTGCACCTAAATCACATAAAGCCTTACCGATATAATATTCTCCAATGGTGCATGGGGCAGTAAAACTTCCAGGATCTTTCAACTTCGGGGGAAGTTTCCTCTGAATGATGGCACTGTATTCTTCCGTCAATGCAACTGTCTCGTAATCTCCCAATCTCCATTTTTTGAAAGAAATCTTTCATGAATTTGACATAACTGGGCATTTCTTCTAACGCTTCTGCAAATGGGATGTTGATGTGCAGTTTTTTGAAGACTTCCAAGAATCAAGCAAACTGTTTGTCCAGTTTCTTTTTCCGAAGACGCTCTGGAAAAGGTGGAGGTGAGTGATCTGTTCTTTTTCTTTTTCTTTTGCTTCTTTTTCCTCCATCTGTGGAACTGTATCTTTTGGAACTTCTTCTATGGTTGCCTTGATTCCAACATCTTTGTTGATTTCAGTCCCGCTTTTCAAGGTAATGGCTTGACATTGCTCATTCCCTCATTCCTTGGATTTGGTTCTGTGTTGTTGGGAAGATTTCTTGGTGGTTTATAACTCTGAGCATTGGTCAGTTGTCTAATTTGATTCTCCAGTTCTTTGATAGAAGCTGATTGGCTATGATTGAATGCTGTTTGGGCTTGAAACATAACATCATATTTTGCTTCTTATTTTTTGAACATCTCTGCAAACCATTCTTTCATTTCTGGTTCTTTTTCATACTCTTAGCCTTTGTTTTGCTGTTGGAATCCAGGTGGTGGATTATTCTTTTGCCATGAATTGTTGCTACATGAAAAATTGGGATGATTCCTCCACCTTGGGTTGTAGGTGTTGGAATATGGATTGTTCCCCTACCTATTGAAATTGTTGACATAGTTCACCGTCTCTTCTTATTGAACTGGTTCTGGTGCTCTTCCATATAGCGAACTTGTGGATCCGGTGATGTTTACAACTGGTGTGCTAAGTATTTCCAGACATTTCCATAGCTGATCTAACCTGGTATTCACTGCCATGTTGGCTCCAACTTCATAAATTCTTACAATTCTTTGAATCATGCTCCTATTAGTTGGCCATAATGAATTGTTGTTAGCCATTTCTTCGATTAAGTCCTGATTACGCCCAAAAATAACTTGCGGTTATCGCAGTATAGTTGGGGTGTCGATTCCTCAGATAGATGGTTACAGGAACTAATTCACTTAAACAAAAATATAAGCAATAACTTAAATAAATAAAATGATAGAAATTGTAATTAAAGAAAATATAAATTAAATAATAAAAAGATAATGAAAGATAATGGCAGAGAAAAGCAGCAAAGTGTCGGGAATCCCTCTTGTATCAAATTCCTATTATTACTCAGTTGAGGGTTTCACATCCCAAACCAACAACCGGAATATATTCAATTCTACACATGTTAAATTCTAAGGTAATTAATGATTATTTTCTCTATGTTAACAGCACACAAAAGTCATCATTACGAGTTATCTAACGTCGACAATATACCCTCAGGCAATACTGCAGTAGAAGACCAACACATAAAATGACTTTACCAGTCACAATTGAATTCGCAAACCACACATAGAAGAAGCATGACTGGATGTATATGAGATTTGACAAAACATAATTTCTGGAATAATAAATCGAAAAATAATAGGAAATAATAAACATCAATTTTATTAAACGATAAAAGGTACTTAGGAATCAAAAACATAAATAATAAAAATTAAACACAAGAGTTCATCCATAGCCTTGCCTAGGAGATTAGTTCCTCATAAAGAGAAAAAAATAGCCTGGGATTGGAGAGAATTATCGTTCTGAATCATCACAGCTTCGTGTCCCGGCCCTGAGCTCGTATTTTTCTCTGAACTCTCGGCATTGCTTCTAGGGCTCTCGGTACTCTCTACGTAGCCTCTAGTTCGCTTCTCTATTCTTTCGCACATCTTTTTTTTTGTTTTTTATGCGCCCAAGCTGTCATATTCTTTTTGTTTTCATGGCTTTTTATAATATATCCATACACACGGCCGCGTTATTATAATTTTCTTGTTTTCTTTTTCACGCTGAAGTTATTCTCTCTTTCACATGCTTTTTTATTTTGTTAAGTATGCCATGCCACATCTTTTGTTACACTTAAAAATAAAACACTAATGTTCACATTTGCATCATTCAATGCATGCTAGCCCTAATGTATTTTTCTTCATGCGGCAGCTTCTTTCTCTCTTTGTTTACATGTATAGCCACGTAAGTTGGCCCTAGTTTTGAGTAATCATATGCACTGCAGCCCTATTTTGTTTTTGTTTATTTTCTCTGCCCCCTTGAAGCTTCCCTAATGCACACGCCACATGCATGCAAAGCAGCCATGTTGGCCCTCTCATGCAATCACGTAACAGGCCTTGATGCCTTCCTTTTTATTTTTTCAATTATGCGCACAGACTCTCAACGAATTGGCTTCCCTCCACGCGACCAGTTTTTATTCCTACAAATAATAACAAATATATCAATAACAAATACATTTTAAATTAGAATGATAATTAACATTGTATAATAAAATATAAGATATATTGCTAAATATTTAACAATAAAAACACGAATAAGTGACGTTTCAAAGTACATTTTCATACACTTATCACAACCATCACCAGCTTATTGGTAGTCCCTAGCAATTCAAGCGCAAAAATAAAATAAAGACTAAGTAAAAAAATAAAATTATCTAATCCACTTTCGTAAGGATCACGATTGCATTTAGCGTATACAACAAGCCTTTAAACCCCTAGGGGTCCCTAGTGGACGAGTTATAGTCTCGTGAGGGCTTATAGTGACGACACCCATAAATGTCATTCAAAACACACAATCATGCAAAAATAAAAATTGAATAGTCCCAATAATTTCACATAATTTTGTCCTCAAAGAATGTCTAGCAATGAAATCAAAGAACCTTCAAAGTACTCAACGTAACTCAAATCTAAGTCTTTGAATAAGTCATCTAAGCCAGACTCATAGTGTGTGCGTGAAAAGGTTTATTCACAGCTTTATTCCCAAACAAGGCAACTTAATGATTTCGTTTAAAAATTAGGATCGATGGGTCAAACCAACCTAGATATCTCACTTAAGCTCTGTAGTTGCTTTTTTGTTCTTAATATGGTATGATTTCTCTTTTTTCCTTTGTCTCTCTTTTCATTTTCTTCTTTTTGAATTTTTGTTTCTTTCTCCTTTTTTTTCTTACAACACACCTACCCTTTAAGGTAGCATTTCTCCTCATGGTGGTTCTAATGCTCGCCCATGGGTAGCTTCACGCTTATCGATTATAGGTGGTTTATTTTCTTTCTTTCAAGATTTTTTCTTTTATTTTGAACCATACCACACGTCATAACACGAGCAAATCAGGATAGACATCTAAGCAAACGACCATTCATCGACATGTAATTTCTTCAACTAGTCATATTACTAACTACTCAAGCTTTCACTACTAAAAACCCATTATTAAGTGCTTACGAGTCTAACATAGATAAACTACTCAAATTATAAGATAAAAGTGCATTAAAGGACATATCATTTCTAAGATTTCATCCTAAAACAAACAATATCATCATTGGACTTATGCTTAACTATCAAAGACTAAAACAAAAATAAAAACAATGGTTTTTTTTAAAAGAGAATAAAATGTATTTATGACAGGTATTATCATGCGCATGCATACACCCCCACACTTAAAACTTGCATTGTCCTCAATGTAAGATAAATGTAACGAAAAAGGATTAAGGAACAACACTACTAGGCACATAGTTGATCAGGTTCTTACTGGCGAGACTTTAGTTGTGTAGCTGTGTAGATTGTGCTAACTCCTGCATAAACACTCATGCAAAATAAAAAATGAAACATGTAATTAGCACACAATAAAATAAAACTAAAGTAAAGAAAGTAAAATAAAATAAAATAAAATACAGACGCAAAGGTTGCCTCCTTGCTAGCGCTAAGTTTAACGTCTTCAGCCAGACGCAAGCACTCAAGTTGTCATGGTGGTTTCCATCGAGCGTACTGATGAAGTCATGGGAGGGAATGCTTGTCTAGCTGTGGTAGATTATCTATTCATCCCCCAAGGTCTGGTGGTTGTTGAAATTTTTGGCTGCTCATAAGGAAAAGTTGGCTCAACCTTCTTTTTAATCTCCCAGGTATCATTTTTAACTGAGCACGAACTCTCATTTTCCTCTTTTTCGTTCTTTGGGACCAGTTTCAGCTCAGGAGGATTTAATTCAGGTTGTAGAGAAGCTGTTTCTGGCTCGACTGTTTCGAGCATGTATGAGTAATAACACTCATCCTCACCCTGTGATTGGTTTTCAACATTTGGATCTGGAACTCTCACTGTGGGCCTAAATGCTTATGGGAAAGGTAATCTTGGTTGGTAAGGTGGCACTGGTTCTTCCTGATGGGTACCTATACCACAATCTTTGGGGCCATCTATGGTGTTGGACGTGTCCTGCAGCCTACCTCCTTACCACTCCTAGTGAATATAGCATTAACACCCTTTACATTTACTATTTCATGATTAACATGTGCCATTGTTGGCCTTGTGGATTTGGTTGAGTTTGAGATAGGAATTTTCCTTGTTCACGCACACTCAGTACATTAGTCAATTTAGAGATTTGGCTCTTTATTTCCTTATTATCTTCCGCTACCTGAGATATCAATGTCTCAAACCTCTGATTGGTTTTACTCTAGGTCTCCCAAATGCTTTCTGGGCCTCTATGAACGCTTGCATAGTATCCTCTAAAGAAGTCTTAGGAACAGCAGGTATGTGATATTGAAGGGCACTATAACCTCTAGGTGGTGGTGTTTGAGGCTGATGAGACTTTTGCTTCCAACTAAGGTTAGGATGGTTCCTCCAACTAGGATTATAGGTGTCTGAGTAAGGTGTGTAAAGATTTTGATACGTCCCTAATGTATGGCATTGGTCGTCATATGTCTCTCTCATCTCACCATATATCAGACACTCTTGGGATTCTAACCGGACTACTGAATGCATTGTCTTGCTGTCTTTGGCTATTAAGGCTCTTATCTGTCTAGTTAATAGCTCAACTCGTGTCTTAAGGTTATCCTCTTCCCTAAAGTGTTGTAGGCTTCTGCTAGAAGAAATGTGTGTCATATCGGTGTTATCTACGGCATTGGGTCTATTCGAAGCATGAGATTTATTAGCTAGGTCATCTAAATACTCGAGTGCCTCATCAGGGTCCTTTCGAATGAATTCACCATTGCACATTGTCTCAACGAATTGGCGCTCCCTATGGGTCAGTCCATCATAAAAATAACTTACTAAACGCCAACTCTCATATCCATGGTGAGGACAACTAGCTAATAACTCCTTATATCTCTCCCATGTTTGATAAAGGGTCACACTATCTCTCTGGGAGAAGATGGAGATTTTTCTTTTCAGGGCATCTGTCTTATGGTGTGGGAAATATTTGTCGAAAAATACCTGAGTCATCTCGTCCCACGATCCTATTGACATAGGTCTCAAAGAATACAACTAGCTCTTAGCTCTATCCTTAAGGGCAAATGGGAAGAACTTAAGTCTAATTATGTCGGTAGTCCCAAAATAGTCATGGAAGGTTGCTACTACCTCTTCAAATTCCCTAATAAGCACGTAAGGATTCTCGCTCTCTAAACCGTGAAAAGTTGGAAGATATTGTATCATGCCAGGCCTAAAGTCTATGTGTGGTGCATTAGGAGGAAAAATTATATACGAAGGTGTAGCTGTGCGAGTTGGGTGGAGGTACTCTTCAAGAGTCCTCTTAGGTGGTCTCTCGTATTCACTCATATTATGTGCGCTAGACGCGGGTGATGTGGAGAAGGGATTTTCAAATATGTTCTCAGAGTCTGAGCTTTCTTCTTCACCCCAAACAAATCTACCAAATATTTCCCTACGTCTAGACATGTAATTGAAGCTCAAATAATACGGGAAATAGGAAAAAAAATATATAAATAAGTAAAAAGAATAAACTAAAAATTAAAATCTAAACTAAAACAAAAACTGAAATAAATAAATAAAAAGACTAGAAAAAAATTAAAATAAATAAAATAATAAAAAAATATAAGGAACGAAGTTACCGTTTTGTGTTTGACTAAGCAAACCTGCTCTTTTTACTTGTAAACCATCTCCCCGGCAACGACGCCAAATTTTGATTACGCCCAAAAATAACTTGCGGTTATCGTAATATAGCTGAGATGTCGATTACTCAGAGAGATGGTTACAGGAACTAATTCACTCAAACAAAAACGTAGGAAATAACTTAAATAAATAAAACGATAGAAATTGTAATTAAAGAAAAGATAAATAAAATAATAAAAAGATAATGAAAGATAATGGCAGAGAAAAGAGCAAAGTGTCGGGAATCCCTCTTACATCAAATTCCTATTATTACTCAGTTGAGGGTTTCACATCCCAAACCAACAACCCGAATATATTCAATCTACGCATGTTAAATTCTAAGGTAATTAATGATTATTTCTCTATGTTAGCAGCACACAAAAGTCATCGTTATGAGTTATCTAACGTCGATAATATACCCTCAGGCAATACTGTAGCAGAAGACCAACACATAAAATGACTTTACCTGTCACAATTGAATTCGCAAACCACACATAGAAGAAGCATCGCTGGATCTATATGGGATTTGACAAAACACAATTTCTGGAATAATAAATCGAAAAATAATAGGAAATAATAAACATCAATTTATTAAAAGATAAAAGGTACTTAGTAATCAAAAACATAAATAATAAAAATTAAACATAAGAGTTCATCCATAGCCTTGCCTAGGGGATTACTTTTTCATAAAAGAAATAAAAATAGCCTGGGATTGGAAAGAATTATCGCTTTGAATCATCACAGCTCCGTGTCCTGGCCCTGTGCTAGTATTTCTTCTTTGAACTCTCGGCACTGCTTCTAGGGCTCTCGGTACTCTCTGCGCAGCCTCTGCTTCGCTTCTCTATTCTTGCGCACAGCCCTTCTTTTATTTGTTTTTGTTTTTTTATGAGCCCAAGCTGTCCTATTCTTTTTGTTTTCATGGCTTTTTATAATATATTCATGCATACAGCCATGTTATTATTATTTTCTTGTTTTTTTTTTTGCACGCTGAAGTTTTTCTCTCCTTCACGTGCGTTTTTGTTTTGTTAATTATGCCCTGCCGCCTCTTTTGTTACACTTAAAAATAAAACCCTAATGTTCACATTTGCATCATTCAATGCATGCTACCTCTAATGCACTTTTCATCATGCGGCAACTTCTTTCTCTCTTTGTTTACATGCACAGCCACGTAAGTTGGCCCTAGTTTTGATTAATCATATGCACTGCAGCCCTCTTTTGTTTGTGTTTATTTTCTCTGCCCCCTTGAAGCTGCCCTAATGCACATGCCACATGCACGCAAAGCAGCCATGTTGGCCCTCTCATGCAATCACGTAACAGGCCTTGATGCCCTCATTCTTTATTTTTTCCAATTATGTGCACAGACTCTCAACGAATTGGCTTCCCTCTACGCAACCAGTTTTTTATTCTTACAAATAATAACAAATATTTAAATAACAAATACATTTTAAATTAGAATGATAATTAAAATTGTATAATGAAATATAAGATATATTGCTAAATATTTAACAATAAACCCGAATAAGTGACGTTTCAAAGTACATTTTCATGCACTTATCAAGTCACATGCTTGATATTCTGCTTTCGCCATTAAAGCTCCTCCAGCAGCAGCAGCATCAATTGTGGTTCTCATCAATCCAGAAAGTCTATTATAGAAGATTTGGACTTGTAGCCATTTTGCAATCTCATGGTGAGGGCATTTTCTGAGCAAATTCTTGTACCTTTCCCAAGCTTCGTAGAGAGATTCTGAGTCATATTGCACAAAGGATGTGATGTAATTCCTTAACTTTGATGTTCTAGCTGGTGGAAAATATTTTACAAGGAATTTAATGGCTAAAGTGTTCCAAGTTGTGATCGAACCTACTGGTAGTGAATGTAGCCAAGCTTTTGCTATGTCTTTCAAGGAATATGGAAAAACTCACAGTCTCATTGCTTCTTCAGCTCCTCGATTATAATTGAAAGTACCGTAAACTTCCAGGAAGTTGCTGATGTGGGGATTAGGATCTTCAGTTGCATTCCCCCCAAGCTGAATGACTGCTGAATCATCTGAATACATGTTTTAATGTCACACGTATTTTTTGGTAAGAGAGGAAGTACAATATAGGAAATAAAGCCGTCAACCACTGGAATGGTTTTGTCTCGAATGGGAATTGGTGGTGCCACTTCTAAAGGTTCAGGTTCCATATTAACAATTGCTTATCGCCTTTCTCTTCTCAACTATCTGATGGTTCTTTCAATTTCTGGGTCAAACGGTCGGAGTTTAAAGCTTCTGGTTCGTCTCATGTAGTGTCTGAGAACCTGAAACACAAGAAAATAAAAACAATAAGTAAAAAGAAATTAGATACAAGTAAAGGTATCTAACTTTAAAACTAATAGTGAAAGATAAATAAGTCCCCGGTAACGACGCCAAAAACTTGACTGACGTAATCACACGCGTATAACGCAAGCGCACGTATCATTCAAGTAGTATAAAAAGTATCGATCCCAAGAGGACTTAATACCAATACCTAAGCTATTAGTTATGAAACCAGATTTTACAAGTATCTAATGGTTTGATTATTTAATTGGATGTTGAATTTAAACTTAAAACAAGTAAATTAAATTGCTTGGAATGTAGGTTAAGGAAAATTCAAATTTTAAAACTATCCAGGGTTGTGAATTCTTCCAATATCTTTTAAAAGATGAAGTAGTTATTTCACGTTTGTGAAATATATTGGTTTATTAACCTGGAACACGAAAATATGTAAAATCCTCTTCCGATGGTCAGATACAAATACCCAGTGTAACCCAATTAATCATATTCCTATGTCAACCACGTTACTTGAATTCATTAAGATTAAGTTCCAATTATGGTTACCCCCGCCCGACAAGTATATTCCTATCCTGTAAAGAAATCTATTAAAGGGTTATCTATCCTCAAGGAAGATCGTGGGTTATTGAGTCTGGGTTCTTAAACCTAAAATCCCTTTTCCAAGTTCATTTTAAGTTTATCAGTTCAATTTTATTAATGGCCAATTAACAAGAAACATTAAGACTAAGGCTCAATAAATAAACCTTTATATTACCTAAACCGGAAAACAACCCCTTATTAACCGGTGATATTAGAATTCATCACAACCCTAGATAACGGACTTAGCTACGTCACATATCTACGGTTAATAAAAGTTTAAATAAAATAAAAGACATAAAGTAAATGTTAGAAATTAAATAAAATAAATGCTGGAAATTAAAAACGTAAAAGTACAATAAAAGAAAATGCTGGGGTTGGAGGATCCACTTTTAATATTTCAAAATTAGAAATCTCCATTATTCTCAATATTTTCCGATTAATTAACTAGACCATAAAGGTGGTAATTTCATTTGTCTCAATTAAATCCAACCGACTATATAGGCGGTAATAAAATTATTACCTAAACTGACCATATATGAGGAAACTACGTCTGAAATGAAAAACCGACCATATAGGCGATAAATAAGGTTGTCACCTAAACCGACCATATAGGCGGTAACTAATTAATCCAAATTTTAATTAAAATAAGGGAGATTAATCTAATTTATTATATTAAAAGTCTTACCTCTTTACCCTAGCAGAATGATATTACTTGCTCATGCTATAAAAGAAAACAAATAAAATTTTATTAAATAAATAAAAAGAAAATACAAAAAAACTTAAATAATATACAAGACACTTTCCTTTAGATTTTCATGGAGAAACTCCTCCAAAGAAAGCATGAAAAAATAACAAAGTTAAGCTTGTTATTTATAGGAAAATCTAATGGCTTCCACAAATTTCTCCACCAATTGCTCCACCAAACATGGCACCAAAGATGCAAGCATGTTTGGTGGAAGTTTGACAATTTTTACTTTTTATTTTTATTTATTTTATTTTATATTTGAAAATGACTATAGTAATTACACAAAATATACTGAACTATTTAAATCTTCAAAGTTGTATATCTCGTTGTCTTCTTTAATTTGAAACTTGAATCCGCTCAATCGGATATCAGATGAAAATGTTATGGCCAAAATACCAAACTTGCACAAAACTGGAATTTAGGACTGCATTTGGTGATGCGTATAGGAAATTTCCATTTTCGCCATTTTTTGCTCCGGATTTTATGATTTTATCCTCGAGTTGATTCCATTAAGTCCCAATACTTTATTTATCGATAAAATACATAAAAACACATCAAAACATTCATCAAACCCGAGAAACTGAACAAAATATTAGGTAAAAGGGGCAGTAAATATTGATATATTTTCCGCTCATCACACCCCTAAACCTAGTCCTCGAGTAAAACAACAAAATATATACAAAAAAATTAAAATTAAACTAAGCCACTTTCGTAAGGATCACAGTTGCATTAAGCATATGCAACAAGCCTTTAAGCCTCTAGGTGTCCCTAGTGGACGAGTTGTAGTCTCGTGAGGGTTTACAGCGACGATACCCACAAACGTCTTATAAAAGTAAAAACAAAGAGTAAAACTAATGCACACAAAAGCAAAAAGACAAGAGAATAAAGAAGTTAATGACTAAACATGTGAAATTTCTACTCCAAGTTAGTAGTTGTTTTCTTTCTTTTTAAATTTCCGAATAAGTAAATTCTCCGATTATTTTTATCACTCTTCATATGCACAACCAACAAAATATTAATCAACTCATTTTGCCCACAAGAAGCATTAAGACTAAGGCTCAATAAATAAACCTTAATATTACCCAAACCGGAAAACAGTCCCTTATTAATCAGTGGTATTGGAATTCATCAGAACCCAGATAACGGGCTTAGCTACGACACATATCTACGGCTAATAAAAGCTTAAATAAAATAAAAGACATTAAGTAAATGCCAAAAATTAATACAATAAATGCTGGAAATTAAAAATATAAAAATACAATAAAAGAAAATGCTGGGGTTAGATGATCCACTTTTAATATTTCAAAATTATAAATCTCCCTTATTCTCAATATTTACCGATTAATTAACCATACCATAAAGGCGGTAATTTCATTTGTCTCAATTAAATCCAACCGACCATATAAACGGTAATAAAGTTTTTACCTAAACCGACCATATATGCGGAAATTACGTCTAAAATGAAAAACCGACCATATAGGCGGTAAATAATGTTGTCACCTAAACCGACCATATAGGCGGAAACTAATTAATCCAAATTTTAATTAAAATAAGGGAGATTAATCTAATTTATTATATTAAAAGTCTTACATCTTTACCCAGCAGAATGAGATTACCTACTCATTCTGTAAAAGAAAACACACAAAATTTTATTAAATAAATAAAAAAAATAAAATAAAACTTAAATAATATACAAGACACTTTCCTTTAGATTTTCATGGAGAAACTCCTCCAAAGAAAGCATGAAAAAATAACAAAGTTAAGCTTGGTATTTATAGGAAAATCTAAAGGCTTCCACCAATTTCTCCACCAATTGCTCCACCAAACATGGCACCAAACATGGCACCAACAAGGCAACAAAGATGCAAGCATGTTTGGTGAAAGTTTGACAATTTTTACTTTTTAATTTTATTAATTTTATTTTATATTTTGAAAATGACAATAGTAATTACACAAAATACACTAGACAATCCATCACTTTCGGCCTTCCAAACTTCCGAATTCGAAAATACTTAAATCTTCAAATTTGTAGATCTTTGTGTGTTCTTTAATCTGGAACTTGAATTAGCTCAATCAGATATTAGATGAAAATATTATGGCCAAAATACCAAACTTGCACAAAACTATAATTTAAGACTACAATTCGTGACGCGTATAGTAAATTTCCGTTTTCGCCTTTTTTACTCCAGATTTCATCGTTTTAGCCTCGAGTTGATTCCATTAAGTCCAAATACTTTATTTATCTACAAAATACATAAAAACACATCAAAAAGTTCATCGAACCCGAGAAATTAAACAAAATATTAGGTAAAATGGGCGGTACATATTGATATATTTTCCGCTCATCACACCCCCAAACCTAATATTTTACTAGTCCTCGAGCAAAACAATAAAATATATACAATAAACAATTAAAAATAAAATAAGCCATTTTCTTAGGGATCACGGTTGCATTTAGCATATGCAACAAGCCTTTAACCCGTAGGTGTCCCTAGTGGACGAGTTGTAGTCTCGTGAGGGTTTACAGCGACGATACCCACAAACGTTTTATAAAATTAAAAAAAAATAAAAATAATGCACACAAAAAGGAAAAAGACAAGAGAATAAAGAAGTTAATGACTAAATATGTGAAATTTATACTCAAAGTTAGTAGTTGTTTTCTTTCTTTCTAAATTACCAAATATATAAATTCTCCGATTATTTTTATCATTCTTCATATGCACAACCAACAAAATATTTATAAACTCATTTTGCCCAAATCGGAAAAAACCCTTTATTAACCGGTGATATTGGAATTCATCACAACCCCAGATAACAGACTTAGCTACGACACATATCTACGGCTAATAAAAGCGTAAATAAAATAAAAGAGATAAAGTAAATGCTAGAAATTAAATAAAGTAAATGCTGGAAATTAAAATGTAAAAGTACAATAAAAAAATACTGGGGTTAGAGGGATCCACTTTTAATATTTCAAAATTAGAAATCTCCCTTATTCTCAATGTTTATCGATTAATTAACCAGGCCATAAAGGCGGTAATTTCATTTGTCTCAATTAAATCCAACCGACCATATAGGCGGTAACAAAGTTATTACCTAAACCGACCATATAGGCAGAAACTATGTCTGAAATAAAAAAACCGATCATATAGGCGGTAAATAAGTTGTCACCTAAACCGACCATATAGGCGGTAACTAATTAATCCAAATTTTAATTAAAATAATGGAGATTAATTTAATTTATTATATTAAAAGTCTTACCTTTTCACCCCAGCAGAATAAGATTACCTACTCATGCTGTAAATGAAAACACACAAATTTTTATTAATTATATTAAAATAAAATACAAGAAAACTTAAATAAATATACAAGACATATTCCTTTAGGGTTTCATGGAGAAATTCCTCCAAAGAAAGCATGAAAAAATTATAAAGTTAAGCTTTGTATTTATAGGAAAATCTAAAGACTTCCACCAATTTCTCCACCAATTGCTCCACCAAACATGGTACCAAACATAGCCCCAAGCATGTTTGGTGGAAGTTTGTCAATTTTTACTTTTTATTTTTATTAATTTTATTTTATATTTTGAAAATGACTATAGTAATTACACAAAATACACTGGATTATTCATCAATTTCGGCCTTCTAAACTTCAGAATTCGAAAATACTTAAATCTGCAAAGTTGTAGATCTTTGTGTCTTCTTTAATCTGGAACTTGAATAAGCTTAATCGGATATTAGGTGAAAATTTTATGGCCAAAATAACAAACTTGTGCAAAATTAGAATTTAGGACTACATTTCGTGACACTTATAGTAAATTTCCGTTTTCGTCATTTTTTGCTACGGATTTCATTGTTTTAGCCTCAAGTTGATTCCATTAAGTCCCAATACTTTATTTATCTACAAAATACATCAAAACATCCATCAAACCCGAGAAACTAAACAAAATATTAGGTAAAAGGGCTGTAAATATTGATATATTTTCTACCCCAAGTTAGTAGTTGTTTTTTTTCTATCTAAATTCTTGAATAAGTAAATTCTCCGATTATTTTTATAATTCTTCATATGCACAACCAACAAAATATTAATCAACTCATTTTGCCCAAACCGGAAAACAACCCCTTATTAACCGGTGATATTGGAATTCATCACAACCCAAGATAACGGACTTAGCTACGACAAATATCTACGACTAATAAAAGCATAAATAAAATAAAAGACATAAACTAAATGCTAGAAATTAAATAAAGTAAATGGTGAAAATTAAAAATGTAAAAGTACAATAAAAGAAAATATCGGGGTTAGAAGATCACTTTTAATAGTTCAAAAATAGAAATCTCCCTTATTATCAATATTTACCGATTAAATAAACAAACCATAAAGGCTGTAATTTCATTTGTCTAAATTAAATCCAACCGACCATATAGGCGGTAACAAAGTTATTACCTAAACCGACCATATAGGCGGAAACTATGTCTGAAATGAAAAACCGACCATATATGCGGTAAATAAGGTTGTCACCTAAACCGATCATATAGGTGGTAACTAATTAATCCAAATTTTAATTAAAATAAGGGAGATAAATCTATTTATTTATATTAAAAGTCTTACCTCTTTACCCAGTAGAATGAGATTACCTGCTCATGCTGTAAAAGAATGCACACAAAATTTTATTAAATAAATAAAAAGAAAATTCAAGAAAACTTAAATAATATGCAAGACACTTTCCTTTAGATTTTCATGGAGAAACTCCTCCAAAGAATGCATGAAAAAATTACAAAGTTAAGCTTGGTATTTAAAGGAAAATCTAAAGGCTTCCACCAATTTCTCCACCAATTGCTCCATCAAACATGGCACCAAACATTCAAGCATGTTTGGTTAAAGTTGACAATTTTTACTTTTTATTTTTATTAATTTTAGTTTGTATTTTGAAAATGACTATAGTATTTACACAAAATATACTGGACTATTCATCAATTTGGGCCTTCCAAGATTTAGAATACGAAATTACTTAAATCTTCAAAGTTATAGATCTCTATGTTTTATTTAATCTGGAACTTGAATAAGCTAAATCAGATATCAGATGAAAAAGTTATGGCCAAAATACCAAACTTACGCAAAATTGAAATTTAAGACTGCAGTTTATGACGCGTATAGTAAATTTCTGTTTTCGCCATTTTTTGCTCCAGATTTCATCGTTCTAGCCTCGAGTTGATTTCATTAAGTCCCAATACTTTATTTATCTACAAAATACACAAAAACACATCAAAACGTTCATCAAACCCGAGAAATTAAAAATATTATTTAAAAGGGTGGTAAATATTGATATATCTTCCACTCATCACACCTCCAAACCTAACATTTTGCTAGTCCTCGTGCAAAATAATAGAAAAATATACAATAAATAATTAAAATTAAACTAAGCCACTTTCGTAGGGATCACGGTTGCATTTAGCATATGCCCCTAGGTGTCCCTAGTGGACGAGTTGTAGTCTCGTGAAGGTTTACAACGACGATACCCACAAACATTTTATAATAGTAAAAAAAAAATAGTAAAACTAATGAACAAAAACGCAAAAAAAACAAGAGAATAAAGAAGTTAATGACTAAATATCTCAAATTTCTACCCAAAGTTAGTAGTTGTTTTCTTTCTTTCTAAATTACCGAATAAGTAAATTCTCCGATTTTTTTTATCATTCTTCATATGCACAACCAATAAAATATTAATCAACTCATTGTGCCAAAATCAGAAAACAACCACTTATTAATTGGTGATATTGGAATTCATCACAACCCCAGATAACGGGCTTAGCTATGACACATATCTACGACTAATAAAAGCATAAATAAAATAAAAGACATAAAGTAAATGCTAGAAATTAAATAAAGTAAATGCTGGATATTAAAATGTAAAAGTACAATAAAAGAAAATACTGGGGGTAAGAGGATCCACTTTTAATATTTCAAAATTAGAAATCTCCCTTATTCTCAATGTTTACCGATTAATTAACAAGAACATTAAGGCGGTAATTTCATTTGTCTCAATTAAATCCAACCGATCATATAGGCGGTAACAAAGTTATTACCTAAACCGACCATATAGGCAGAAACTACGTCTGAAATGAAAAACTGACCATATAGACGGTAAATAAGGTTGTCACCCAAACCGACTATATAGACGGTAACTAATTAATCCAAATTTTAATTAAAATCAGGTAGATTAATCTAATTTATTATATTAAAAGTCTTACCATTTCACCCCAGCAGAATAAGATTACCTGCTCATGTTGTAAATGAAAACACACAAAATTTTATTAATTAGATAAAAAGAAAATACAAGAAAACTTAAATAAATATACAAGACACTTTCCTTTAGATTTTATTAATTTTATTTTATATTTTGAAAATGACTATAGTAATTACATAAAATATACTGGACTATTCATCAATTTCGGCCTTCCAAACTACATAATTCAAAAATACTTAAATCTTCAAAGTTGTAGATCTCTGTGTCTTCTTTAATGTGGTACTTGAATCAGCTCAATCGGATATCAGATGAAAAGGTTATGGCCTACCAAACTTGCACAAAATTGGAGTTTAGGACTGCAGTTCATGACGTGTATAGTAAATTTCTGTTTTCGTCATTTTTTGCTCCAGATATCATCGTTTTAGCCTTAAGTTGATTCCATTAAGTCCCAATACTTTATTTATCTACAAAATACATAAAAACATATAAAAACGTTCACCGAACCTGAGAAATTAAACAAAATATTAGGTAAAAGGGGTAGTAAATATTGATATATTTTCCGCTCATCACACCCCCAAACCTAACATTTGCTAGTTCTCGAGCAAAAAAACATAATAATATACAATAGGTTGCAATGCCAGGAACTCTGCCACAGCTCGTCCTTTGATCACCTTAGAAATGAGATACTCGATATCAAATTCTGTCAACAGCACTAACCATCTGCCAACTTTCCAACTAGCGACGGCACTGAATACAGGTACTCCAAAGGATTCTCCTTGGCTACCACTTGGATATTGTAGGATTGGAAGAAATGGCGCAATTTCCTGGACGCCCATGCTACCGCCAAATAGATATTTTCCACTTCCTGATAATGGGCTTCGTACGGAAGTAACTTCTTACTAAGGTAGTAGACAACATGCTCTACTCCCATCTCATCTGCTTGTACCATCATTGCTCCAAGCACTTCAGGTTCAATAGCCAAATAAAGTACCAAGGGTCTACCCTATCTCGGAGGTTTCAGAACAGGAGGTTTCACCAAATATCCTCAGATCTTGTCAAATGCTTCCTGACACTGTTCATTCCACTTCACCGGCTGGTCTTTCCTTAACAGTTTGAAGATAGGCTCACATACTGATGTCAACTTAGCGATAAACCGACTAATGTACTGGATTTTTCCAAGGAATGCTCTGACTTCTTTTTCCGTCTTCGGTGCGGGCATTTCAGTAATAGCCTTGATCTTTTCAGGATCCATTTCTATTCCTCCATTTCCTACTGTATGGCCCAGCAACTTCTCCGATGTTACTCCGAACACACACTTCTTGGGATTTAACCACAGGTTGTACTTGTTGACTCGTTCAAGGAATTTCTCCAATGCTTTTATATGTCCATCTCTCGTCTCTGATTTAACCATCATATCATCCACGTATACCTCGATCTCCTTATGCATCAGGTCATGAAATAAAGTAGTGGCCATCCGCTGATAAGTGGCTCCGGCATTCTTAAACCCAAACGACATCACTTTGTAGCAATAGGTTCCCCATTCTGTGACAAAGGCGGTCTTATGATTATCTTCTTCATCGATAAGAACCTGATTGTATCTCGAGAACCCATCCGCGAATGAGTACATAGTAGACAAAGCCGCACTATCAACAAGTACATCTATATGCGGTAAAGGAAAGTCATCATTTGGACAAGCTTTGTTGAGGTCTCTGTAGTCCATGCACATTCTGACTTTTCCGTCTTTCTTCGATACCGGTACTATATTTGCCAACCACTCAGGGTATTTTACCACCTTGAGGAACCCCACATCTATTTGCTTCTTAACTTCTTCTCTGACCTTCTCGGCCCATTCAGGTCTCATCCTCCGAAGCTTCTACTTTACCGGCCTAATGTTTGGATAAGTCAGTATTGCATGCTAAGTAATGGTTCTATCTACTCCAGGCATGTCCTCGTAGGACCAAGAAAATACCTTAGCATATTTGACCAATATCTCTTCTAAATTCTTCCACTCTTCGGTGGTAACCTCACTCGTAATTAAGACTTCCTTGGGGCTTTTAGGTGTACCAAGGTTGAATGAATTTGTTTTAGTGGAGTTGATATTAAATATGCTTAAGTCGTGCAAGTTAAGAGGAGGAGACTCATGCAAATAAGTAAAATGATTATCTTTACTATTAATAAATACATGAGTACACTCAAATAAATCAGGAAGATAAATGTCTTCATCTTCTACAGACACTTCTTCCTCCGCAACCGGTTTCTTCTCAGGCTCCTTGCCCTCCTCGAGAGTCAGGCTCTCCAATTTCATCAGTTCTTCTTCCCATTTCTCTTCTTCTTTCTTCGGAACTTCCTCTGTCGGTGGCTTCCCGCCCAACATATCTTGGAAGATCTCAAATTCGGGCACCACAATCCCGTTAACTTCTACTGGTTCGGGCTCTCCTTGATACCCCAAAGCCAGTACAAATCACTCCATTAACTTCAGCCCTTTCTTCTTGGCCTTAGGCTTTTCTTCATTAGACTGGTATCCCAATCCCCTTCGGGTAGTCTGCCCTTTAAAGTTTGGCAATGTTGAGCCTTGGCCTGGCTCGAATTTCATTTTTTCCATGATCATGGCCACCTTATGATCCACCCATTCCTCAAAAGTTCTTGACACTTGGAACTATTGGTATAAATCTAGGTCCCAAGATCATTAAAACAAGCATGAGAAAGTGATGAATACATCTCAAAGGAGTTGCGGAATACTCACATCGATCGGTTGAGACGAAACGACGAACAAAACTTCATGAATTGGCCTCCAAAGCTCACGCCCAAAGTGCAGTCCACTGCTTGGCAGTTTCAGTTTTGTGTCTTGAATTTGAGCTCCGAATCTTCATCGAACGATTCCCGGCTCGAGGGTAAGTGTCCCTAACACCTTCGTATGTCTCTCGGGAGTGCTAGCTCGCTTGGATTTTGCCACAAAACCCTTGAAAATTGCTTCCCACTGCTCGGTTTTGCCAAGCAAAACAGTGAGTTCATTCACTGCCCCTTGGGCGTGAATTAAGAGAGAGAAGGGGAGATGAAGAATGTATGTTAGGTTAGTCAAAAGCATTTCCAAAATGCTTTATATATTTACCATAAATATATACTAAATATTTACCAAATAAAAATAAAAAACCAATTGGTAAATACTTTCCACCAACTAACACTATGCCAACCACTTACATCAACTATTCAAGTCAATCAATAAAGAAAGATGCCAATCAATCAATCAAGCATTCACATCAATCAATGTCACATCACTTAAAGTGATGTTTGATTTGACGCTTTGATGTGACGAGTGATTTGACGCTTGATGTGACTTGCATGCCGCACTCGAATTCGAAATACGAATGCGCTCGCAATCACACTCGGGCTCAGGTTTGTTAATTCCAAATTAACGATTTATCCGTTGCGTCGTAATTAAATGATTACGCCTAGCGAATTCACTATTCACGTCGCTAACGAATTAATTCCAAATTAATTCGTTCGCCCGAATTAAAATCCAATTTCAATTCCGCGTCGAAATCCAATTTCGTTTAATATATCAAATATATTAATTACCGATTAATTCCAAATTAATCGTTATCTCTCTTTTATTAAAATTTTATCCTAGATAAAATATCCGAAATAATCCTAGATTAATTTTCTCTCTCATCGAATTAATCCCAGATTAATTAATGTACGAGTCATACTTCATCGGTGTATCATTGGGACGCGACCCAAGAGATCTCCGGATATGTTGGCAGTAAATCGGGTCGTCGGACTATCCGAACACATACGTACCAAGTACTACGTTCTAACCGATTCACAAGACAAGGTTGGCTTCTAGAAAAGCGCCATGCCTACCCAATTCTCCGGAAATATTCTTACAGGAATATGTGATCTATATCAAGCGTAGTATACCGTAGTATTGCGTATTTCGATCCAGTATCGGACTGTCACGTGCTAGGCCTGGGGCTGGAGTTGTGTCTGCCCCGTACGAAGCACATGTCGGATGTCTGGTAACTAGTCTCTATAATCGGATATACATGACCTGGCCATGATATCCCGATGGCCGCGCAGCACTTAAGAGTACTAATATCGTATCCTACGTGACATCATCTCCACTTTGACTGGAGTGATACTTCTGTCTTGACATCACACCCAATACTCTACGATTCTCAATATACCTAGTATCGGCGTACACAAAACCGGTTAAAGCCCTAGACGACCTCAACCAAAGTATATTGATTGTCGTAATCATTAGCGGTGCAAGTCTCAGGTTAAGACAAAATACACCTACCTTGATGTCGGACTCCCATAGACACATAGTCAGACTACCAATGGGATTCCGAGGGGGTCTATCCAGAGCGAAGCTGTTTCCCGTACCATCGGTGAAACACAACCTCCTACCGCACTTGCATAAGTATCCAATACTTAAGTATATGAGAACTACGCCGTTGTGCCCTCACAACGCGCACAAGTACAATACTAGTCTTTTACGTATTTACCGATGTCCAATCTCGATAATACTCTGACTAGGGATGTAATGATTTATCCTTTGTTGATTGATACTGTCTCATATCATTCTCAATCAAGGAACAAATCATATGGACCTCTCATCATTTATATCTCTAAGGTGATCTAATCACAAATGATAAGAGTGCAATCTCCTTGTCACATAGTTAATTTGTACAACAACACAATGATCTATACAAATAGTGACGCTATGGGTCATAACTGTCCAACAATCTCCCACTTGGCCTATAGCCAGTCACTCAAGTGTTTAACACCCGAACTATGTACGGTTGGCTCAAATTGCTGAGAAAAGGTTTCGTCAGCGGATTTGTATGATTATCGTCTGATGCGATTTATACGATCATCACATCGCCACGATGTATGATCCGAATGAATCAGATGAATAGTCGAAGTATATATCTGGATCGTTGATGAGACCATTAATTCTTTAGCTTGTGCTGACGCTAGCTCAGCTGCTAACAAAAATATATATCTAATCTAATTAGATTTATTATCGATCCAAATGGATTCTATTACTGCCTCAGCTGCAGTAATAATCCGCATTTGTTGTTTATTCGGCAACAGTATCTTGCTTGGAAGATTTCAGCTCGCTGTACCGTTATTCAAACTGTATAGTACCGTTTGCGACTTTCAGTCGTTTTATCGGTTTGTAAACTTGCAGTAGTGATCCCAGTCACTTCAAGTTCTCCTTCTCCACAGATTAAGAAAACATCCTTAGATCTCTAAGATTCTAATGGATGTTCTTAACGTCAATCTAGTGACTATCACCTAGGTTGGCCTGATTGTGAATCCATATGCTCAAAGCGTATGAGACACCAGGTCATGTATATTTTTCAATGTACAAGTCCTCGCAGAGTTTTAACAACTTAATCTATCCCAATAGATCTTTATTCCTAGAATAAAGGTTGTCACTCCCGAGAATTCTACAGAGAATTTTCTCAAAAGCCAAGCTTTCGCCGATCATTTTATATGGGAATTTCATTTCCAAGAAATGAATATGTATTATCATTATTTTATTAAAGGACATTTATTGTCAGTGCGCTCCCACTAACCTTCTTATATATACACAAGAATCATTTTCGTTTTGAATTAAATCATAGACCATTATGATTACATCAAAACGATGATTCCAAGAACCTAATGCTTGCTTCAATCCAAACATGGATCGAATAACCTGCAAACCTTGTTTACTGGTTTTAGTACGACAAAATCGTCAGGATGTTATAAACATCCTCCAAAGGGTTTCCGTTTAAGGAAAGCGATTTTGATCTTTAACTGACAATTTCATAAATGAAACGTGCAGCTACTGCAAGCATTTTCCAAATGGATTTGCCGTGGCAACAGGTAAAAGGTTGAACCGTAATCAACACAATGTTGATAACGATACCTTTCCGCTACAAGCCTAGCTTAGTACGTTGGTATGTTTCCATCCACGTATGTCTTCCTTGAAGACTTACACAGTACCTATAGGCACAATGCTTTATGGTACATCAACTTGTGTCCAAACATAGTTGTCTTACATGGAATCCATTTTGGACTCATGGCACTTTGCCATAACGGAAGTCGATACCTTGTATCACTCCTTCTTACGTAGTCGGTTGGTATACCTCAACAAGATTGACATCTTTATGAGGTGAGATCAGAAACCCATACCCCAGGTTGTTTTCTGATTCTCTCTGATCTACGCAATTTCTTGTGTATACGAAGATTAACCGTATAGTTTCATCCTTGATGAACTATTTGTGTTCCATTAAGGACTTCGTGCCTGAAACAGTATTACTCCGATTTTCATCGAGTTATACCGTCCTCCCACTGACCACTGCATATCGGTAATCCTCTAAGGAACACCGCATGGCGAGCAACAATTACAATTGTTCTCTAGTGAGATGTATAAGTACTATACTTATGGTTTTTCCCTAGGATAACCTATATTTGGCACTTATCCGATTTGGGTTTTAGTTTGGTATCATCCAGACGTAAGCCTAGCATACCCAAATCTACAGGAGTGTGAAACCCGATTTCTTTCCCGTTCATATCTAATATGATGTCTGTCAAACAGAATTTAATGGAACCTTATTCTTAATAAGTTTTGCACTGTTTATGCTTATCTTTGAAGGAAAAGGTAGCTCAGAGCGACTCATGATTAACCTTATCATGTCCAACAAAATTCGGTTTCTCCGTGCGGACACACCGTCAAACTGACGTTTTCCAGGAGAAGTCCTCATTTGAAAGAATACTATACTCTTTCAAGTATTTATGAAACTTATTGCTTAAGTATTTTTCATTACGGTCTTACCGTGACGGTTTAATACTTTAGCCGATCTATTTGTCTATTTCGTGTCGAAACTCTAAAAGTTTCCGATTTGTGTTCTTTAAAAGAAACACATAACCATAACGTGATGCCACATCCGTTAAGGTCACGAAACATTCATATCCACATCTAGCCTAGCTAGATATGGGCCCACTAACTTCACAATGAATAGGGCTATCAGATCGGTGGCACTTACACTTTTACCAAGTAAATAGTGTTTTAGGTACCTTACCTAATAAACTAGATCGTAGACTTTATTTGATTAGTCAAATCAGTCCTAGTACCCACTCTTCAAAAGTGTGGATATACGACTCTTGTTTAATTGTGTCACAGACAACAATGCCACAAATAGTTTCATCTGATCAGATCAGTATGAGCTATTAGTTTGTCATATTATATGTTCGAGATTTTATTTATATTCAAAATATAAATACTGTTATTCACATCTAATGTGTTTATCTCAATGTCATCTTTATATAATGAAACACTTTAGTGTTCTAGAATATAAAGGTTTATCCACAATGGATTAAACAATGATATAGAGATAATGTTTCTAGTCTAACTAGTTACATTATAACAGTTTCCTAATTTAGATACACACCCGAAGATAGTTCCTAAATTAGGTATCTACGGTTGAAACAGTGACTTTCGTCCCGTTTCCGATTCGCAGATTATCCTCAGCTTGAAGTTAGTATCCTGCTCACAGCAGATTCTAAACATCAATACATACATTTTATGTACCATACTAAATATTTTTAAAATCAAACTTTAATACTAGTAATGGACATAATATTGACAAACATCCTTAAAGTCAGAGCCTTTCCCTTTCTTTAATTCCTTCGTGTCTGCCATATCCAAACGACAGGCACTTCGGGATATGTCCTTTATCTTCCCAGAAGATAATAATGATTTTGCCTTTACCCCTTCTCAATATTTCAGAAGTCTTTGGCCAAGCCTTAGATTCCTAAAATATTGACGTAAAGTGCGCCTTGCGCTACTTATCGAATTGCAAAGTTTGACTTTGTCTCCTTGAGATTAGTCATTAATTCTCCAAGAATTATTAATTGCAAATTTAATACTTCTTAAATCTAAACATAGATTTATTAAAAGTATATTGAATTAAACATTATAAGTCATCATCACATAATACTTCCAAAGATTATGTTCCAGTAACTTGCTCAATTCCGGGTTTAGGCATAATAGGTTATTTTATCAAATAAAGTAACTTATTATTTATTTCCAGGACCATCCTGAAATTTCATTCCCAATTAGAAAATTTAAACCATTTAAATTTTGTAATCCAAGATTATATTTAAATGTCCAACTTTCAATATTTCTTGATTTTAATAGTCCAACTATTTAATCAATTATTTCAGGTACTATTTATTATAATGATTATAATAATCCAATTATTCAATCAACTATAATATTAATTCAATTATATTGATTACTATAATCCAATTATAAAATCAACTATTTATTGAATTTATTTGAATATAGTCTAACTATATTAATTAAAACAACATTAAATATTAGTCCAACTAATACTTTTAATTATTTGATGAGTGATATTTATTTGAGCGCGTATGGCGAGTAATGGAACGAATATTGCAATTCAATTCTTGCCTCCCACTATTTTTCGGCGAGCCTCTAACCCTCTGTCGAGTACTCGGGAAACCGTGTTTCCTAGTGGGCTAGGATCCCGTTAAATGTCACACAATCTTGACTTTGGCCAACAAATTGTATGATAATTAACTAGGTAGATCTCTAAGATCAATTGGATCCGATCCAATTCCTAGGTCCGGTAGGTGGACATCCAAGTCCGAAACATATATTGTATATATGCTTACATATCCAATATGTAGCCTAACCTTTTTCCTCTGAATCAACTAGGCCTTGGCTTTGGCACAACAAACCTAATGATCCCAGTCAAGCGCGACCCATTGACCATGGAGAGCTTCGTAATCAATGTCGAGTGACAAGAAGTGGTCTTGACTTTGGCCAACAAACCACAACTTGGACAAGACACCAATATGGAACAAAACTCTCGTGATTCAAACACATCTTCGACGGACAAAGGGCTTGACTTTGGCCAACAACCCAATGCCAATGTCGGATCTTGAGTAAGAAACACTCAATGGAAGGAAAAACGCATGATATTGAGCGAGGGTTTTTCGCGTGCAAATTGGCTACCAATTTATTATCTTTGTTAAGGTCTCATCATCATACACCCTTAAACATGCATTCTAAATACATAATAAAGCGCATATGATAATAAATAATAATGATATGCGGATGGATACTAACACATTGATCCTAGATCAAATCTCTCCCTTTCTCTCTCAAGCTAGCACTTGTATTACTTCTACCCATTACACTACACTTCTAAAGAAACCTCATTTACATTGAGGGGAATAGGTGAGAAGAGAATACAAAGAGAATAGAGGTGAAAAGGCTGGACACGCAGGTCCAATTTAATAAATCAAATTTATTATAACAATTTCCAAAATTACCCCCACCCGACTAATATCCATCTGATATACATCATTCATTCATCACAACCATGTATTCACACCAAGCATGTTATCAATCAATCTAATCAAATTAATTAATCTGATAATTAGTGATCATCCAATGTTCAAACAACGATTTGATTTTGTGCGAGTCAAACTCGTTTTGCGAATAAGTACTCAAAGTATGAATTCTCGAATTAAATTAAACTAAGTCATTAAATCCAATTTAATATGCATTCAATTCTAATTCGTTATTTAATTCCAAATTAAATATCACACTTTAATAATAAACCTTTTATGACTTAAATTCCAAATTAATCGTAACGCGTCTCAAAGACCGATTAACGTCCAACGTCAATTCAATTAAAGTCTAATGGGCTTTTAATTGATTTCTTGAGGCGTGGACTTTTGGTCAACTCGGGTCAAACCAAATAACCAAAATCCAATCCGAGATTGACCCCATAAGCCCATAAATCAATCTTGGCCCATTAGGCCCAATCAAACTTTAAAGGTTCATTAAGTCACAATTGGGCTTAACGGAAGTGGTTTTGGGCCCAATTGGATCCAATCCATTTGGCCTAAACCAACTTTGTACAACAAAGCCCAATAAGCCCATTTACAACTTTAAAAGTCCAAATCCAATTTAAAGCCTAATTAATTAACTTCATAAAATCCAATTTCATAATCTAATTAACCTAAAGTGCTTATGATGATTAATAACCTAAATAGATATTTCCGAAACATCAAATTAGTCCAATTAATCATGCTTAACATTATCATCACATGTCCAACACATTAATGAAAAATCAAACCCATTTACATGCTCTTTAAGTCTCGGCCAAGGGAGTGATTTCATGTCCAATTCGATTTCAATCCAATTAATCCGCAATCGACATTAAATCATCATCCCGAATGATTTCCAATACATCCAATTATCAAAATCAAAAAATCCAAGACTATATTAGGGCATTCACCATTCGGCCAAGGTAAGGAATTTGGGGATTTTGTTCAATTCAAAATTAAATCTAATTCAATCTCAAATTAACATCATCCAACATCATTACAACTCATCCAATGAATCAAAATAAAAAAATTCCAAGAATTCCAAAAACCCTACACATTCGGCAAGGCATCATATTTGGGAAATTTGATCTAATCATCATTTCATGAAATTGATCCACTAAAACTTCAATTAAACATCATTTAAACATGCTCAATCAAACAATTTAACCAAATCATGCTCAAAATCAATTTACCCAATTTTAAGCCCTAAAAATTTCATGCTTGCACCTAGGCTCTTGATGCCATTGTTGGTATAAATCTAGGTCCCAAGATCATTAAAACAAGCATGAGAAAGTGATGAATACATCTCAAAGGAGTTTCGGAATACTCACATCGATCGGTTGAGACGAAACGACGAACAAAACTTCATGAATTGGCCTCCAAAGCTCACGCCCAAAGTGCAGTCCACTGCTTGGCAGTTTCAGTTTTGTGTCTTGAATTTGAGCTCCAAATCTTCATCGAACGATTCCCGGCTCGAGGGTAAGTGTCCCTAACACCTTCGTATGTCTCTCGGGAGTGCTAGCTCGCTTGGATTTTTCCACAAAACCCTTGAAAATTGCTTCCCACTGCTCGGTTTTGCCAAGCAAAATAGTGAGTTCATTCACTGCCCCTTGGGCGTGAATTAAGAGAGAGAAGGGGAGATGAAGAATGTGTGTTAGGTTAGTCAAAAGCATTTCCAAAATGCTTTATATATTTACCATAAATATATATTAAATATTTACCAAATAATTAATAAAAAACCAATTGGTAAATACTTTCCACCAACTAACACTATGCCAACCACTTACATCAACTATTCAAGTCAATCAATAAAGTGAGATGTCAATCAATCAATCAATCACTCACATCAATCAAATGTCACATCACTCAAAGTGACGTTTGATTTGACGCTTGATGTGACGAGTGATTTGACGCTTGATGTGACTTGCGTGCCGCACTCGAATTCGAAATACGAATGCGCTCACAATCACACTCGGGCTCGGGTTCGTTAATTCCAAATTAACGATTTATTTGTTGCGTCGTAATTAAATGATTACGCCTAGTGAATTCACTATTCACGTCGCTAACGAATTAATTCCAAATTAATTCGTTCGCCCGAATTAAAATCCAATTTCAATTCCGCGTCGAAATCCAATTTCGTTTAATATATCAAATATATTAATTTACCGATTAATTCCAAATTAATCGTTATCTCTCTTTTATTAATATTTTATCCTAGATAAAATATCCGAAATCAATCCTAGATTAATTTTCTCTCTCATCGAATTAATCCCAGATTAATTAATGTGTGAGTCATACTTCATCGGTGTATCATTGGGACGCGACCAAGAGATCTCTGGATATATTGGCAGTAAATCGGGTCGTCGGACTATCCAAACATGTACGTACCAAGTACTACGTTCTAACCGATTCACAAGACAAGGTTGGCTTCTAGCAAAGCGCCATGCCTACCCAATTCTCCGGAAATATTCTTACAGGAATATGTGATCTATATCAAGCGTAGTATACCGTAGTATTGCGTATTTCGATCCAGTATCGGACTGTCACGTGCTAGGCCTGGGGCTGGAGTTGTGTCTGCCCCGTACGAAGCACATGTCGGATGTCTGGTAACTAGTCTCTATAATCGGATATACATGACCTGGTCATGATATCCCGATGGCCGCGCAGCACTTAAGAGTACTAATACCGTATCCTACGTGACATCATCTCCACTTTGACTGGAGTGATACTTCCGTCTTGACATCACACCCAATACTCTACGATTCTCAATATACCTAGTATCGGCGTACACAGAACCGGTTAAAGCCCTAGACGACCTCAACCAAAGTATATTGATTGTCGTAAGCATTAGCGATTCAAGTCTCAGGTTAAGACCAAATACACCTACCCTGATGTCGAACTCCCATAGACACATAGTCAGACTACCAATGGGATTCCGAGGGGGTCTATCCAGAGCGAAGCTGTTTCCCGTACCGTCGGTGAAACACAACCTCCTACCGCACTTGCATAAGTATCCAATACTTAAGTATATGAGAACTACGCCGTTGTGCCCTCACAACGCGCACAAGTACAATACTAGTCTTTTACGTATTTACCGATGTCCAATCTCGATAATACTCTGACTAGGGATATTTAATGATTTATCCTTTGTTGATTGATACTGTCTCATATCATTCTCAATCAAGGAACAAATCATATGGACCTCTCATCATTTATATATCTAAGGTGATCTAATCACAAATGATAAGAGTGCAATCTCATTGTCACATTAGTAATTTGTACAACAACACAATGATCTGTACAAATAGTGACGCTATGGGTCATAACTGTCCAACAGGAACCTCGTGAAATGTTGTATTTCCAAAGCCACTACAGCATTGTCCACCTCAGCTTGGATGGTGACAATCTCTCCTCCATATGGGAATTTGATCATCTGTAGGGTGGAGGGCACGCCCCAAAGCTTATGAAACCACGGCCTTCCCAACAACAAGGCGAAAGTGGCCGGGATATTAAGTACTGTAAACTCGACCTCATCCTTAATTGGTCCAACCTTGACTACTGTGGTAAAAGTACCCTCAACTCCCCTCTTGCTTTCATTATAAGCTTTAATAGTCATATTAGATGGACTCAGATCCGTTGGCTTCATACCCAGCCTCGCCAAAATCATTAATGGGCACACATTGATGGATGAGTCATCGTCCACCATCACGCAAGAAGTCTTCTTGCCCCTCACTTCATCTCGGATGAATAAAGGCCTATTGTGGTTTCTCCCCTCAGTCGGGAGTTCTTCCTCAGAAAAGGTTATTTGCAGAGCTTCCTTCTGCACTGATCCGACAAACATTGCGGGATTAGCATCCCCGGGCACTACTATCTTAGCCTCTACCATAGCTCGCTTGTGCTCTCCCTCCGACGCATACAACAACTCCCAGATACTCAAATGTGCTCGGGTCTTCTTTAGTTGCCGCAGCACTACGTCTCCCTCAGTATTCTCCATATTCTCGGCCACCTCTCGGCCTTCTTTCAGTACTTTCTCCTTTTTTCTGCAATATCACTATAAAAGCACCTACTTCGGGTCATCCCCTTCACCTCTTCTTTGTCACTACTCGAGAAATCCTCCCAGAAATTCTTCTTCTGTTCCATCTCATCCTCACTGTTACTATCCCAAATACCCAGGTAAAAGGCTTGGTGGTCGAAGGTTTTAGAGGACAATGTCTTTTGGTAGGCCAAAGTTGATCATATAGGTGGGCGGCGGGACAGAGTGATAGTTAGGCAATACATTGGGCCTTATCAGATCCGCAAGAGGTTGGAAGTAGGGATTTTGAGCTAGCTCTTCCCCCCAATAGGGATAAGGTTCATCTTGTGTTCCATGTTTCCATGCTTCGGAAATACTTACATGATTACTCTCATCTATTAGAGTCATATGTTGTGGAAATCAGTGTGGATCGAAAAATTCGTAAGCTACGTTCTAAGGACATTGCATTATTGAAGGTTTTTAAGAAATATCACAAAGACCAAGATGCCATGTAGGAACATGAAGATTCCATGCAACAAAAATACCCTCACTTATTTATCCGCCAATGTGATTCAGAACTTAAACTTCAATTAGGATTCAGGGACGAATCACATTTAAGGAGGGAGAATGTAATACCCAGTTCAAATCCATGAGCATTTAATATTATTTTTCCTTTATTTATGCACTAATAATGGTATACCGCCAATATCAGAATATTTGATATAGACACTAGAATTGGCATACTGGTTTCCAAACACTCAAATAACTAACCTTTGGAACCAGAATTCACATATACTGATCACTAAACCGGCTAAACGGGCTAGAATGAGTTTCTAGAGTCGATATGGACACTTTTGCATTGTCTCTAGAACCAACATAACGGTCACAATATCGATATAATAAACTTGTCAAGTCTACATAGTTGAGAAAAATCCAAAAATATTATGCTTATTTTTAAAACCGTCATTTCTCTATTCTCTTCTCGAACTCTCACGCCTAACCCCCCCCCCCCCCAAAAAAGAACCCCTCAAATTTCTCCTCTTCAAGGAAAAGTGGATGGTATCCCCTAAACAATTTCCATTTGATAAATTAAGTATCATATATTATTCTATTGATTTCTTCCATCATGCATTCTTAAGTTTTACTTTTAGAAACACATGAAACCATAAGATTTGGGGATTTAATCATATTACATGTTTGTGTTTATATAGGTAATTATTCATGTTAGAAATGATGATTTTGACATGTATTATGCATTAATCCATTTAGAATCTGTAAATTTGATATAGGTCTTGTATGGACAAATTTGGGAATATAAGAATGCTTGGTTAATAACGCTTGGTGGATATATATTTGGTCATGATGAAATGGTTTTATCGAGAAAATGTTGAACTTGTATTTGTTATGGCCAAGATTGTGATTATGCCTAGGCGGCATGAAATGCCTTTTTTTTTTTTTTTTTTTTTTTTGAAAGATATTGTTGTAGTATTGGATGTGAGATGGATTATATTGGAAGCTTGTTTGGTGTACATGTATAATGTAAGATTGTTGGGGTAGATTTGCCATAATTACAACTTTTGTGTTTAATTAGAGTTGTTGCCGCTTCAGGGAATTTTACGGTATATGTTGGTTTCTAAGTAGTCCCAAGATCAATTTAAGAAATGAAATAATGTGAATACTCAAAGAAGAATAGCATAATTAAACTTACTTTGATCGGATTTAGGATGCGTCAAACACAAAAATCTTTTGCTCCAAGTTTCGGCCAAGCTCCACTTTGGGAAGAAGATCCAAGCTCCAAGATTTTGAGTTGATTCCAAGCTTTTGGACTGGTTTCCCTGTCACCTTGAATGATTCCTAGATGTGTGCTAGTACTAAGAAAAATTGCAATAATTCTTCCTTTGCTCTTGATGAATTCGGCCAAGCCAAATAGGAGAGGAAAAACCGAACTTTGTCGTGATGTAGGGAGAAGAGAAGAAGTGTGTATGACTTGATTAATTGATTTCAAAAAATCAAAAGAAAGATATACCAAACATTTGGTAAAAGTCTTCCATCATTACACACAAATGTGTTTTACAAGTCATCATCATTCCTTCACCAAAAGCCATCACCAAAAAATGATTAAAGTGACAAGTGATATGATAAATGATGTGACAAGTGGGCCCCACTTATTCAAAATCTGAGTGGGCCTGCAACACATCCCGGGCTCGGGTTTGTTAATTCCGAATTAACGAATTATCCGTTGCGACGTAATTAAATCAAATTTAATTAAATAATTATGTCAAGTAAAATTACTATTCACGTCGCTCGCGAATTAATTATAAATTAATTCATTTGCCCGAAGTAAAATCTAATTTTAATTCCACGTCGAAATCCAATTTCGTTTAATATATTGAATATATTATTTTATCGATTAATTCCAAATTAATCGTTCTCTCTCTTCAAATAGTATTTTATCATAGATTAATTAACCCCGGATTAATTATGTTCGAATCATACATCATCGGTGAATCTTCGGGAAGCGACCCAAAAGATCCCTGGATATGTTGGCAGTAAATCCGGTCGTGGGACTATCCGAACACGTACGTACCTCGTACTACGTTTTTACCGATTTACAAGACATGATTGGCTTCTAGCAAAGCACCGTACCTACCCAATTCTCCAAAAATATTCTTAATGGAATATATAATATTTTTCAGGCGTAGTATACGTAGTATTGCATATAACGATCCAGTATCAGATGTCAATGCAAGGCCTGGAGCTGGAATAGTGTCTGCCCCTTATGAAGCATATATCGGATTACGAGCAACTAGTCTCTTTAATCGGATAATCATGACCTTGTCATATTATTCCTATGGTTGAAACATTAGAGCACCAGTTCTGTATCCCTGTGTGATCATCATTTCCATATGACTGAAGTGATACTTCCATTTTGACATCACATCCAATACACTACGATTCTCAATAAACCCAGAAGAGGCATACACAGAACCTGTTAAAGTCCCGGATGACCAAAAGTAAAGCGTATTGATTGTCGCAAGTACTAGCGATGTAAGTCTCAGGTTAAGACCAAATACACATACCCCGATGTGGATTCCTATAGACACATAGTCATACTACCAATGAGATTCTGCGGGGTCTATCCAGAGCGAAGCTGTTTCCGTACCATCGGTAAACACAACCTCCTATCACACTTGCATAAGTATCCAATACTTAAATATATGAGAACTATGCTATTACTCTTCCATAACACGCACAAGTGCAATACTAGTCTATTCCGTATTATCGATGTTCATTCTCGATAATATACGACTAGGGCTATTAATGATTAAACCGTTATGGATTGATACTGTCTCATATCTTATAATCCGAAACTAATCATAAGGACTTTTATTATTGATAAATTTAAGTAATCAAATTACAAAATGATAAAATACAATTTCTATTGCTACATAGTTAATTTGTACAAAAACCACAATGTCTTTTACAAATAGTGATGCTATGGGTCATAATTGTCTAACAATCTCCCACTTGGCCTATAGCCAGTCACTGGAGCATTTAATACCTGAACTATGTACATGTCGCTCAAACTTTTGTTGAGGAATAGATTTCGTCAGCAGATCTACAATGTTATCCTCTGATGCGACCTTCTCGATCTTCACATCGCCATGATGTATGATCTCACGAATCAGATGGAAACGTCGAAGAACATGCTTGGATCGTTGATGAGACCGCTGTTTCTTAACCTGCACTATAGCCCCGTTTTTATGACAATACAACGGAATGGGCTCAGCTACTAACGAAATTACTCCTATTCCAATTAGGAACTTACGGATCCAAACTGCCTCTTTTGCTACTATAGCTGCAGCAATATACTCCGCTTCTGTTGTTGAATCGGCAATAGTCTCTTGCTTGGAAGATTTCCAGCTTACTACTCTATTGTTCAAATAAAATACGTACCCGGATTGCGACTGACAGTCGTCTTTGTCGGTTTGGAAACTTGCATCGATATACCCAGTTACCTCAAGTTCTCCATCTCCATAGATTAAGAAAGCATCCTTAGCTCGTCTAAAATACTTAAGGATATTTTTAACCGCCATCCAGTGACCTTCATATGGATCAGCCTCATAGCGACTACACATGCTCAAAGCATAGGAGACATCAGGTCGTGTACATATCATGGCATACATGATCGATCCGTCTGCCGAGGCGAACGGTATCCGACTCATGTTGTCTCTCTCATCTTGAGTATTACGACACATGTCCTTAGATAGATAGACGCCATGTGACATTGGCAACAGTCCTCTCTTGGACTGATCCATTTTGAATCTCTTCAACACTTTGTCAATGTACGTGCTCTGGGAGAGTCCAAGCAGCTTTCTAGATCTATCCCGGTAGATCTTTATTCCTAGAATAAAGGCTGCTTCTACCAGATCTTTCATGGAGAATTTTAATGAAAGCAAAGCTATCACCAATGTTAACATGAGAATGTCATTGCCAATAAGCAATACATCATCAACGTAAAGGACAATGAATGTCAGTGCACTCCCAATAACCTTCTTATATACACAAGGATCATCCTCGCTTTGAATGAAATCATATTATTTTATGATCTCATCAAAACATTGGTTCCAAGAACGCAATGCTTGCTTCAATCCATAAATGGATCGATTTAACTTACAAACCTTGTTTGCAAGTCTTGGTAAGATAAAATTGTCAGGCTGTTGCATATAAACATCCTCCAAAAGGTTTTTGTTAAGGACATCAGTTTTGACGTCCATCTGCCATATCTCGTAATTGAAATATGCAACAATAGCAAGCATTATCCGAATGGATTTAATCATGGCAACAAGTGAAAAAGTTTCATCGTAATCGACACCATGTCATTGATGATACTCTTTTGCTACAACCCTAGCTTTGTATGTTTGTACGTTTCCATCTATGTCGGTCTTTTTCTTGAAGACCCATTTGCAACCAATAGGCTTTACGCCTTCTGGTGCATCAACCAATGTCCAAACTTGGTTGGTATACATGGAATCCATTTCGGACTTCATGACTTCTTTCTATAAAGCGGAATCGATATCTTGTATCGCTTTCTCATATGTAGCCGGCTTGTTATCCTCAATAAGATTAATATCCACATGAGGTGAGATCAGAAACCATACCTTTCCAGTTTTTTCTAACTCTCTCTGACCTACATGGTTCTTGTTTATTCGAAGATTGTGGTATAGTCTCATCCCTGATGGACTGTTCAAGTTCCGTTAAGGATTCTGTGCCATGAACAGTATCACTCTGATTTTCATCGAGTTCTACTTTCCTCCCACTAACCACTACATTTAGGAATTCATTCTCAAGGAAAACCACATGTAGAGTAACAAATACTTTGTTCCCTTGTGGGTGATAGAAGTAATATCCTTTGGTTTCCCTATGATATCCTACGAATAGGCATTTATCCGATTTGGGTTCAAGTTTGGTACCTTCCAAACATTTGACGTTTGCCCAGCAGCCCCAAATCTTCAGGAATGAGAAACCCGGTTTCTTTCTTGTCCATATCTCATATGGAGTCCATTGAACAGACTTTGGCGGAACCTTATTCAAAATAAGTATTGCACTGTTAAATGTATATCCAGAGAAGGAAGTAGGTAGCTCTGTGCGACTCATCATAGACCTTACCATGTCTAACAAAGTTCAGTTTCTCCGTTCGGACACACCATTTAATTGCGGTGTTCCTGGAGCAGTCCACTGTGAAATAATACCATATTCTATCAAGTAATCAAGAAACTCACTGCTCAAGTATTCGCCACCACGGTCCGACCGTAATGTCTTTATACTTTTACTGGTCTGTTTTTCAACTTCGTGTCAAAACTCTTTGAATTTCTCAAAGGTTTCCGACTTGTGTCTCATAAGATACACATAACCATAACGCGATGCATCATCCGTAAAGGTTATGAAGCATTCATATCCACCTCTTGCCTGGCTAGACATGGGCCTACATACGTTACTATGAACAAGGGCTAACAGTTTGGTGGCACGTGCACTCTTTCCGCTAAAAGGTGTTTTAGGCATTTTGCCCAATAAACAAGATTCACAGACGTCATATGAATCAGGATCAATTGTTTATGTGTCCTAGACGATAATATCATATATAAGTTTCATCATTGTTACTTACTTTAAGCCTTTTGTTTGTTACATTATATGTTTGAGATTGATTAATATTCAAAATATCAAGACCATTATTTGCATCAGCTGTGCAAATTTCCATATCATTTTTGTACATAAAACACCCAGTGTTTCTAAATACAAAAGTATACCCGCATTGGGGTATCAAAGATACAGAAATAATATTCCTAGTCAACTAGGTACAAAAACAGTTTATAAGTTCAAGTACATGCCCCGAGGGCAGTTCCAAAACATAAGTGCCCGTGCCCACAGCCAAAACGAAAACTCGTGTCCCATTCCCGACGAGTAGATCAATCTCTCTTGAGGCTAGTCTCCTGCTAATCTGCAGATCCTGCACATTAGTACATAAGTGAGTACCACAACCAGAATTAAAAATCTAATTTTTAAAACTAGTAGTAGACATGTTTATTTCTATAACAAACATACCTGAAGCTGGTGCCTTGCTCGCTTTGATTTTCTTCATGTGCGCCTTGTACTCGCGGCAGTCACGCTTCCAGTGACCATGTTTCCCGTACTTCAGACATACATCTTGGGATTTGTCCTTAGGTTTCCCAGAACCCTTTGACGATTTGGACTTGCCTTTTTTCTTATACTTCTTCTTCTTCACACCTCTAGTCGTCTTGGGCCAAGCCCTCGGAGTCTGAGATGTCGAAGCGAAGTGTGCCTCGCGCTTCCTACCCTTTAGAACCTCATTTTCAGCTTCTTTCAGAATGGACATTAACTCTCCAAGAGTATCATCTTGGTTCAACATATTATAGTTCATGATGAACCCACTCCAAGTGTCTGGGAGAGACTGCAAGATCAAATCTATCAAAGTCTCTACCTCGAAGACAATGTCCATCTGAGCCGGCTGCTCGATGTCAGCAATCATCTGTGACACATGATGTTCAAAAAATGTACCCTCCAACATACGAGCACGGAAGAGCTTCTTCTGCAACTCATATCTTTACGATCTAAGATTAGGTCGGTGAAGATCATGCAACTTCGCCAACATGTTATAGGGATCCAATCCCTTATTTTGTCATCGGAATTGTTGAGTCATAGGAGCAAGCATAATGGATTGAGCAGTAGAGTTGTCATCGCTATGAGTCTTCCAAAGCTCTAGCTCAAGCAATTGATCAAGTCCAGGCTTTGGCCCAAGAGGTCTCTCTATAGTATAGATCAATTTCTCGGATCCCAGGACAATCCTGAGATTCATTTCCCCGTCAGAAAATTTGGTGCCATTGAAGAAATTCTCGCCCATGATAATGTCTCTGACACTGTTCTTTCTCGTCATTTTAACTGCGATAGTCAAACTATCCAATTAACAATGTATGGGTACAATCTAACTGTTACAAGAAAAAATAATATATTAGTCCAACTAATAAGTATAATTGACTAAATAATTTGAAAACGCGTAAAGCTAAGTATTTGAACGAAATTGAAAATTCAATACTGGCCTCCCACTATTTTCCGGGGAGCCTCTAACCCTCTGTTGAGTACTCGAAAAACTTAGTTTCCTAGTGGGCTAGGATCCCGTTAAATAACACACAACCTTGAATTTGGCCAACAAGCTGTGTGATATTTAACTAGGTAGATCTCTAAGATCAATTGGATCTCATCCAATTCCTAGATCCGGTAGGTGGACCTCCAAGTGCGAAACATATATACAATATATATGCCAATATATCCAATATATTTTCCTAACCTTTTTCCTCTGAATCAACTAAGCCTTGGCTTTGGCACAACAAGCTTAATGACTCCAGTTAAGCGGGACCCATTGACTTTGGAAAGCTTCGTAATCGATGTCGATGGACAAGATGTGATCTTGACTTTGTCCAACAAATCACAACTTGGACAAGACATACGATATGCAACAAAGCCTTCATGATTCAAACACATCCGCGATGGACAAAGGTCTTGACTTTGGCCAATATACCAGTGCCAATCTTGGATCTTGAGTAAGAATCATTCAATGGAAGGAAACCGCTTAATATGTTTTGAGGGTTTTTCGCGTAAATTAGAAACCAATTTATTATCTTTGATTAGGTCTCATCACACACCCTTAAGCATGCATTCTAAAAGCATAATAAGGCGCGGAAAATAAATTAATAATGATATGCAGATGGATATCTCATAAATTATTCATAGAACAAATCACTCCCCTTTCTCCCCCGGCTAGCACTATTCTAAGTTCTACCCAATTACATAATACAATTAAAGAAACCTCATTTACATTGAGGGAAATTAGGTGTGAAGAGAATTACAAAGAATCAAGAGAGATAAGGCTGGACATGCAGGTTTACAACAATTTCCAAAATTGCCATTTCCCTTCTAATATCCATCCGATATGCATTATTCATTCAACACATCCATGTATTCACACAAAGCATGTTATTCAATCAATCTAATGCAATTAATTAATCTTTGAATTAAGTGATCATCCAATGTTCAAACAATGATTTAATTTGCGCGAGTCCAACTCATTTAAGAATAAGTACTCGAAGTACGAATTCTTGAATTATATCGAACTACAATTTAAATCTAATTTAATTCGTATTCAATACTAATTCTATATTTAATACCAAATTAAATAACTACACTTTTAAATGCGCCTTTAAGACTTAGATTCCAAATCTAATCTAAATGGGTCTCAAAGCCCAATTAACATCCAATGTCATTTAATTAAAGCCCAATGGGCTTTCAATTAATTTCTTATGGCATGGACTTTGGTCAATATGGGTCAAACCCAAATACCAAAGCCCAATCAAGGAATCACCTTTATTTGCCAAGAAACCAATTTAAGCCCATTAGGCCCATTTAAACATCAAAAGGCCCATTAGTTATATTTGGACTTAATGGAATGGTTTAGGCCCAATTTGGATCCAATCCAATTGACCTATACCAACTTGGCCCAACCAAGCCCATTAGGCCCAAATACAACATTTAAAGCCTAATTCTAAATTAAGCCCAACTAATTAAATTTTAATATTCCAAATATCATGATTTAATTAATTAAAGTGCTTAGCCATGATTAACTTATTTAAATTAACATTTCCAAAATACTAATCTAATCAATTAATCATGCTTAATTTGTTCAACACATGTCCAACATTATTGGAAAAAAAAATCATCTCATTTCATGCTTTGAAGCTCACGGCATTTTGGGATTTTTTTAAACCGATTTCGATTTCAATCCAAATAAATCATTAATCAATTTATCCCAAGTCTTTAAACTCATCCAATGATCAAAAGAATAAAAAATACCATGACTTAGTGTTTATCTTCACATTCGGCCATCATATCCAAATTGGGGAAAAATAATCCAATTAGTTTTTCATCAATTTGATCACATATAACTCCAAGTTATCCATATATAAGCATACTTAAACAAACAATTTGGTTAAATCATGCTCAAATCAAATTTACCCAAATTTTAGTATATAAACCCTAAATTCAATTTCAGGCTTATTCAAGGCTCATGATACCATTGTTGGTTTCTAAGTAGTCCCAAGATCAATTTAAGCAATGAAATAATGTGAATACTCAAAGAAGAATAGCAGAATTAAACTTACTTTGATCGGATTTAGTATGCGTCAAACACAAAAATCTTTTGCTCCAAGTTTCGGCCAAGCTCAACTTTTAGAATGAGTTCCAAGCTCGAAGCTTTTGAGTTGATTCCAAGCTTATGGGATGGTTTCCTTATCACCTTGAATGATTCCTAGATGTGTGCTAGCACTAAGAAAAATTGCAACAATTCTTCCTTTGCTCTTGATGAATTCGGCCAAGGCAAATAGGAGAGAAAAAACTGCACTTTGCCGTGAGGTAGGGAGAAGAGAAGAAGTGTGTAAGACTCGATTAATTGATTTCAAAAAATCAAAAGAAAGATATACCAAACATTTGGTAAAAGTCTTCTATCATTGCACACAAATGTGTTTTACAAGTCATCATCATTCCTTCACTAAAACCCATCACCAAAAAGTAATTAAAGTGACAAGTGATGTGACAAATGATATGACATGTGGGCCCCACTTGATTCAAAATCCGAGTGGGCCCGCAACACATCTCGGGCTCAGGTTCATGTCCAGGCATTGTATTTTTGTAAATAAGTCCCGATGATGGGTCTCGTATGCAGACACTACCTCTTTAATTGTGGAAGCCGCGGGAAACGAACGTCGGAAGGAAAAAGTCAAGAATTGACATATTGTTGGATTTAATTTGCTGGATTAGCTTCAGGTCGCTTGTTGGACCTCCGTTTCAAAACACATCCTTAGCCCAAAACCCTGCAAGACACACACCAAGCCCGCACCCCACTAAGCCACACACCAAGCCTACCAAATGGACCAAGCCCACATGCCCAAGAACTTTAAGCCACACGCCCAACACATTCCCAAATAATAAAACACACATTAAACACATACATAAATCAAGCCAAATCCCCTTCCTAAATTAAAGAAATCCCATGGATCCCTTGCTTAATTAAATCAAATCATATCCCTAACTAAAAAAGAATAAATCAAATTAAATCAAATCACTTCCCTAATTAAAAGATTTTCCTTATCGTATAATAATTAAAAGATATTCCCTTGAATGTACAAATCCTTCTCCTTCTCCAACAAGGAAAGCCCCCCATCCCTTTCCCTATAAAAAGAACCCTTCACCAACACATTAAACCCCTAGCTCATTCACACATATTCACCCTTGAAACGCAAAGAAAACAAACCTAGTAAAGTCACGTCCAAAGTACAAACAAATCACTCGATTGTCGCATCCCTGCTACACCCACCAAACTGCCGCATAAAGCCTTCCCTACTGCCCCAAAACTGCTCGCCTAATACCCCACTATATCCCCGAAACCACACGCACATCACCTTTCACTGTATCCCCTTCACTGCACCCCCGAAATAGCCGCAGAACCAGCCCTCAAATTGCCAAGAAACTGCCCACTGCACTGCCCAAAACTACCGTTAATTACACCCTCAAAACTGTCCAGTTTGCCACAGATTTACCCCCTGAAAATACCCCTAAAATTGCCCAAAACCTGCCAGTAATTACCGTGAAAATAGTGATAAAACTGCCCCTAAACCCTTCCAAAACCGCAGCCCCTATCACCATTGTTCCCACAAAAAACAATCCCTTATTTACCTTAAAATAGTGACCAAAAAATATAGCGAAACGGAGTGAAAACAGTAGCCCAAACAGCAAAACAGTGAGGAAAAAATGTTGGATTAGTGAACCGAAAGAGTTGAGGAGCATCAATCCTTCCGACGGCCGTGTAACGCGCTTTCGAGAGACGACAAAAGAGGTTAGACCTGAGGGCACCTTTTTATTAATTCTCCTTTATTTTTTTATTTTATTTAAAACTTTATCGTATATGAGTAATTATGGATTGATGCATGATGTGATTTCCGGATGAGTGAAATGTGTGTTCTCTTTTGTGGTATATTAGATGGAAACCCGGACGAAAATTTCGTAGCCAAATCCGAATGGACGGTAGTGTGGTATGCACTCGGGATACAATGCCACATATCACTTAAGAGACACACGTATTTCGTTTCATCCAACCATGTATTTGAGCATGATTAGGTTGTTAGTACGTTATTATTTAAGTATGATTTAGTCTAGAATATTGTTTATTTTTAAGCATGATTATGTTGTTTATTATTATGAATGATTTAGTTTTTAATTTTGCATTAGTAATTTAGTTTACGTTTATGTTGAAGTAATTATCTATTTGTTCTTTGCGTTGGATGATTCAACATGCTCGTTGTGTGATATTATATGCTTGCCGTTATAATGACTTATTTTTTTAAGCATACGAACTTAGTCATAGGATTTATTTTAATCTATGCGGACTAGATCTAAGTTACCTTTGAGCATACATGTTGAGTAGATTCAGTTAGTTTATTGCACAAATCATATCATTACAAGTGACATAAGTAAGGGACCATTCCGAACCCAATGGTTTGAGGTCTTCCCTTACGAGGGGTGAGTGCGGCCTTAAATCTTTGTCCCGGTTCACACTAGATGGTGACTCCATTTTATATCTCCGATTTAGTTCCTCTGTGAGCTATTCCGTACTCCCAACTAGGCCGGGAGCCTAGAACAACGGCGTCAACATCTGTGTCATACAGATTGATGCGGGCCTCGCCCCTAGATTGATATTGATATGAGCCTTGCCCTCATGCTGATACTGACATGGGCCTCACCCCAAACTGATACTGATATGGGTCTCGCCCCCAAAATGATACTGACGTGGGCCTCGCCCCAAACTGATATTAATGCGGGCCTCGCCCCCAGATTGATACTGATGTGGGCCTCGCCCCCAGGGTGGTACTGATGTGGTGTTGCTTATCAACATGTTGTATTGCCTCTCACGAGATAGTTCTGATAGCTAAACATATTTTTTTCCTCAACAGATACTTCGCGTCGAAACCAGAGAACCTTCAAAGTACTTAATACACTCAGATCCGATTGTCTGAATGGATTGATCTTGGCTAGACTCACGAGCAATTGATTACGGGATCTCAACAGTAGAAGCTTGAGTAGTTGGCAAGATGACTAGTTGAAGAGATGACAGATCAGTGAATAACCGTTTTCCTAGATGTCCATCCTGGTTTACTTATCTTACGATATATGATATGGTTGGAAACAAAGAAAAAGTCTCTGAAAAGAAAAAGAAAAAAAAGACCACCTATAACCGATAAGCGTGAAGCTACCAATGGGCGAGTATTAGGACCACCATGAGGAGAAATGCTACCTTAAAGGGTAGGTGTGTCGAAAAAAAAAAGAAAGAAAGAACAGAGAAAAAAGAAAAAGAAAAAGAAAAAAGAAGTTCAAAATAAAAAGAAAGAAAAGAAAGAGACAAAAGAAAAAGAAAAAAACCATATCATGTTGAGTACGAGGAAGTAATCACAGAGTATGATCAAGTCATCCCCCGTTGAGTCTAGTTTAGATCACTCATTCAGACAATCGGATTTGAGTGTATTAAGTACTTTGAAGGTTCTCTGGTTTTGATGCGAAGCATCTGTTGAGGACAAAAATATGTTTAGCTATCAGGACTATCTCGTGAGAGGCAATACATCATGTTGATATACAACACCACATCAGTACCAGTCTGGAGGCGAGGCCCACAATAGTATCAATTTGGGGGTGAGGCCAGCATCAGTATCAATTTGGGGGTGAGGCCCATGTCAGTATTAGTTTGAGAGTGAGAACCATATCAGTATCAGTTTAGGGTGAGGCCCACGTTAGTATCAACATGAGGGCGAGGCCCATATCAGTATCAATTTGGGGGCGAGGCTCGTATCAGTATCAGTTTAGGGTAAGGCCCACGTCAGTATCAGTTTGGGGGTGAGACCCATATCAGTATCAGTTTGAGGCGAGGCCCACGTCAGTATCAGCATGAGGGCGAGGCCCATATCAGTATCAATCTGGGGGCGAGGCTCGCATCAATATCAATCTGGGGGCCCGCTTCAGTATCAGTTTGGGGCGAGGCCCATGTCAGTATCAGCATGAGGGCGAGGCCAATATCAGTATCAATCTGGGGGCGTGTTAGTGTTTCTAAAACAAGCCCAAGATCATATAAGCATGTAAACAAGAATGAATAAAGATGAAGAGTGGCAGAATCACACTTACATCGATCGGTTTGTGGATCCGTTAAGCAATAAAATTTTCCCTTTGTGCAGTGAAGGATTCGGCCAACATGAGAGGGGGAGCTCCAAGCTTTGTTTGATCCTTCCAAGCCCAAGGATTAGTTTCCCATAACACCTTTGTATGATCCCTTGATGGTGCTAGCCTTGTATGTGATTTATTGTTCCAAACAAACACAAAATCTCCAAGCTTTTGCAACAAAAACTTGAAAATGAGAATGCTGTGAATAGTGGTATTCACGCCAATTTTGAAGAGAGAAGATGAAGTTGTGTGTTAAATGATTTACCAAAACCTTTTATATTTATTTCTAAAACAAATATAATAAATCAAATACCAAAGTTGGTATATGACAAGGTCAAAGGTCAATCACCTTGACTTGGAGTGTAATCCACTCTTCCAACAAAACCCATCACCATAAAGTAAAACAATGACAAGTGATGTGATGGTTGATGTGACATGTGGGCCCCACTTGATTCCGAATGCGAGTGGGCCCGCAAACACTCCCGGGCTCGGGTTCGATAATTCTGAATTAGCGAACTTCCGTTGCGACGTTAATTAAATCAAATTTAATTAAATATAATTATGCCCAATAAAATTACTATTCACGTCGCTAATGAATTAACTCCAAATTAATTCGTTTGCCCGAATTAAAATCTAATTTTAATTCTGCGTCGAAATCGAATTTCGTTTAATATATCGAATATATTATTTTAATGATTAATTCCAAATTAATCTTTCTCTCTCTTCAAATAGTACTTTATCCAAGATAAAGTCTCTCCGCAATTAATCCAATATTAATTGAGTTCGAATCATACGTCATCGGTGAATCTTCGGGAAGCGACCCAAGAGATCTCTAGATATGTTGGCAGTAAATCTGGTCGTCGGTATATCCGAACACGTACGTACCAAGTACTACGTTTTTATCGATTTACGAGACAAGGTTGGCTTCTAGCAAAACACATGCCTACCCAATTCTCTAGAAATATTCTTACTGGAATATAAGATCTTTGTCAAGCGTAGTATACCGCAGTATATTGTATAGCGATCCAGTATCAGATGTCACGTGCAAGGCCTGGGGCTGGAATAGTGTCTGCCCCGTACGAATCACATATCGGATATCAAGCAACTAGTCTCTTTGAATCGGATAATCATGACCTTGTCATATTATCCCGATGGTTGCAACACTATAGAGAACCAGTTCTGAATCCCTGCGTGAACATCATCTCTATATGTCTGAAGTGATACTTCCATCTTGACATGACATCCAATGCACTACGATTCTCAATAAACCCAGAAGAGGCGTACACAGAACCTTTTAAAGCCCTGGACGACCTAAACCAAAGTTTACCAATTGTCGCAAGCATTAGCGATGCGAGTCTCAGGTAAAGACCAAATACATCTACCCTGACGTGGACTCCCATAGACACTTATACATACTACCAATGGGATTCCACGGGGTCTATCCAGAGCGAAGCTGTTTTCCGTACCATCGGTAAAACACAACCTCCTACCGCACTTACATAAGTATCCTATACTTAAATATATGAGAACTATGCCGTTATGCCCTCACAACGCGCACAAGTGCAATACTAGCCTATTCCGCATTATCGATGTCCAATCTCGATAATACTACGACTAGGGATATTTAATGATTAAATCTTTATGGATTGATACTGTCTCATATCATCTCAATCCGATACTAATCATATGGACTTCTACCATTTATATTAAAGTAAATAAATTTACAAAACGGTAAAAGACAATTTCATTAATACATAGTTAATTTTGTACAAAAAATACAATGTATATTACAAACAGTGACGCTATGGGTCATAACTGTCCAACAATCTCCCACTTGGCTTATAGCCAGTCACTCAAGCATCTAATACCTGAACTATGTACATGCCGCTCAAACTTTTCCCGTGAAATAGCTTTCGTCAACGGATCTGCCATGTTGTCATCTGATGCGACCTTCTCGACCTTCACATCGCCACGATGTATAATCTCACGAATCAGATGAAAATGTCGAAGAACGTGTTTGGATCGTTGATGAGACCGTGGTTCCTTAGCCTGCGCTATAGCCCCGTTATTGTCACAATACAATGAAACGGGCTCAGCTGCTAACGGAACTACTCCTAATCCAATTAGGAATTTTTGGATCCAAACTGCCTCATTTTGCAGCTTCTGCCACAGCAATGTACTCCGCTTCTGTTGTTGAATCGGCAACAGTATCTTGCTTGGAAGATTTCCAGCTCACTGCTCCGTTATTCAAATAAAAAATGTACCCTGATTGCGACTTAAAGTCGTCTTGGTCGGTTTGGAAACTTGCATCGGTATATCCAGATACCTCAAGTTTTCCATCTCCATAGATTAAGAAGGCATCCTTAGTTCGTCTAAGATACTTAAGGATACTCTTAACCGCCATCCAGTGACCTTCACCTGGATCGGCCTGATAGCGACTACACATGCTCAAAGCATAGGAGACATCAGGTCGCGTACATATCATGGCATGCATGATCGATCCGACTGCCGAGGCGAACGGTATCCGACTCATGTTGTCTCTCTCATCTTGAGTTTTAGGACACATGTCCTTAGATAGATAGACACCATATTGTTAAGTTTGTTTCTAGGTCCCAAGATCAAGCAAGACATGAAAATAATGTGTAAAAACACCAATGGAGATGGCGGAATACTCACATCGGTCGGTTGAGTCGATTTGAAGACGAATGAAGGCCAAAAACTCACTGCCATTCACGCCCACTGCCAGCAGTCCACTGCCTCCATCAACAAAATTTTGAGCTGCGAAACGGAGCTCCTAGCTTCGTTGGACGGATCCTGGCTCATGGGTGAACCTCCCTACCACCTTCGCATGTCTCGTAAGTGTGATAGCACTTGAGTTTTTGCCACAAAAACCCACTCTTGCTCCCCTTGTACTCACGGTTTTTGCAGTGAAACCAGTAAGTCTTTTGCCCATTTGGGCGTGAAAGTGAAGGAGAGAAAATGGTGAGAGAAAGAGAGATGAAAAAGTGAAGACTTGTAAAACATTTACCTAATAAAATGTCTTATATATTTTCCTAGAAAATATGCTAAAAACCATTTACCAAAATAATATATCTAATAAATTAAATGGTAAAGTCTTTAGCTTGTCACTATTTCACCTACTTATATCACTATTCACATGTCACTTTAATAAAGTGATGTGATGTAAGTCAATCCATCAATCCATCAATCAATCAATCAATCACTCAAAGTGACTTTTGATTTGACGCTTGATGTGACGATTGATTTGACGCTTGATGTGACTTGCGTCGCCGTACTCGAATTCGAAATACGAATGCGCTCGCAATCACACTCGGGCTCGGGTTCGCTAATTCCAAATTAACGATTTTTCCGTCGCGTCGTAATTAAATGATTACGCCTAGCGATTTCACTATTCACGTCGCTAACGAATTAATTCTAAGTAAATTCGTTCGCCCGAATTAAAATCTAATTTTAATTCCGCGTCGAAATCTAATTTCGTTTAATATATCGAATATATTAATTCAATCAATTAATTTTGAATTAATCGTTCTCTATCTCTAGACGATATTTTATCCTAGATAAAATATCTCCGTAATTAGTCTCAGATTAATTTTCTCTCTCTCTATATAATCCCAGATTATTAAGAGTGCGAGTCATACGTCATCGGTGGATTATCGGGAAGTGACCCATGAGATCCCCGGATAAGTTGGTAGTAAATACGGTCGTCGGAGTATCCGAATCACGTACGTACCAAGTAATACGTTCTACCGATTTACGAGACAAGGTCGACTCCTAGCAAAGTACCAAGTTTACCCAATTCTCCGGACATATCCATTAAGAATATTAAGATCTGTATCAAGCGTAGTATACAATTGTATTGTGTATATCAGCCCAGTATCGGATAGTCACGTGCTAGGGCTGGGGCTGGATAAGTGTCTACCCCGTCTGAAACACATGTCGGATGTCTGGTAACTAGTCTCTATAATCGGATATATATATATGACATTATCATAATATCCCGATGGCTGGCCAGCACTTAAGAGCACTAATACCGTATCCTAAGTGACATCATCTCCAGTATGACTGAAGTGATACTTCCGTCTTGACATCACACCCAATACACTACGACTCTCTGATAAACCCAGAAGTGGTGTACGCAGAACCGGTTAAAGCCTTGTACCACCAAGACCAAAGTCTATCGATTATCGTAAGTATTAGTGGTGCAAGTCTCAGGTTAAGACTATACACACCTACCTTGATTTCGGCCTCCCATAGACCCTTAGTCATAATACCAATGGGATTCCGAGGGGTCTATCCAGAGCGAAGCTGTTTCCCATTCCGTCGGTGAAACACGACCTCCTATTGCACTTGCATAAGTATCCAACACTTATATATATGAGAACTATGCCATTGTGCCCTCACAACGCACATAAGTGCAATACTAGCCTATTCCGCATTATCGATGTCCAGTCTCGATAATACTCCGGCTAGGGATATTTAATGATTAATCCTTCGGTGACTGATACTGTCTCATATCATTCTCAGTCAAGGAACTAATCATAGGGACCTCTCTTTATTTATATATCTATGGTGATCTAATCACAAATGATGAGAGTGCAATTTCATTGTCACATAGTTAATTTGTACAACAACACAATGATCTTGTACAAATAGTGACGCTATGGGTCATTTTGTCCAACAATCTCCCACTTGGCACGTAGCGAGTCACTCGAGTGCCTAACACCCGAACTATGTACTGTTGGCTCAAATTGCTGAGGAAGGGTTTCGTCAGTGGATTTGTTTGATTATCGTTTGACGCGATTTATACGATCATCACATCGCCACGAAGTATGATCCGAACGAATCAGATGATATAGAAGTATATATCTGGATCGTCGATGAGACCTTTAATTCCTTAGCATGTGCTGACGCCTACCTCAGCTGCTAACAGAACTATATTTAATCTAATTAGATTTATTTTCGATTCAAATGGCTTCTTTTGCTGCCTCAGCTGCAGCAATAATCCGCATTTGTTGTTTATTCAGCAACAGTTATCTTGCTTGGAAGATTTCCAGCTCACTGTCCCGTTATTCAAACTTTATAGTACCATAATTTTTAATTGTTTGGAAACTTGCAGCGGTGATCCCAGTCACTTCAAGTTCTCCTTCTCCATAGTTTTAAGACAACATCTTTAGTTCTCTCAGATACTAACAAATGTTCTTAATCTTTAATCCAGTGACTATCACTTGGATTAACCTGATCATGACTCCATATGCTCGAAGCGTATGAGACACCCTATCAAGTACATTTTAAATGTACAATTTCCCAGAGAGTGTTAACAACTCCAAATCTATCCTTGTAGATCTTTATTCCTTGAATAAAGGTTGTTACTCCCCAGAATTCTACGGAGAATTTCTATTGAAAGCCAAGCTTTCAACAATAGCTTTATGAGAATTTCGTTGTCAGTGCGCTCTCCCACTAACCTCCTTATATACACAAGAATTATTTCGTTTTGAGTCAAATCATAAACCATTATGATTATTTCAAGACGACAGTTCCAAGAACCTTATGCTTGCATTAATCCAAACATGGATCAAATAACCCGCAAACCTTGTTTATCGGTTATACAAAATCGTCAGGATGTTGTAAACATCCTCCAAAAGGTTTCCTTTTCAGGAAAGCGATTTTGATCTATAACTGACACATTTCATAAATGAAATACGCAGTTATCAATAAGCATCTTCAAAATGGATTTATCATGGCAACAGGCAAAAGGTTGAACCGTTATTAACACAATGTTGATAACGATACATTTTCGTCAAAAGCCTAGCTTTGTACGTTGGTATGTTGCCATCCATGTATGTCTTCCCTGAAGATGTTTAATGTACCATAGGCACAATGCCTTATGGTACAACAACTAGTATCCAAAATAATTGTTATACATGGAATCCATTTCGGATTCATGGCACTTTGCCATAACAGAGAGTCGATACCTCGTATCACTTCCTCATAACGTAGTCGGATGGTACACCTCCATAAGATTGACATCTTTATGGGGTGAGATCAGAAACCCATACCTTAGGTTGTTTTTTGACTCTATCCGATCTACTAGTTTCTTGTGTATTTGAAGATTAATGGAATAGATTCATTATAGATGAACTATTTGTGTTCCATTAAGGACTTCGTGCCTCGAACAGTATTACTCCGATTTTCATCGAGTATCACTATCCTCCCACTGACCACTGCATATCGGTATTCCTCTCAGGAAAAACTGCATGGTGAGCAACAATCACATTGTTCTCATGTGGGATTTACAAGTACTATACTTAAGGTTTCCCTCAGGATAACCTATATTGGCACTTATCCAATTTGGGTCTTTTAGTTTGGTATCATCCAAACGTTACGCCTGGCATACCCAAATTATCAGGAATGAGAAACCCCGTTTCTTTCCTGTTCATATCCTATATGACATCTGTCAAACAGATTTATATGGAACCTTATTCTAAATAAGTTTTGCACTGTAAATACATATCCTATAGAAGGAAATAGTAGCTCAGAGCGACTCTTGATAAACTTTATCATGTCCAACAAAATTCGGTTTTAGTTCGAACACACCGTCTAACTGACGTGTCTCGGGAGGAGTCCTCATGTGAAGGAATACCGTACTCTTTCAGGTACATATGAAACTTACTGCTTAAGTATTTTCCATTACGGTCTTACCGTGGCGGAACAATACTATAGCCGATCTGTTTATTTACTTCGTGTCGAAACTCTAAAGTTTCCGATTTGTGTTCTTCAAAAGAAACACATAACCATAACGTGATGTCACATCCGTTAAGGTCACGAAATATTCATGTTCACATATAGCCTAGCTAGATATGGGCCCATTTACTTCACCATGAATAGGGCTAACAGATTGGTGGCCCTTTTACTATTACCAAGTAAATAGTATTTCAGATACTATATCTAATAAACTAGATTCGTAGACCTTATTTGAATAGTCAAATCAGTCCTAGTACCCACTCTTCAAAAGTGTGGATATACGAGTCTTGTTTAGTTATGTCCTAGACATCAATGCCACATGTAAGTCTCTATTGATCAAATCAATTTGAGCTATTTATTTGTAATTTTATATGTTTGAGATTTTATTTATATTCAAAATATAAATTCTGTTATTTACATCTAATGTATTTATCTCAGTATCATCTTTATATAATGAAACACTTTAGTGTTCTAGAATATAAAGGTTTATCCACAATGGATTAAACGCTGATATAGAGATAATATTTCTAGTCTAACTAGTCACCTCATAACATTTCCTAATTTAAGTACATACCCAAAGGGCAGTTCCTAAACTTAGGTATCTACGGTCGAAACAGCGACTTTTGTCCCGTTTCCGATTCGCAGAGAAATCTCGGCTTGAAGTCAGTATCCAGCTCATAGCGGATTCTGAACATCAATACATATATTTTATGTACCACACTAAGTATTTAAAATCTAATTTCAATACTAGCAGTGAACATAATTTTGACAAATATTTTTAAAGTTAGAGCCTCGCCCTTTCTTTAATTCCTTCGTGTCTTCCATATCCAAATGGTAGTCACTTTGGGATATGTCAATTATATTTTTCAATATTTCACAAACCTTTGGCCAAGCCTTGGGTTTCTAGAATATTGAAGTAAAGTGCGCCTTGCGCTACTAGCCTAATTGCAAAGTTCGACTTTATCTCCTTGAGATTTGTCATTAATTCTCCAAGAATTATTAATTGCAATTGTATAATAAGTTATTTTATCAAATAAAGTAACCTATTATTTATTACCAATTGAAAATTAAATCATTTAAAACATTTAATCCAAGGATTATATATTTTAAATATTCAACTTTTCAATTCTTTCATGATTTCAATAGTCCAACTATTTAATCAATTTATTATAGGTACTATTTATTATAATGATTATCATAGTCCAACTATACAATCAAATATGATTTAAATTAATTAAACTCAATTACATTGATTACTATAACCTAATTATAAAATCAACTGTAAATCGAAATTAATTAATTCAAATATATTGATTACTATAATCCAATTATATAATCAACTATAATACAGTCCAACTGTTTATAAAAACAATAATTTAAATATTAGTCCAACTAATACTTTTAATTATCTGACGAGTGATATTTGTTTGAGCGTGTATGGCGAGTAATTGAACGAATATTGAAAATTCAATTTTTGCCTCCCACTATTTTTCGTCGAGCCTCTAACCCTCAGTCGAGTACTCGGGAAACCGTGTTTCCTAGTGGGCTAGGATCCCGTTAAATGTCACACAATCTTGACTTTGGCCAACAAATTGTATGATAATTAACTAGGTAGATCTCGAAGATCAATTGGATCTGATCCAACTCCTAGATCCAGTATGGTGGACATCCAAGTCCCAAACATATATATAATATATGCCTATATATCGAATATATACCCTAACCTTTTTCCTCTGAATCAACTAGGCCTTGGCTTTGGCACAACAAACCTAGTGATCCCAGTCAAGCGCGGACCCATTGACATGGAAGCGTCGTGATCAATGTCTATGGACAAGAAGTGGTCTTGACTTTGGCCAACAAACCATAACTTGGACACGACACCGATATGGTACAAAGCCTCGTGATTAAAGCACATCTTCGACGGACAAGGGCTTGACTTTGGCCAACAACCCCTGCCAATCTCGGATCTTGAGCAAGAATCACTCAATGGAAGGAAAAGACGCATGATATTTATTGAGGGCTTTTCGCGTGCAAATTGGCTGCCAATTTAATTATCTTTGTTAAGGTCTCATCATCATACACCCTTAAACATGCATTCTAAATACACAATAAAGCGCATATGAAAATAAATAATAATGATATGCGGATGGATACTTAACACATTGATCCTAGATCAAATCTCTCCCTTTCTCACTCAAGCTAGCACTTGTATTACTTCTACCCGTTACACTACACTTCTAAAGAAACCTCATATACATAGAGGGGAATAGGTGAGAAAAGAATACAAAGAGAATCAAGGTGATAAGGCTGGACAAGCAGGTCCAATTTAATAAATCGAATTTATTACAACAATTTCTAAAATTGCCCACCCATCTAATATCCATCCGATATGCATTATTCATTCAACACAACCACGTTTCACACACAAGCATGCTATCAATCAATCTAATCAAATTAATTAATCTGATAATAATGTGATCATCCAATATTCAAACAACGATTTGATTTTGTTCGAGTCAAACTCGTTTTTGCGAATAAGTACTTAAAGTACGAATTCATGAATCAAATTAAACTACATCATTAAATCTAATTTAACATGTATTTAATACTAATTCACTATTCAATTCCAAATTAAATATACACTTTTATTTAATAAACCTTTTACGATTTAAATTCCAAATCTAATCGTAACGCGTCTCAAAGACCGATTAACGTCCAACGTCAATTCAATTAAAGTCCAATGGGCTTTTGATTAATTTCTTAAGGCGTGGACTTTTGGTCAACTCGGGTCAATCTGAATAACCAAAGTCCAATCCGGGATTTACCCCACAAGCCCATAAATCAATCTTGGCCCATTAGGCCCAATTAAACTTTAAAGGTTCATTAGTCGCATTTGGGCTTTATGGTTAAGGTTTTGGGCCCAATTGGATCCAATCCATTTGGCCTAAACCAAACTTGATAAATCAAGCCCAATAGGCCTAATTACATCATTAGAAGCCTAAACCCAATTTAAGGCCTAACCAAACTAAATCACATGAATCCAATTCCGCAACTTAATTACCTAAAGTGCATTACATGATTAATCACCTAAATCTATGTTTCTAAAACACTTAATTAGTCCAATAATCATGCTAAACATCATCATCACATGTCCAACACATAAATGAAAAATCAAACCCATGACATGCTTCAATGCTCTCGGCCAAGGAGGGATTTTGTGTCCGATTTGGTTTCAATCCAATCGAACCCACAATCGACATTAAATCAACATCCTAAATGATTTCATATACATCCAATGTCATAAAATCAAAAATACCAAGACATTAGGGCAATGATAGATTCGGCCAATGTGATAACATTTGGGGATTTTATGTTCAATTCAAAATCCAATCCAATTAGTTTCAAATTAACATTATCCTTAATGATTCCAACTCATCAAACAAATCAAAATCAAAAAATTCCAAGAACCCAAAATATCATATCACATTCGGCCAAGGTAAAAAATTGGGCAAAATTGATCCAATCATATTTTCTTGAAATTGATCAAATCAATCTTCAATATAACATATATTAAGCATGCTCAAACATCCAATTTCATTAAATCATGCTCAAATACAAAATACCCAATTTTAAGCCCTAAAATTTTCATGCTTGCACCAATAGCTCTGATACCATTGTTAAGTTTGTTTCTAGGTCCCAAGATCAAGCAAGACATGAAAATAATGTGTAAACACACCAACGGAGATGGCAGAATACTCACATCGGTCGGTTGAGTCGATTTGAAGACGAATGAAGGCCAAAACTTCACTGCCATTCACGCCCACTGCCAGCAGTCCACTGCCTCCATCAACAGAATTTTGAGCTGTAAAACGGAGCTCCTAGCTTCGTTGGACGGATCCTGGCTCATGGGTGAACCTCCCTACCACCTTCGCATGTCTCGTAAGTGTGCTAGCACTTGAGTTTTTTCCACAAAAACCCACTCTTGCTCCCCTTGTACTCACGGTTTTTGCAGTGAAACCAGTAAGTCTTTTGCCCATTTGGGCGTGAAAGTGGAAGGAGAAAATGGTGAGAGAGAGAGAGATGAAAAAGTGAAGACTTGTAAAACATTTACCTAATAAAATGTCTTATATATTTTCCTAGAAAATATTCTAATAACCATTTACCAAAATAATATATCTAATAAATTAAATGGTAAAGTCTTTAGCTTGTCACTATTTCACCTACTTACATCATTATTCACATGTCACTTTAATAAAGTGATGTGATGTAAGTCAATCCATCAATCCATCAATCAATCAATCAATCAATCAATCACTCAAAGTGACTTTTGATTTGACGCTTGATGTGACGATTGATTTGATGCTTGATGTGACTTGCGTCGCCGCACTCGAATTCGAAATACGAATGCGCTCGCAATCACACTCGGGCTCGGGTTCGCTAATTCCAAATTAACGATTTTTCCGTCGCGTCGTAATTAAATGATTACGCCTAGCGAATTCACTATTCACGTCGCTAACGAATTAATTCTAAATAAATTCGTTCGCCCAAATTAAAATCTAATTTTAATTCTGCGTCGAAATCTAATTTCGTTTAATATATCGAATATATTAATTCAATCGATTAATTCCGAATTAATCGTTCTCTCTCTCTAGACGATATTTTATCCTAGATAAAATATCTCCGTAATTAATCCCAGATTAATTTTCTCTCTCTTCTATATAATCCCAAATTATTAAGAGTGCGAGTCATACGTCGTCGGTGGATTATCGGGAAGCGACCCATGAGATCCCGGATAAGTTGGTAGTAAATACGGTCGTCGGAGTATCCGAATCACGTACGTACCAAGTACTACGTTCTACCGATTTACGAGACAAGGTCGACTCCTAGTAAAGTACCAAGTCTACCCAATTCTCCGGACATATCCATTAAGAATATTAAGATCTGTATCAAGCGTAGTATACAATTGTATTGTGTATATCAGCCCAGTATCGGATAGTCACGTGCTAGGGCTGGGGCTGGAAAATTGTCTACCCCGTCCGAAACACATGTCGGATGTCTGGTAACTAGTCTCTATAATCGGATATATATATGACCTTGTCATAATATCCCGATGGCTGGCCAGCACTTAAGAGCACTAATACCGTATCCTACGTGACATCATCTCCAGTATGACTGAAGTGATACTTCCGTCTTGACATCACACCCAATACACTACGACTCTCTGATAAACCCAGAAGTGGTGTACGCAGAACCGGTTAAAGCCCTGTACCACCAAGACCAAAGTCTATCGATTATCGTAAGTATTAGCGGTGCAACTCTCAGGTTAAGACTATACACATCTACCTTGATTTCGGCCTCCCATAGACACTTAGTCATAATACCAATGGGATTCTGAGGGGTCTATCCAGAGCGAAGCTGTTTCCCGTACCATCGGTGAAACACGACCTCCTATCGCACTTGCATAAGTATCCAATACTTATATATATGAGAACTATGCCGTTGTGCCCTCACAACGCACACAAGTGCAATACTAGCCTATTCCGCATTATCGATGTCCAGTCTCGATAATACTCCGGCTAGGGATATTTAATGATTAATCCTTCGGTGACTGATACTGTCTCATATCATTCTCAGTCAAGGAACTAATCATAGGGACCTCTCTTCATTTATATATCTATGGTGATCTAATCACAAATGATGAGAGTGCAATTTCCTTGTCACATAGTTAATTTGTACAACAACACAATGATCTTGTACAAATAGTGACGCTATGGGTCATTTTGTCCAACACATGTGACATTGGCAACAGTCCTCTCTTGGACTGATCCATATTGAATCTCTTCAACACTTTGTCAATGTACGTGCTCTGGGAAAGTCCAAGCAGCTTTCTAGATCTATCCCGGTAGATCTTTATTCCCAGAATAAAGGCTGCTTCTCCCAGATCTTTCATGGAGAATTTCAATGAAAGCCAAGCTTTCACCGACGTTAACATGGGAATGTCATTGCCTATTAGCAATACATCGTCAACATAAAGGACAATAAAAGTCAGTGCTTTGCCACTAACCTTCTTGTATACACAAGGATCATCTTCGTTTTAAACGAAATCATATTCTTTTATGATTTCATCAAAACGTTGGTTCCATGACCGCGATGATTGCTTCAGTCCATAAATAGACCGAATTAACTTACAAACCTTGTCCATAAGTCTAGGCACGATAAAACCATCAGGCTGTTGCATATAAACATCCTCCAACAGGTTTCCGTTAAGGAAAGCGGTTTTAACGTCCATCTGCCATATCTCTTAATCGAAATATGCAGCTATAGCAAGCATTATCCGAATGGATTTAATCATGGCAACGGGTGAGAAGGTTTCGTCATAGTCGACACCATGTACTTGATGATACCCCTTCGCAACAAGCCTAGCTTTGTACGTTTGTACGTTGCCATCCATGTCGGTCTTCTTCTTGAAGACCCATTTGCATCCAATAGGCTTTACGCCTTCTGGTGCATCAACCAGTGTCCAAACTTGGTTGGTGTACATGGAATCCATTTCGGACTTCATGGCTTCTTGCCATAAAGCGGAATCGATATCTTGTATCGCTTCCTCATACGTAGCCGGTTCATTATCCTCAATGAGATTAATATCCACATGAGGTGAGATCAGAAACCCATACCTCTCTGGCAGTTTCCTGACTCTCTCCGAACTACGCGGTCCTTGTGTAACTGAAGATTGTGGTACAGTCTCATCTTGGATAGACTGTTCATGTTCCGTTGAGGATTCGATGCAGGAACAGTATCACTTCGATTTTCATTGAGTTCTACTTTCCTCCCACTAATCACTGCATTTAGGAATTCCTTCTCGAGGAAAACCGCATGTAGAGCAACAAATACTTTGTTCTCTTGTGGGTGATAGAAGTAATATCCTTTGGTTTCCCTAGGATACCCTACGAAAAGGCATTTTTCCGATTTGGGTTCAAGTTTGGTACCTTCCAAACGTTTGACGTATGCCCAGCATCCCCAAATCTTCAGTAATGAGAAACCCGATTTCTTTCCTGTCCATATCTCATACGGAGTCTGTTGAACAGATTTTGACGGAACCTTATTCAAAATAAGAAGTGCACTGTTTAACACATATCCCCAAAAGGAAATATGTAGCTCAGTGTGACTCATCATAGACCTTACCATGTCAAACAAAGTACGGTTTCTCCGTTCAACACACACCGTTTAATTGTGGTGTTCCATGAGGAGTCCACTGTGAAAGAATACCATATTCTTTCAGGTAATCTTGAAACTCATTGCTCAAGTATTCGCCACCACGGTCCGACCGTAATGTCTTAATACTCTTGCCTGTCTGTTTTTCAACTTCGTGTCGAAACTCTTTGAATTTCTCAAAAGTTTTCGATTTGTGTCTCATAAGATAGACATAACCATAATGCTATGCATCATCCGTAAAGGTTACGAAGTATCCATATCCACCTCTAGCCTGGCTAGACATGGGCCCACATACGTCACTATGAACGAGGGCTAACAGTTCGGTGGCGCGCTCACCTTTACCGCTAAAAGGTGATTTAGGTATTTTGCCTAATAAACAAGATTCGCAGACGTCATATGAATTTGGATCAAATCCGTCCAAGTACCCACTTTTCGAAAGCGTGGATATGCGAGTCTTGTTTATATGTCCCAGACGACAATGCCACATATAGGTTTCATCTTTGTTACTCATTTTGAGCCTTTTGTTTGTTATATTATATGTTGGAGATAGATTTATATTCAAAATATAAAGACCATTATTTGCAACAGCTGTGCAAATTTCTACATCATTTTTATATAAATAACACCCAGTGTTTCTAAATACAAAAGTGTGGTTAACATAGATACAGAAATAATATTCCTAGTCAAACTAGGTACATAATAACAGTCATTAAGTTCAAGTACATGCCCAGAGGGCAGTTCCAAAACAAAAGTCCCTACGGCCAAAATAGCAACAGGTGTCCCGTTCCAACACGTAGATCAATCTCTCCTGAAGCCAGTTTCCTGCTAGTTCGCAGATCCTGCACATCAGTACATATATGAGTGCCACAACCAGAATCAAAAATCCATTTTTTAAGACTAGAAGTAGTCATGTTTATTTCAATAACAAACATACCTAAGGCCGGTGCCTTGCCCGCATTTGTCTCCTTCTGGAGTGCCTTGAATTCGCGGCAGTCACGCTTCCAGTGACCCCGCTTGCCGCAGTGTAGGCAAACATCTTGCGATTTGCCTTTGGCTTCCCAGAAGCCTTTGACGCTTTGGCCTTGCCCTTGCCCTTATGCTTCTTCTTCGTCACACCTCCAGTTGCCTTGGGCCCAGCCCTCGGTTTCTGAGATGTGAAGCGAAATGCGCCTCGCGCTTGTTTCCTTTAATAAGCTCCTTTTCTGCTTCCTTGAGAGTAGACAATAACTCTCCAAGAGTGTCATCAGTGTTCATCAAATTGTAGTTTATGATGAACTGTCTCCAGGAATCGGGGAGAGATTGTAAGACCATGTCTATAGTAATCTCTGCCTCAAAGACTATCCCCATAGTAGCTAACTCATCAATGTCAGCAATCATCTGAGCCACATGGGACTCAACAGACATGCCTTCTGACATGCGAGTGTGAAAGAGCTTCCTTTCTAACTCATACCTCTGCATCCTCTTGTTAGAGCGATGCAGATCTGCAATCTTGCCATCATGTTATAAGGATCCAAGTCCCTATTTTGACGGCGGAAATGCTGAGTCATTGAAGCGAGCATAATGGACTGAGCAGTGTCACAATCATCACTGTGAGTCTTCCAAAGCTCCAGCTCAAGTGTCTGATCAGGTTTGGGCTTAGGCCCCAGAGGTGTATTTATGGTATACAGTAACCTCTCAGCCCCAAGGACTATCCTTAGGTTCATCTCCCAGTCTGTAAAGTTTGTGCCCTTAAAGACATTCTCTCCCATGATTATATCACGGACATTTCCTTTGCCAGTCATCTTGACTACGATAGTCTAACTATCTAGTCAACGATAATTGGGTACAGTCTAACTGTTACATAGAAAAATAACATTATATTAGTCCAACTAATGATATAAATTTTGACGAAATAATTTGAAAGCGCGTAATGCTAAGTATCTGAATGAAATTACAGATTCAATACTAGCCTCCCACTAATTTTCGGCGAGCCTCTAACCCTCTGTCGAGTACTCGGGAAACCCAGTTTCCTAGTGGGCTAGGATCCCGTTAAATAACGTACAACCTTGACTTTGGCCAACAAGCTGTATGATATTTAACTAGGTAGATCTCGAAGATCAATTGGATCTTATCCAATTCCTAGATCCGGTAAGGGGACGTCCTAGTCCGAAACATATATACAATACATATGCCAATGCATCCAATGTATTTCCTAACCTTTTCCTCTGAATCAACTAAGCCTTGGCTTTGGCACAACAAGCTTAATGATTCCAGTTAAGCGGGACCCGTTGACATAGAAAGTTTCGTGATCAATGTCGTTGGACAAGAAGTGATCTTGACTTTGGCCAACAAATCACAACTTGGACAAGACACCGATATAGTACAAAACTCTCATGATTCAAACACATCCGCAATTGACAAAGGCCTTGACTTTGGCCAACAAACCAATGCCAATTTTGGATCTTGAGTAAGAATCACTCAACGGAAGGAAAAATCGCTTAATATTTATTTGAGGGTTTTTCGCGTAAATTGGCAACCAATTTATTATCTTTGTTAAGGTCTCATCATACACCCTTAAGCATGCTTCTAAAACATCACAAGGCGCGTAAAGTAAATAATAGCGATATGCGGATGGATATATAAACATGTTGTTCCTAGAACAAATCACTCTCTTTCCGCTCCCCGGCTAGCACTATTCTACTTCTACCCAATTACATAATACAATTACAGAATCCTCATTGCAATGAGGGGAATTAGGTGAGAAGAGAATACAAAGAGATAATAAGAGACAAGGCTGGACACGCAGGTCCAATTTATAAATTCCAAATTTACAATAATTTCCAAAATTACCATTTCCCTTCTAATATCCATCCGATATACACTATTCATTCAACACATCCACATTTATTCATTCAAGGCATGTTCTACAACCAATCTAATCCAATTAATTAGTCTTTGATTATGTGATCATCCAATGTTCAAACAACGGTTTGATTTTGTGCGAGTCCAACTCGTTTGAGAATAAGTACGTAAAGTACGAATTCATGAATTATATCGAACTACTCGTTAAATCCAATTTAAGTCGTATTCAACACTAATTCTATTATTTAATTCTAAATTAAATATTTACACTTTTAATGCGCTTTAATGACTTAGATTCCAAATCTAATCAAATCGGGTCTCAAATCCCAACTAACATCTAATGTCTGTTTAATTAAAGTCCGATGGGCTTTCAATTGATTTCATTAGGCTTGGGCTTTGGTAACTGTGGGTCAAACCCAATTACCAAGCCCAATAAGGAATCACCCTCATTTGCCATAAGATCAATATCAAGCCCATAAGGCCCAATTAAACAAAAAAGCCCATTTATTACATTTGGACTTAATGGTGTGATTTAGGCCCAATTTGGATCCAATCCAATTGGCCTAAACCTACTTGGCCCAACCAAGCCCAATATGCCCAAATATAATAGTTTTAAGCCCAATTCAAAATTAAGTCCAATTAATCAAATTTTAAAATTCCAAATTTTATATCATTTAATTAATTAAAGTGTAATGTTATGATTAATCCTTTAAATCGATAATTCCAAAACATCAAATTAATCCATTAATCATACTTTTATGTTAAATACATGTCCAACATTATTTAATAAAAAAATCAAGTCCCCAACATGCCTCTTCACATTCGGCCAAGGTAGTGAAATTATACCGATTTCGTTTTCAATCCAATCGAATTACAAATCATCATTTTATGTCCGTTTAAAGTCATCCAATGATCTTACAAACAACAAAATACCAAGTCCAATGCAAAGGGTAAGATTCGGCCAAGCCACATTTGGGGGGGGGGGGAATTAATCCAATTTATTTTTCATGAAATTGATAATGTATAACATCAAGTAACATACATTTAAGCATATTTAATCAAACCATTTCATCAAATCATGCTTCAATCAATTTTCCCCAAATTTTACCCTAATATTTTTCATGCTCATTAAGCTCAATGATACCATTGTTAGTGTTTCTAAAACAAGCCCAAGATCATATAAGCATGTAAACAAGAATGAATAAAGATGAAGAGTGGCAGAATCACACTTACATCGATCGGTTTGTGGATCCGTTAAGCAACAAAATTTTCCCTTTGTGCAGTAAAGGATTCGGCCAACATGAGAGGGGGAGCTCCAAGCTTTGTTTGATCCTTCCAAGCCCAAGGATTAGTTTCCCATAACACCTTTGTATGATCCCTTGATGGTGCTAGCCTTGCATGTGATTTATTGTTCCAAACAAACACAAAATCTCCAAGCTTTTGCAACAAAAACTTGAAAATGAGAATGCTGTGAATAGTGGTATTCACGCCACTTTTGAAGAGAGAAGATGAAGTTGTGTGTTAAATGATTTACCAAAACCTTTTATATTTATTTCTAAAACAAATATAATAAATCAAATACCAAAGTTGGTATATGACAAGGTCAAAGGTCAATCACCTTGACTTGGAGTGTAATCCACTCTTCCAACAAAACCCATCACCATAAAGTAAAACAATGACAAGTGATGTGATGGTTGATGTGACATGTGGGCCCCACTTGATTCCGAATGCGAGTGGGCCCGCAAACACTCCCGGGCTCGGGTTCGATAATTCTGAATTAGCAAACTTCCGTTGCGACGTTAATTAAATCAAATTTAATTAAATATAATTATGCCCAATAAAATTACTATTCACGTCGCTAATGAATTAACTCCAAATTAATTCATTTGCCCGAATTAAAATCTAATTTTAATTCTGCGTCGAAATCGAATTTCGTTTAATATATCGAATATATTATTTTAATGATTAATTCCAAATTAATCTTTCTCTCTCTTCAAATAGTACTTTATCCAAGATAAAGTCTCTCCGCAATTAATCCAATATTAATTGAGTTCGAATCATACGTCATCGGTGAATCTTCGGGAAGCGACCCAAGAGATCTCTAGATATGTTGGCAGTAAATCCGGTCGTCGGTATATCCGAACACGTACGTACCAAGTACTACGTTTTTATCAATTTACGAGACAAGGTTGGCTTCTAGCAAAACGACATGCCTACCCAGTTCTCTAGAAATATTCTTACTGGAATATAAGATCTTTGTCAAGCGTAGTATACCGCAGTATATTGTATAGCGATCCAGTATCAGATGTCACGTGCAAGGCCTGGGGCTGGAATAGTGTCTGCCCCGTACGAATCACATATCGGATATCAAGCAACTAGTCTCTTTGAATCTGATAATCATGACCTTGTCATATTATCCCGATGGTTGCAACACTATAGAGAACCAGTTCTGAATCCCTGCGTGAACATCATCTCTATATGTCTGAAGTGAAACTTCCATCTTGACATCACATCCAATGCACTACGATTCTCAATAAACCCAGAAGAGGCGTACACAGAACCTTTTAAAGCCCTGGACGACCTAAACCAAAGTTTACCAATTGTCGCAAGCATTAGCGATGCGAGTCTCAGGTAAAGACCAAATACATCTACCCTGACGTGGACTCCCATAGACACATATACATACTACCAATGGGATTCCACTGGGTCTATCCAGAGCGAAGCTGTTTTCCGTACCATCGGTAAAACACAACCTCCTACCGCACTTGCATAAGTATCCTATACTTAAATATATGATAACTATGCCGTTATGCCCTCACAACGCGCACAAGTGCAATACTAGCCTATTCCGCATTATCGATGTCCAATCTCGATAATACTACGACTAGGGATATTTAATGATTAAATCTTTATGGATTGATACTGTCTCATATCATCTCAATCCGATACTAATCATATGGACTTCTACCATTTATATTAAAGTAAATAAATTTACAAAACGGTAAAAGGCAATTTCATTAATACATAGTTAATTTTGTACAAAAAACACAATGTATATTACAAACAGTGACGCTATGGGTCATAACTGTCCAACAGGGCGAGGCCCGCATCAGTATCAGTTTGGGGCGAGGCCCACGTCAATATCAGTTTGGGGGCGAGATCCATATCAGTATCAGTTTGGGGTGAGGCCCACGTTAGTATCAGCATGAGGTCGAGGCCCATATCAGTATCAATCTGGGGGCGAGGCACACATCAGTATCTATTTGGGGCGAGGCCCACAACAGTATCAGTTTAGGGGAGAGGCCCTTATCAGTATCAGTTTGGGGTTGAGGCCCAGCACGCCGAGTATGACACTCCGGGTATGGAGATAGACATTATCAGCACACCGAGTATGGCACTCCGGGCATGGAGACAGACATTTTCAACAGACCGAGTATGGCACTCCGGGTATGGAGACAGACATTATCAGCACATCGGGTAAGGCCCTCTGGGTATGGAGACAGATATTATCAACACACCGAGTATGGCACTCCGGATATGGAGACAGACATTATTAGCACGCCGGGTATGACACTCCGGGTATGGAGATGGACTTTATCAGCACACCGGGAATGGCACTCCGGGTATGGGGATGCAACAGTGACACCTCGGGTATGGGGTTTAGCATGCCGGGTATGGCACAACTAAATCGACTCAATTCAAAGCAACAGACAAAAGACACCGATGAGCACAAGGAAAACCTAACTTATCAGAATAGGAAATACATTCATGCATACATCCATACACATCACATGCACACATTCTTTGTCTTGTTTTTTTCACAGGTTTGGAAGAAAAGCGGCCAAGACACACAGTTAGGGAATAAATCCCACAATCAACGCAACACGGGAACAAGACCCACAACTCAAATAGGGAATAAGACCCACAACTCAACTCAGTACGGGAACAAGACCCTCAATTCAAGAAACAAGACCCTCAACTCAAATCGGGAACAAGACCCACAATTCAGGGAATAAGACCCACAATTCAGGGAACAAGACCCTCAACTCAAATAAGGAACAAAACCCACGGGAACAAGACCCACAACTCAAATAGGGAACAAGACCCTCATCTCAATTCGGGAACAAGACCCTCGGGAATAAGACCCTCAACTCAAATTGGGAACAAGACTCACAGGAATAATACCCTCATCTCAATTCGGGAACAAGACCCTCAACTCAAATCGGGAACAAGACCCACGGGAATAAGACCCACAACTCAAATAGGGAACAAGACCCTCATCTCAATTCGGGAACAAGACCACGGGAACAAGACCCACAACTTCAATAGGGAACAAGACCCTCATTTCAATTCGGAAACAAGACCCACGGGAACAAGACCCACAGGAACAAGACCCACAACTCAAATAGGGAACAAGAACCTCATCTCAATTAGGGAACAAGACTCTCATCATAATTCGGGAATAAGAACCTCAACTCAGTAACGATTCGAGAATGAACCACCTCACATCAGCTCAGTCGGTAGTGATTCCTAGAGATCACAACATCTTGCAGGGATGAACCTCGAGGTCGTGGCACCTCACCACCAGATTAACTCAGTTCGAAGCAGCAGGCAAGTCATGTGGCAGTTGGTGAGCCAGGTAAGTAAAAATGCATTGTGTAAACTTTGATAGGATTGTCATTGTCACACACTGCATAAGTCTCATCAAAGTGGGGGCGACTGTAGGCACTGTATTTTTACATATAAGTCCCAATGATTAGTCTCGCATGGAGACACTACCTCTTTAATTGTGGAAGCCGCGGGAAATGGACGTCGGAAGGGAAGAGTCAAGAATTGACATTTCTGTTGAATTTAATTCACTGGATTAGCTTCGGGTTCGCATGTTGGACCTCTATTTCAAAACACATCCTTAGCCCAAACTCCCGCAAGACACACACCAAGCCCACACATTACCAAACCACACACCAAGCCTATCAAATGGACCAAGCCCACGCCCAGGAGACCAAAGCCACACGCCCAAAGCTTCTAAATTAAACAAAATCACACATTAAACACATGCCCAAATAATAAAACACACATTAAACACATGCATAAATCAAGCCGAATCCCCTTCCTAAATTAAAGAAATCCCATATATCCATTGCCTAATTAAATCAAATCATATCCCTAACTAAAAGAGAATAAATAAAATTAAATCAAAACACATTCCTAATTAAAAGATCTCCCCATTAATGCACAAATCCTTTCCCTATTCGCACAAGGATTACCCCTCATTTGCCTATAAAAAGAACCTTTAACCCAACCTTAAAATCCCCTAGCTCAATCATACAACAAACACACCAAAAACTCCCTAGACTCTCATGGCACCTTCACCCTTGGCCACTCTCTCGGCAACTCACATATTGCCCTCAGCACCTCACTCAAACCCTTCACGTCACTGCCCAACTTCACACCACAAGCCATTCACGTAGCATCCCCTCCACTCACGCTAAGAATCCTTCAATTCAGCCCACCACTCACGCACAAGAACCATCCACAAATCAACAAAAACTCACGCACATAAACCAAACCACTCACTGCCTATTCTCGTAGCACTTAACTTCACACAAAGCATCTTCAAACAGCCCCACATGCCCATAACAGCCACCTGCTCTCACGTAAATAAACTCCATTCATGCCATCTGTCTTCATCAGCCCTCACGCAAGCCATCTCCCTGCACACGCCACTCACGCCACTGCCTCCCTCAATTCAACATATTCACGCCACTGCCAGTAAATCATCGAAAAACATCCCTCACTGCATCCTTAAAATAGCCGCATAAAACCCCCGCAAAACCAGTCCTTTACAGTTGTAAAACACTGAAACTGTCCAGCCCTCACTGCATGCACACTGCCCATTAAAACTATCTAGTTTGCCACAGATTTAACCCCTGAAAACAACCCCAAATTTGTACTGAAAATAGTCCAGAAACTGTCATAAAACCACACACAAAAACTACCCAAAACAGTGACAAAAACCGCATCCCCTAACCCTCCAAAAATCGCAAAACAGTAGCCTAAATTACCAAACACAGTGACCAAAAATACCCTTAAAACAGCAGTGAAACGGAGTGAAACAGTAGCCCAAACAGCGAAACAGCGAGTAAAAATATTGAACCACTAAACCGGAAGAGTTGCGGAGCATCAACCCTTCCGACGGCTGTGTAACACACTTTCGAGAGACGACAAAAGAGGTTAGACAAGAGGGCACCCTTTTATTTATTATCTTTCATTTTATATTTATTTTAATACTTTATTTCGCTTGAATGTTATAGATTAATGCATGATGTGAATTCCGGATGAACGGAATACGTGTTCTCTTTTGTGGTATATCGGATGGAAACTCGAACGTAAATTCGGTAGCCAATTCTAAATGGACGGTATTGTGGTTTACACTCGGGATACGATGCCACGTACTACTTAAGAGACACACGTATTTCGTTTCATCCAAACTTTGTATTCGAGCATGATTAGGTTGCTAGTACGTTATTTATTATTAAAGCATGATTTAGTTTAATATATCGTTTATTCTTAAGCATGATTATGTTGTTTATTGTTATGCATGATTTAGTTCTTTAATTTTGCATTAGTAATTTAGTTTACATTTATGTTGAAGTAATTATCTATTTGTTCTTTGCGTTGGATGATTCAACATGCTCGTTGTGTATGCTTGCCGTTATAATGACTTATTTTTAAAGCATGCGAACTTAGTCCTATGATTTATTTTGATGAATGAGCACTAGATCTAAGTTACTTTTGAGCATACATGTTGAGTAGATTCGGTTAGTTTATTGCACAAATCATATCATTACAAGTGACATAAGTGAGGGACCATTCCAAACCCAACGGTTTGAGGTCTTCCCTTGCGAGGGATGAGTGCGGCCTTAAATCAGTTTCCCGGTTCACATCGGGTGGCGACTCCATGTTATTTCTCCGGTTTAGTTCCCCCACGGGCTACTCCGTACTCCCGACTAGGCCGCGAGCCTAGAACAGCGTCACCGATTTCTATGCCTTACAGTCTCCAAAATTTTCAAGTTCAAGTTTTTGAGAAAAAGAAGTGCCCTTTAATCAAGAAGCAACCAAATATATAGGAGAACAATAGCCAATAGATACATAAGTTCACAGAGGTGGGGTTTTTATGTTCTTAAGGACATAGGTTTTTCTCGACTTGATCTCAAGTATTCATCTACTACAATTTCTAGGTTTTTCCAATTCTTATGCTTATGGTTAATTGATGATTTGCATGGTTACCATTTAATGACTTTGTTTGAATAATGCAAGTTATAATATGATTAATAACACATTATGCCTAACAATATTAAGAACTTATTAAAAAAATATGTGTTATTAACTCGATTGTGCATGTCTTATTATTTTTTCTATACACAATGTATTCTGTGCATGAAAAATATGTAAGGGCGTTCGAATTCCCGATGAACACAAAAGGAAAAACCATGTATTATGTATTTTCATCCGAATGTGATGACGAACGGCACTCAAATGCAAGTTCTCTGGTAAGGTTCATCGAACGCATTTTCTAAGGTTCATCGAACATATTATCAAATACTACACAAACGTGAGCACTCTGGAAAGGTTTATTTGAACATGTTATTAAATGTTACACGAACGTGAACTCTCTTAAAAGTTTCATTCGAACTGCAGAATGAACGTGACACTAACGCAAGTCATATCTAGAATTTTTTCAGATTTGGAATAGTAATATAGTCTCAAATTAATATATTAATTTAAAGATTTCATAAAATATGTTTTAAATTGATAATATTCATGTGATGAATATTTGTTTACTATAATATTAACTTAGTAAAAATCATATACAAGAGAAATTTTATAAACTTGGTAGCATAAATTTGATTTAATATAATAGGTTCAATTATCACATGCATATACCTAGTTAATTATGAGATAAATTTGATATTATTTAATTTGGTTTATTAATTTTTATTGCATACTTTGTTGAGAGTTAAAAGTGTAGTTATACAAAAGTAATTTCATTCAAGCTTATTTGAATATATATATATACATATATTTAAAAATTATTGTATCTATTTCTACGATTTAAAATGTAATACTAAAGATTGAATGCCTAAGTTTTTCTGTTGAGAAAGTGATTAAGGAAATTCTGTCACCAAACCGATAAGAGCCTAAGTGAAAATGGATTTAAGTAGTTACACCGGACTCTTTTCGTCCTCTAAGAATTTTCCTTTGTTCACCTATCATAAGAAATTTTAGTCAAAAATTCAAGAACTTGTATTATTTGCTACTACTATGCAAAATAATAACAAGTAGATTTTTAGTGTAACACATATACAGGAACATAAAGCTGATCTTTGTGTGATTTGTCTTGTGATTTTTCCAATTACATATGGCTAGTGGAAATATCACAGTATCAGTCGCTCATGGAGAGAAGGCAGATAAGTTTGGTGGAGCAAACTTCAACATAGGCAGAGCAAAATATTTTCTACTTGACAATATTATATATGGCTTGGTATCTCAAGGAAGATCCTCCAAGTCATATGGAGGGAGAAACAGAAACAGCTAAGCAACTGTAAGTTGAGGCACGATCATAAGATGAATTCTTGTGCAAGAACTATCTCTAAAGAGGACTTGATAAAACCCTGTATAATGCATACCTACGAAGATTATATAGGAATCTCTTAAGAATAAATACAAAATAGAAGATGTCAAATAAAAGAAATTTATCATAGGTAGGTTTCTAGACTACAAAATAATAGATTTAAGAACGATAATGTTGAAATATTAGATGGGGGAATGAAACTCCAAGAGACGTTTTAATTTCCACAATTATTGAGAAGTTACCTCCATCATATAAGGACTTCATGAGTTATCTGAAACACAAGAAGAAACATATGAGTCTTGAAGTTCTAGGAGTTCAGTTGCGAATCAAAGAAAATAATATAAAGTTTGAGAAGGCTAGCTACAAGACTATAGAGTCTAAGGCCAACATCGTTGAGTGTGGATAGGGTAATAAGAGAAAGAACAGTAGAGCTGATTCTTCCAAAAAAAAAGTTCAAGGGGAAGTGCTACTTCTGTGGCAAAAACGGTCACATGGCATAGGTCTGCAGAACAAGAAGTCTTATGACAATGACAAGAAAAAAATAAGGCCCATGTCATTGAAGATGAGATACTAATAGATGAGATATCAGAGTTGAATATCTCAGTAGAAGTAACTGAAGCCAATGTTGTTGAGAACCCAAAAGAATAGTGGGTAGACACGGGGGCTACTCATCATATTTGTGATGATATTAAAATGTTTTCCTTATATCAAAAGGTCGATGGTGGCGATCATCTGAAAATAGGAAACTCGTCTACCTCCAAAGTGGTTGGACAAGACATAGTGATTGTGAAGATTACATCTAGAAAATAGCTCACTTTGAAGAATTTTTGGCATGTTCCTGATATTCAGAAGAATTTGGTTTTGGGTTCACTCCTTAGCAAGGATAGCTTTAAACTTGTATTTGTTTCTGACAGGTTTGTACTGACCAAAAATGATGTCTATGTAGGAAAATGATATATCACTGAGGGCCTTTTAAAGTTAAATTTAATGATTGTCAATCAACATAGTGCTAATAATAAAAAAGCTACATCTCTTTCTTATATTATTAAGTAGAATGGAATTGGAAAACTACATGACTTGGAACACTAAATGATTTAGACCTCCGGTGAAATTAGAAAGACTTGGAAAGGGAATTCGAAAGCCAGACATATTTGGAAATTAGAGTTAGAAATTTGGAAAAAATTGGAAAAAGTCGTTTGGATATTGGAATTGGAAATGGATTTAGAACACTAATGAATTTGGAAATGAATTTAAACAAAAAAAAAACTGGAACTGGAATGGATTTGAATCACCAATAGAACAACTGAACTCAGGAAAAAAAACACTGGAATAGAGCCTTTCACAATTGAATGCATCGACGGACCCGAGGGCCCATCATCCAATAAACCAAATGAAGCAAAAGAGGGTCCCTCATCTAACGCACCAATGGAGTTGGAACGTCACAAGATTTAGAATGATAAGCGAATTTAGAACACCGATGGAGTTAGAAAGATTGTAAAAGGCTAGCACACCAGGCAGATTTTGAGTGCTGCTGGGCTCGAAATCCCAAATAAATATGGATTTTGGAATGCCAACATGGTTTGGATTTGGAACATCAATCATCACAACCAAATCATTGAACAACTTCTATCAACTCTCACAAGCCATAGAGGGGCTCGAGTGCCCATCTTTATTTTCATACTGATCGAGGCATGAACAGACCCGAGGGTCTATAAACTACCAAAAACACATAACCTTGAGTTCTAAACTCTAGCAAGAGATCTAGCAACTGATCTAGGCTTTTAGATGTGTTTTTAGAGCCAACTTATGCTTAATATACGACCAGAGGGTCCCAAAACCTTAAACTTCATATCTTTTTTCCATGTTCTTGATGCTGTATATCCGGCCGAACATCCTTTATGTCTAGCCGGACATGAACTTTTCACACAGTAAATATGGACACCTAATTGGCTACATTCAGCCTTCGTGTTAAGTGTTATTTATTATGGAAACCCGGATGTAGATTCCACAGTCGATTTCAAATTGGAACAGTGAGAAATTTAGAATTAGAATTGGAAACGGCTTTGGAATGCCAATGGGATTGAAACACTGTAAGAATTAGAATGTCGAAGGAATCAGGACACCTATGGATTTGGAATACCAATTGACTTGGATCACCAATAAATTTAGAAAGCGGAATGGATTTTGAACACTACATGACTTGGAACACTAAACAAATTTTGACTTCCGATGATATTAGAAAGACTTGGAACGAGAGTTCGAAAGCCAGACAGATTTGTAGAGGAATAATTTTGAAATTAGAGTTGGAAATTTGGAAAAAATTGGAAAAAGTCTTTTGGATATTGGAATTGGAAATGAATTTGAAACCCTAATGAATTTGGAAATGAATTTAAACAGCAACAAACATGGAATTGGAATGGATTGAAAACACCAATAGAATAATTGAACTCAGGAAAGAAGACACTGGAACAGAGCCTCTCACAATTGAATGTATCGAAGGACCCGATGGCCCATCATCCAATAAACCAAATGAAGGAAAATAGGGTCCCTCATCTCACGCACCAATAGAGTTGGAACATCACTAGATTTAGAATGATAAGTGAATTTGGAACACCGATAGGGTCAGAAAGATTGGAAAAGGCTAGCACACCAGGCAGATTTTGAGTGTTGTTGGGCTCGAAAATCCAAATATATATAGATTTTGGAATGCCAACGTGGTTTGGATTTTCACAATCAAATCATTGAACAACTTGCTGGTTCATCAATCATGACAGCAGAGATCGAGGCATCTATCAACTCTCACAAGCCATCGAGGGGCTCGAGTGCCCTTCTTCATCTTCACACCGATCAAGGCATGAACAGACCTGAAGGTCCATCAACCAATATTTATCTATCAACATAGCCAAGTAAGTTTGGGGACTCCCGGTGAACCACGTAAGTAAAAATACATACATGACTTTGATAGACTTGTCACTATCATACACTACGCAATCCTATCAAAGTGGGGGTGACTATAGACATCATATTTTTACGCATAGTCCGATTATAGTGTCATATGAGAAACTTTTAAGAGTTTGGAAAAATTGCAAGGTCTAATACTGGAAGGGAAAGAAACCCTAAAGATGTTCAAAAGAAATAGTAAAATCCAGATTGGATGTCATTTAAATCCGTACCCGGTCAAATATTATCTATGTTCAGCCAAACATCACCTTCATATCCTACCTTCATATTCTACAAGTCAGGCCGGATATGTATCGTGTTTCCAGTTTTACAAAAGAACACGATCTCTTTCCTTCTTAACTAAAACCCATAAAATTGTTTTTCCTCTTTAAAAACAAATTCCATAATTGACTTTTGTTAAAATAAAAGTTTCTCATATCAAATAAGACTTTCCTTATTAAATCGTAACCTAAACACTGTAAAAAGGAAGCTTACATTCAATAAAGGGGAAATTTTGAGGAGAGAACTTTGGAAGAACATAAACCACCAAAAACACGTAACACTGGATTCTAAACTCTATCAAGAGATCTAGCAACTGACCTAGGCTTTCAGATGGTTTTTTGGAGCCAACTTACGCTTACTGTATGATCAGAAGGCCCCAAAACCTTAAACTTCACATTTTTTCCATGTTCTTGAAGCTGTATATCCGGTAGAACATCCTCTATGTCTGGCCAGACATGAACTTTTCACACAATAAATCTGGCCACCTAATTGGCTATATTCAGCCTTCATTTTATGTGATATATAGATGGAAACCCGGACGTAGATTCATAGCCGATTTCGAATAGATGGTCGTATGATTTGCACGATGGATATAACTCCACATACCACACGCAAATAGACGTACACATTTTTTGTCTTTATTTATTATCTTGCTTCTGTTTTATTTTATTGTTTAATTTCTACTTTATTACTTTGTTTATGATCTAACCTTATTTTGATGTTGTTATAACTGTAATATAGACATAATTTTATGTTTCTGACCTTTTGGTTCACGTAGCAAATCCGGCTAGACACCTAGTATGTCCGGATGGATATTAATGGACAATATATATCCGACTAGATCCTAAATATATATCTGATCGAGTCTGTTTTATTCATTGACAATTATGTTTCGTTATTTATTTCATGAATGTTTTCTCACTACATGAAATATAAACTATTTTGTGTGATTTATGCATTATAAGACATGTGAATCCTCATTTGAGTCTGGATATTATGCTAGCATAAGTAAAGGATAATTTCAAACCCAAACGGGTTTAAGGTCAGACCTTGTGTCTCATATTTGGTGGTGATTCCATTATTCTCCAGTTAGTTCCCACGTTCTACATGGGACTATCCGTACTCTCTACGAGCTCAATAGTATCGTGGTCGCCGATATCAAAAGCACACTAAAAAATCCTGCTTCGCTCCTATTGCCATGAAATTGTCCATGGTGCTGAGCGAAAAATAATAAAGGATCATCAGATGTTTGTCGGAGATAGCTTCGGGAAAAAAAAAGGACTGAACATAGGTTTATTTTCTATTTTTTGAGTCGGTGAAAAATTAGAGGGATCCTGCCTTTTAACTGAATAATGTTCAGCTGGACATGACTTAAAAAATATATTCAGCTAGACATATTTGAGAATATTTGGTGGAACGTGCCTTGTAAAAGATGAAATACGGAATATTTGGTCTTAGACACCGGACTTTTGTGTTGTACACCCAAAGAGGATCAAAAGAGAAGCTAAGCTTTTAAGCCTCATTTAAAGGGATGGAGATCTTTGTTAACCGATCAGACAGACGCTCAGCGGAGAAGCTTTTCTAGAAACAGGAAGCCAATAAATTGGTTTGATAACTAGAACAACTGATAACTTCGGGAATGGGGTCATAGCGTGAAAGACAACTCCAGGAACATAGTATACCCTCGGGAATGAGGAAAAATAACACACGGCTCCGGAAATGGGTGTAAAATTTGAGAATATAGTCGAAGCATCACATATAACTCTAGGAATGGGGCAGAGCCTCAGAAATAAGGACATAATAGTATACAGCTCTATGAATGGGATACAGACTTCAGTAATGAGGGTGAAGCATCACATACAACTTCGAGAGTAGGGTAAAGCCTCAAGAAAGCCTCAAGAATAAGGATAAAACAGCAAACGACTTCAGGAATGGGGTGCATATCTCAAGAATGAGGTCAAAGAATCACAAACAACTCTGGGAATGGTGTAGAGCCTTGGGAATTGGGAAAAAACAGCAGATGGCTCCAGGAATAGAGTGTAGAATTTTTTAGAGGTACTTTTGGATCCAACTACACTTAAGGTATGACCTGAGGGCTCCGTAATCTTTATTTCTATTGTATTTTTCTTTTTTATGTTTATGTTCTGACACATTATCTCCGGCTAGACTAGATATATTTTCGATCTGACATATATAAAGAGTCAAAAATGTCTGACAAATCTGAAAAGCCTCTGATCGGGCTTCTTTAAAGTCAGGTCGGGAGAATGTGTGCCTATTATTCTATTCTCTGTATAACCATGTTGCATATTTATTGTTTTGTTGTGTTATCACTATTGTATCTGTTTTACATTCACCTTGTCATTGCCATATTATCACTATAACAATGTTGCATATATTATTGATCATATCTCTGATGGGATGTTACAACGAAGAGGTCTGGTGCAACTACTTAAATCCCTACCCTTTTATGCACATATCATATTGGTTTTCCTTAATCATTTTCTTAATATAAAATCTTACGCATATTTTTTTGATGTTACACCTTAGTTCTTAATCCCAAGTATAATAGTCACTTTAAATTTAAGCACACATGCTCGTAAGGAATGACTTGTGTATAACTCAGACCGACTCTTTGTGATACATTTTTAATTCTCAACCAAGTATGGAATAAACAATGATCAAGATTAAATTTTTCCAATTTTATCACCTAGTAAACTAAGTGAAGCATGTGATGATTGAACACACTAATATCATATAGTAAACTAAGTGCATGCATGTGATAATTGAACACACTAATATACTACCAAGTTTATAAATTTCCAATATATGATTTTCCTAAGTTAATATTACACAATGCATATATTCAACTTTAACTTATGTCTATCTTACCAAATTTCATAATTAAAATATGTGAATATCATATGACAAATAACTAGATACTTGATGGATCTAAATGTGTGAATTTACGTAAACTAAATCATGTATATTATTTTACCAAAATTAATTAGAGTCTAAAAATATTCCTGATATGACTTATGTTACTGTCACGTTTGTTCAGTCGTTCGAACAAATCTTTCTAGTGAGTTCACGTTCATGTAATGTTTGCTAACGCGTTCAAACAAACCTTCCAGATAACTCGCGTTCGAGTGATGTTCATCACCTCATTTGAACGAAAATATGGAACAATACACATTTTACACGTGTTCAACAGACGTTCGAACACCCTTATGTAAATTGCTTACGCTGAACACGATTTTAGAGGTTTTTTAATGCAAAAAATACAGGAAACATGTATAAATCAAAATGAACAACAATTTATGTTAATAAATTCTTATTATTGTTGGTGGTATGCATTGTAATTTATTTAAACATGCATATTAAATAATATTCATGAATAAATCATAAATAATATATGGGGACAACAATCATGCACTAAATCAACAAAATTAAGAGTTAGAAAAACCTGAAAATCTGTAGATGAATGAAGAAAAAACCAAGTCAAGTGTTCGCTATTTCCTTAAGAACTTATTAGTCATGTTTCGGTGCATTACTGATCTTATGGTTAATGTTCTCCTATGATTCTTGGTTACTTCTTGATTAAGGGGCACTCTTTTGGATCAAGAACATGAACTAAGAAAAATGGTAGAAACTCTTTTGCTTGAAACCTGATAATCTCCATATTGGATGAATGGAAATTTTAATGGGAATTAGAATATTTGAATTGAGGCCCCAACGACTCCTTTTTATATATATAGATGGTTGCCTTTATAAAGGTACATCTATGCCGGTGTATACAATCTCTTGGTTATAACCCTTTAAGAAACTCTTTCAATCCAAAAGGTTGTGACATTACTCATTAAAATCATAAATTTTATTCCCTATAAATACATACAATGTTTAGATAAATACTTATAATGTTTAGAGAATTTCCTACATTATCCTTTTGTTTTAATTTCCTTTGACTATTTACTCTCTTTGAAGACCAAAATTGAGGCCTTTATTTGTTGTGATTCAAAAGTTTTGATTTTTATTATGCAGAGAGAAGCTTTTTGGTCACAGATGGATAGGGATTTCTATCCAAATCATATAATTTTTTTTTTTAAATAATTAAAAGCTTATAATTAAGGGCAATAATTCATCAAATTGTCCCTGTGCAAAATGCAAGCTATGCAAGGGCAATAAAATACATAAAATTGTCTGATCTGCACACACACGGAAAAAGTACAAGGTGTCATGCAATGGAGCTGGCAGGCAACTGCAAAGCAGTCCTCTAGAATTTAACATCCCAAAAAAAAAACAGTTAAAGACAAAAGTTAAAGTGACTGGACTACGCACCTAAAAAGGATATTAAGATAAGATAGAAATTCCTGCTTGCCACTTTTTTTTTTTTTTTTTAATTACAATAAAAATCTATATATATTTAGGAGAGCGCAAATCCATTATTGGGCCAAGAGCCAGTGGCAATTTCTTTCTTTTTTAACTGTGTTTTTTTCTTACATTAATTGAACATGTTTTTATCCCCCTAGATTCAATAATGCAAAAGGAGTTATTTGAGATTTAAAGCAAACATTCTATCACACAAACTTTATATCAAACATAAAAGGCGATTTATTAAAAAAATTAGATTCATGTTGAATTCAACAGTATTAAATTTTTTAATAATAATATAGGATTAAGATTTAGTAATATTTTTTGAAACGTTCGAAATTCGGTCATCAAATCACATAACTCAAATATAAATAAATTATTTTTTATCTTTTAATAATGTACTTTTATGTGTAGTTATCATTATTGTTTAAAAAAAAATCAAAATAAAACTAACTTCAACACTGTATTTAAATCCACAAATCACCCAAATCCCAAAATCAAAAATTCAAATCTTATAAACAAAATAATGTTTGGGTTCTGTTGTTTTGTAGTAAGAAATTTTGTTTTGTCAAAGTTCCATATCTTATAACCACCTCACACAAAATTGCAAAACATGGACCTCAATCGCAAATGTAAAAGGGAAGTACCAAGCAAATTAGCGTTTTTGAATTTAAAATAACTATTGGATAAAAATTTATTTTCTTTGGATCCGTAGGATTTCAGTATTTGGAGATCTCCACTGTTGACGGTTGATTTTTGTTTTAGGGATAAATCCGGAAACTCGTTCCTCGAATAAATCTTCCCCCAATTGTGAATTTATTTGGTTTGTTGGGAACCAAAAGCAAACTTAATGGAAATATCGAAAACGCACAGATAAGAACTGAGGATTTAACGTGGTTCGGCGTAGTGGATCCGACCTACGTTAACGGACACAAAGAAAGAGAGTTTTTATAAAGTGGTTGGGTTTGACCGACTTAAGCTAAAATGACTATTACATATGTGGCCGACCTCTTTCTCGTATTCTCCCAAAGAAATGCCATTTTTCATCTCTCTTACAAATTTTTTGAATGAAAATTACTAATCCTTACAAAATTACGCTCAACCCCATTATATACTAAGGAAAATAGCATTATTCCACTGTCTCCGTGCGTCAGCCACGTAAACCTACCACTTCCAAAAGTAGAGCTGTCATTTGACACTTCATTAAAATCTAGCCCATTCTTGGAATACTCCATATGCTACCTTTATGATGCAAGCCTGTATCCAGCGTTCACGCGATGGCGTGTGTTAGAAGATAGTCTTATGAGTTGCACTTGTCATATCAAGATTTACGGATGATGCAAGTTCCCAAGCTGTGTTTACACATCGATACTTGGTCCCGATCAATGTCACCCTGACCTGATCTAGTCCACCCCGACTTGGGGTCTCTAATTGCCCTATTTTTCTCAACACATTTACTCCTTCAGTCGGGGAAGAAATGAGGACTAAGCCTAACCACTCTACTGAGCCAGATGCCCTCAATTACCGAGCCCAATTGGAAATTCCATTCATTCCCTTCTGAACTTGCTAAGGATCATGAGGCCCAAAAATCACTATCAACATCTGTCCCATAGTTCTTGGTATCAACGAGTTTATGAGTTAGTGCCAGGAACTATAAAAGTGGTGTAGAAACGAACTGTTCTCGGGTCGGCTAGAACCGGTAGGTCTTCAAACTGCTATGTGATCTGGTCGGAAAATAACCCATACTACCCAGGGGCGTTGTCATGTCACCATAGATGCCTCTCTTGATTTTCTAAAAGCCGCCCCTTGGGAATCACCAAACCATCATTGCCCTCTTAAATGATCATCAAATCGCCTTAGGGTTTCCCTCTCAGATCGCCACTTGTCGCACTCTCGTGGCTTGTGCACCCAAATGATGTAACCGCCTCATTTCAAAAGAACTGAACCATCCATCGTCCCATCTGTTCAATTGGATTCTAACCAGTGAAGCCAAACTAACCTACATATGGCGCCCATCCGAGCCACTCACTCCGATCTGACGGTCAAAATTACCCTGATTTGTTTATAAAAAGAGCCACCACCCACCAATTTTTGTTTTACGACTATTCTTCTTCAAAACAAACTAAATGCTCTCAAGGGTGCCTCACGACTACAAATCTTCCTCAAATCTCAGAATTTATTCTTCCTCTCTCCTTAAAACAAGTAAATTCCCTACTTATCTCTGTCTTGTTTATCTCACACTCTTTGATATTATGTTGGTTTTTCTGTTTACTCATGTGTATACTCGAATTTTATGGGTTTTTTTTGGGATAGTTTCGGTTTGAGGATGAATTTGGGTCTCATGGATGTATGCTTTGGCGGGTTGATCTGGTTTCGAGTTTATGATGTATGTGATTACACCTAAAAAGTACTTATGGCTATCGCAGTATAGTTAGGGTGTCAATTCCTCAGAGAGATGGTTACAAGTAACTAATTTACTCAAACAAAAACGTTAACTGTAACGTAAATAGATAAAAGATTAGATTGATAATATAAAATAAAGATTAAGAAAAATAATTAAAAGATATCAAAAGAGAGAGGCAGCAAAGCATCAGGAATCCCTCTTGTATCGAATTTCTATATCCAGTTATTACTGAATTGAAGGTTTAACATCCCAAACAAACAATTGGAAAATATTCAATTCTAAGAATATTAAATTCTAAGGTAATTGATGGATTATTTTCTCTATGTTAACAGCGCATAAAGTTATCGTTACGAGCTATCTAACATTGACAATATACCCTCAAGAAATACTGCAACAGAAGATCAACACATAAAATAATTTTAGCAGTCACAACTGGGTTCGCAAATCACATATAGAAGAAGCATGACTGGATCGATATGGGAGTTGAAAAAACACAGTTTCTGGATTCAAAAATCGTAAAATAATAAAGAATAACAACCATCAATTGTATTAAACGTTAAAAATGTACTTTTGAAATCAACAACATAAATATAAGAAATCAAATACAAGAGTTCATCCTTAGATTGGCCAAGGAGATTAGTTTTCCATGAACAAAAGAGATAAAGCCTTGATAGATCGGAGAGACACCATGTTTGTATAGAAAATTCCCAGAGTCATAGTGCGCATAAAACACATCAAAATCAGGGTTTTGGTGTCTTCTAGGGCGCCGCAGCGCCAAACTTGCTGGCTTTTGTATAGAGAGCTAAATTGGGACGCGTCACGATGCTAAGAATGGATGCTTCACGAAGCGTGGCGCAGGTGAAAATTCTGGTTTCGTTCTTTCTTCATTTCCGCTCTTCCAGCATGCTTCCGATGTGTCCGTAAGGTCCCAAAACAAGCGTAATTGCTCCAAATTTCATATTCCATTGCTCCTAATAATAAAGCACAAAATAAACTCTAATTAAGATTAAATACATAATAATTAAGCTGAGTGAATAGTGTTCTAAGTACACTTTTACACACTCAACCAGCTTATTGCTAGTCCATAATAATTTAAGCCCAAAAAAAAAATTAAAACTAAACTAAAATAAAATAAAAACTATCTAAGCCACTTTTGTAGGGATCACGATTGCATTTAGCGTATGCAACAAGCCTTTAAACCCCTAGGTGGTCCTAATAGATGAGTTATAGTCTCATGAGGGCTTACAGCGAAAACACCCACAAACGTCATTAAAAACACATACAAACATGCAAAAAAAAAAAAATGAAATAGTTCCAATAGTTTTACATATTATCGTCCTCAAAGAATGCCTAGTAATGAAACTAGAGAACCTTCAAAGTACTAAGCTTAACTCAAATTCAAGTCCTTGAATAAATCATCTAAGCTAGACTCACAGTGTGTGTGTGTGTGTGTGTAAAGGTTCATCTACAGTTTGATTCCTAGGTAAGCCAACTCAATGATTTCGTTTAAAAAAAATTGGGATTCGATGTGTTAAGCCAACCTAGACATCTCAGTTATACTTTGTAATTGCCTCTCTGTGCTCAGAATGGTATGATTCTATTTTTCATTTTCATGTCTCTTTTTATTTCTTTTTTCATTTTTTTCTTTTTTTCTTTTCTTTTTTTTAACACACCTACCCTTTAAGATTGTATTTCTCCTCATGGCGGTCCTAACACTCACTCATTGGCAGCTTCACGTTTATCGGTTATAGGTGGTTTATTTTCTTCTTTTAGAGACTTTCATTTTTTTTTTCAACATACCACACATCATAACACTAGCAAATCAGGATAAACATCTAAGCAAACAGTCATTCATCGACATGCAATTTCTTCAACAAGTCACTTTGGTAACTACATAGGCTTTCACTACTAGAAACCTATAATTAAGTGGTTACGAGTCTAACCTATATCAACTACTCAAATCATCAGATAAAAGTACATTAAAAGACTTATCATTTCTAATATTTCACCTTAAGGCAAACAATATCATCATTGGACTTATATTTACTATTAAGGACTAAAAACAAACAAAAGTAATTTTTTTTATTTTATTTTTTATAACAAGTATTATCATGCTCATGTATATACCCCTACACTTAAAACTTACATTGTCCTCAATGTAAGATAAATATAAAGAAAAGAATAAATAAGGAACAACACTACCAGGCACGGAGTTGATCATGTTTCTGCTGGAAATTAATGATTATACCCTCAGGCAATACTGCAGCAGAAGATCAACACAAAAAACAACTTTACCAGTCACAACTAATTTCACAAATCACACATAGAAGAAGCATGATTAGATCTATATGGGATTTGACAAAACACAATTTTTAGGCTAATAAATCGAAGAATAATAAAGAATAACAACCATCAATTTTATTAAATATTAAAAGGTTCATTCAAGAATAACAACATGAATATAAGAAGTTTAAATATAGAAGTTCATCCTTAGCTTTGCCTAGGAGATTAGCTCTCCATGGAAGAAAGATGCAGCCTGAATAGATCGGAGAGACGTCATGATTTCCTTGAAGTTATTCGTTCTCCTCCCTTGATTTTTTGTTTGTGGCCCTTTTTGTGTGTTTCTCCTCTGTTTCTCTCTGATTTCCCCCTCCCCTAGGGTTTAAGAAGAAGTTGGATTTATATAGAAAAGTCATGAAACCCTAAATTGCATTAAAAACACACAGCACACAATCCTGGAATCGCAATTTCACGTTGCGACGTGCGCCGTGCATCCCAACGTGCCAGTAGCTATGTAGGATACTAAAAATGACTAGAGCACCTCGAGTACATGAAAATCGATATATTATGGGTCTCGTAACTCTTTTTAGATAAAAAGTTATAGCCTTTTTAAATTCAGTGCGCGGCTGATGTTCTCGCGTGCATCCGATACGTCTGTTAGGCTCTGAAACATGTCCAATTGCTCCATTCTCCGTGATCCATTGCTTCCTATTAACAAAGCACAAAATGACTCTAATTAAGATTAAAAAATATGATAATAAAGCTGAGTTAGCATTGTTCTAAGTACACTTTCATGCACTTATCACAACCCCCAACCAACTCATTGCTGGTCTCTAGCAATTCAAGCGTAAATTAAAATAAAAACTAAATAAATAAATAAAACTATTTAAGCCACTTTCGTAGGGATAATGATTGCATTTAGCATATGTAATAAGCCTTTAAACCCCTAGGTGTCCCTAGTGGACGAGTTATAGTCTCGTGAGGGCTCACAGCGACGACACCCACAAACGTCATTCGAAACACACAATCATGAAAAAATAAAAATTAAATAGTCCCAATATTTTCACATAATTTTTGTCCTCAAAGAATGCTTATTAATGAAACCAAAGAACCTTCAAAGTACTCAATGTAACTCAAATCCAAGTCTTTGAATAAATTATCTAAGTAAGACTGACAGTGTGTGTGTGTGTAAATGTTTATTCACAGCTTTATTCCAAGGTAAGCCAGCTCAATGATTTCGTTTAAAAACTGGGATCGATGGGTCAAATCAACTTAGATATCTCAGTTCAGCTCTGTAATTGCTTTTTGTGGTCAATATGGTATGATTTCTCTTTTTCCTTAGTCTTTTTTTTTTCATTTTCTCTTTTTTTTTTTTTGCATTTTTTTTTCTTTCTTTTTTTTCAACACACCTACCCTTTAAGGTAGCATTTCTCCTCATGGTGGTCCTAATACTCGCCCATGGGTAGCTTCATGCTTATCGGTTATATGTGGTTTACTTTCTTTCTTCAGAGACTTTTATTTTATTTTCAACCATACCATATGTCATAACACAAGTAAATTAGGATAGACATCTAAGCAAACGGTCATTCATCGACATGTAATTTCTTCAACTAGTCATCTTGCTAACTATTCAGGCTTTCACTGCTAAAAGTCCATAATTAAGTGCTTACAAGTCTAACATAGATAAACTATTCAAAGCATCAGATAAAAGTATATTAAAAGACTTATTGTTTCTAAGAATTCATCCTAAAATAAACAATATCATCATTGGACTTATGCTTTAACTATTAAGGACTAAAAACAAACAAAATAAAATATTTTTTTTAAGGAATAAATGTATTTATGACAGGTTTTATCATGCGCATGCATACAACCCTACACTTAAAATTTGTATTGTCCTCAATGTAAGATAAATATAAAGAGGAATGATTAAGGAACAACACTACCAGATGAGGAGTTGATCAGGTTCCTGCTAGTAAGACTTTAGTTGTGTGGCTGTGTAGGTTGTGCTAAAACCTGCAAAACACTTATGCAAACAATAAAAATAAAATAGACAATTAGAACACAATAAAACTAAATAAAATAAAATAAATAAAATAGAGTAAAATAATTAAATAAATATAGATGCAAGGGTTGCCTCCCTGCTAGCACTAAGTTTAACGTCTTCAGCCAGACATAACCACTTAAGCTGTCATGGTGGTTTCCATCGAGCGTATTGATGAAGGAATAAGAGAGAATGTTTGTCGAGCTGTGGAAGTTTATCTATGGATCCTCCTGGGTCCGGAGATTGTTGAAATCTTGGACACCTCATAAAGAAAAATTTACACAATCTCCTTTTTAACCTCACAGGTATCATCTTCAATTGAGCATTAATTCTCATTTTCCTCCTTTTTCGGTTCATTAGGACCAGTTTCAGCTCAGGAGGATTTAATTCAGGTTGTAGAGAAGCTGTTTCTAACTGGACTGTTTCTAGCATGTATGAGTAATGACACTCATCCTTACCCTGTGATTGGTTTTCAACAGTTGGATCTGGAACTCTCACTGTAGGCCAAAGTGCTTGTGGGAAAGGTAATCTTGGTTAGAAATGTGGCATTGGTTCTTCTTGAGGGGTACCTATACCATTATCTTTGGGGTCATCTATGGTTTTGGATGTGTCCTGAAAGCTTACCTCCGTACCACTCCTAGTGAATATGACATTAACACCCTTTACATTGGCTGCTTCGTGATCAGCATGTGCCCTGTGTTGGCCTTGTGGATTTGGTTGAGTTTGATATAGGAATTTTCCTTGTTCGTGCAAACTCAGGATATTAGTCAATTTAGAGATTTGGCTCTTTATTTCCTTATTATCTTTCGCTACCTGAGCTATCAATGACTCAAACCTCTGATTGGTTTTACTCTGGGTCACCACAAATGCTTTTTGGACTTCCATAGTCGCTTTCGGGGCCTCTATGAACGCTTGCATAGTATCCTCTAAAGAAGTCTTAAGAACAGCAGGTATGTGATATTGAGAGGCACTAAAACCTCTAGGTGGTGGTGTTTGACTCGGCTGATGAGACTCTTGCTTCCAACTAAGGTTGGGATGGTTCCTCAAACTAGGATTATAGGTGTTTGGGTAGGTATGTAAGGCTTCTGATACGTCCATAATGCATGACATTGTTCTTCATATGTTCCTCTCATCTCACCATATACAAGACACTCTTGAGTTTCTAGCTGGGCTACTGAATGCATTGTCTTGCTGTCTTTGGCTATTAAGGCTAATATCTATCTAGTTAATAGCTCAACTTGTGTCTTAAGGCTATCCTCTTCCCTAAAGTAATGTAGGCTTCTACTAGAAGAAGTGTGTAATATCAGTGTTATCTAAGATATTGAGTCAAGTCCAAGTATGAGATTTCTTAGCTAGGTCATCTAAATACTCGAGTGCCTCATCAGGGTCCTTTCGGATAAACTCGCCATTGCACATTGTCTCAACGAATTGGCACTCCTTAGGTGTCAATTTATCATAAAAATAACTTACTAAATGCCAACTCTCATATCCATGGTGATGGCAACTAGCTAACAACTCCTTATACCTCTCCCACGTTTGATAAAGGGTCTCACTGTCTCTCTGGGAGAAGGTGGTGATTATTTTTTCAGGGCATCCGTCTTATGGTGTGGGAAGTATTTGTTGAAGAATGCCTGAGTCATCTCGTCCCATGATCCTATTGACCTAGGTCTTAAAGAATACAACTAGCTCTTAGCTCTATTCTTAAGGGCAAAAGGAAAGAACTTAAGTCTAATTGCGTCGGTAGTCCCAAAACTGTCATGGAAGGTTGCTACTACCTCTTTAAATTTCCTAATGTGCACGTAAGGTTCTCGCTCTCTAAACCGTGAAAAGTTGGAAGATACTGTATCATTCCAGGTCTGAAGTCTATATATGGTGTATTAGGGGGAAACATGATGCATGAAGGTGTAGCTGTGCGAGTTGGTGGAGGTACTCTTCAAGAGTCCTCCTGGGTGGTCTCTCATATTCACTCATATTATGTGCGATAGACGCAGATGATGTGGAGAATGGATTTTCAAATATGTTCTCAAAGTCTGAGGTTTATTCTTCAGCCCTAACAAATCTACCAAATATATCCATACGTCTAGACACGTAATTGAAGCTCAAATAAGACGGGAAACAAGAAAAAACAATATATAAATAAATAAAAGGAATAAACTAAAAATTAAAATTTAACTAAAACTAAAACAGAAATAAAATAACTAAAATGAATACTAAAATAAAATTACTAGAAACAAAAATAAAAAACTAATTAAAAATAAAAATCAAATAAACTAAATAAGCAAATAGTAACTAAAATAAAAAAAAAAAAATGGAACGAAGTTACTGCTTCATTGTTGAACAAGTAAACTTGCTCTTTTAAATTATAAACCGTCTTCCCGGCAACGGTGCCAAATTTTGATTACGCCCAAAAATAACTTGCGGTAATCGCAGTATAGTTGGGGTGTCGATTCCTCAGAGAGATGGTTACAAAAACTAATTTACTCAAACAAAAACTTTAGCAATAACTTAAAAAAAGAAAACGAATGAAATTGATAATAGAAGATAAAATAAAACAAAAACTATTAAAAGTATGCAGGAAATATCTATAGAGATAAACAGCAAAGCATCATGAATTCCTCTTGTATCAACCTCCTGTATTCAATTATTGATTCTTTTCATTACACAATTAAAGGTTTCACATCCCAAACCAACAATTGGAATATATTCAATTCTACTCATATTAAATTCTAGGGTAATTAATGCTTATTTTCTCTATGTTAACAGCACACAAAAGTTATCATTACGAGCTATCTAACGTCGACAATATATCCTCAGGCAATACTGCAGCAGAAGACCAACACATAAAATAACTTTACCAGTCACAACTGATTTCAAAAATCACACATAGAAGAAGCATGACTGGATCTATATGGGATTTGACAAAACATAATTTTTGGGCTAATAAATCGAAGGATAATAAAGAATAACAACCATCAATTTAATTAAACATTAAAAAGGTTCATTCAAGAATCAACAACAGGAATATAAGAAGTTTAAATATAAAAGTTCATCCTTAGCTTTACCTAGGAGATTAGCTCTCCATGGAAGAAAGAGATGCAGCCTGAATATATTGGAGAGACGTCATGATTTCCTTGAAGTTCTTCGTTCTCCTCCCTTGATTTTGTGTTTGTGGCTCTTTTTGTGTTTTTCTCCTCTGTTTCTCTCTGATTTTATCCTCCCCTAGGGTTTAGGATGAAGTTTGATTTATATAGAAAAGTTATGAAATCATAAATTGCATTAAAAACACACAGCACACAATCCTGGAATCGTAGTTTCACTTCGCGCCGTGCGCCGTGCATCTTGAAGTGCCTATAGCTATGCGGGATGCTACAATTGACTAGAGCTCCTCGAGTACATGCAAATTGATATATTATGGGTCTCGTAACACTTTATAGATCAAAAGTTATAGCCTTTTTAAATTCAGTATGAGCTGATGCTCCAGCGTGTGTCCGATACGTCTGTTAGGCTCCGAAACATGTCCAATTGCTCCATTCTCCTTGATCCATTACTTCCTTTTAACAAAGCACAAAATGACTCTAATTAAGATTAAAACATATAATGATAAAGCTAAGTTAGCAGTGTTCGAAGTACACTTTCATGCACTTATTAATATACAAGCTTTAAGTTTAACGTCTTCAGCCAAACCCAATCACCAAAGTTGTCATGGTGGCTTCCATGTAGCGGACCAAATAGTCCCAAGTTCTTTCTTCTTTGGTAGACATTGGTGAGTAGGGCTTGAAAAAGAATTTTCATCTAGTTGCAGCAGTTTGTCTATGGATCCCCCAAGGTCTACTGATTGTTGAGATTTTATCAATTAGTTCAACCTCCTTTTTAGCTTTCCAGTTATCATCTTCAATTGAGCACTAACTCTCATTTTCCTCATTTTACGGTTCTTTGGGATTAGGTCCAGCTTGGGAGGGTGTGATTCATATTGTGAAGAAGCTGTTTCTGGTAAGACTGTGTCTAACATGTATGTATATTGGCACTCATCATCACCTTGTGTTTGTTTTTTCAACATGAAAAATATTTATTTCCAGTGTCATATTCCCAAATGATAGCTTCATGAGACCATTCATGCAATTAATAAGGGCATTAGCTGTAGCAAGAAAAGGTCTACCTAAGATAAATGGAATTTTTGACTTAGTGTTAACCACAGATTGAATGTCTAAGATCAGGAAGTCAACAGGGTAGTAGAATTTATCAATTTATAATAAAACATCCATAACTACTCCCCGCGGTATTCTGGTAGAGCAATCAGGTAACTATAAAACCATATATGTAGGTTTAATCTCTCCAAGCCCTAATTGTAGATAGATCGAATATGGAATAAGATTAACACTAGCACCTAAATCTAATAAAGCTTGATCAAACTCGTATGTGCCAATATGGAAGGTAATTGTGGGACATCTTGGATCTTTGTACTTTGGTGGAGTCCTCTGTTCAATTATTTCACTTGCATGCTCTGTTAAAAATGTAGTTTTCTTCACATGGTGTTTTCTCTTTATAGTGCATAAATCCTTCAAAACCTTCGCGTATATGGAAACTTATTTTATCACATGTAACAGCGGAAGGTTAATCTTTATTTTCTTAAGATGTTCTAGGATCTCACCATTTGGGTCTGTAACTCTCGCTGTAGGCCTAAGTGCTTGAGGAAAAGGTACTCTAACATGGAAAAGTGTCTATTGTTCTTCCTAAGAAGTATCTGTACCACTATATTTAGGGGCATCTAAAGTGTTGGAAGTGTTCTACAAGTCTACCTCCTTACCACTCCTAGTGAATATGAAATTAACACCTTTTACATTGGAGGCTTCATGATCAGCCGGTGCCATGTGTTGCTCGTGTGGTTTGGTTGAGGTAAGATGATGATTTTCCTTGTTCTTGCCCACTCAAGACATTAGTCAACTTGGAGACTTGACTCTTAATCTCCTTATTGTTTTCAACTACCTGAGCTATCAACGACTTAAACATTTGATTGGTTTTGCTCTGGGCCTCTATAAATTCTTACATAGCATCCTCTAAAGAATTCCTAGGAACGATAGGTGTGGGATATTTGGGAGCACTATAACCTCTAGTTTGTGGTAGCGGGGTGAACCGTTGAGACACTTATTTCCAACTAAGATTATGGTGGTTCCGTCATCCAGGGTTATAGGTATCTGAATACGGTATATAAGGCTTATTGTGCATCCCTAAGGTATTACAGTGTTCCTCATAGATGCCCCTTATCTCACTATATACTGGGCACTCTTAGGCCAGATGGTCAGTTCTCTTACATGTAAAGCATACCCCTTATGGTTCTAAATGGGCTACTACATGCATAGTCTATCTATCTTTAGCTTTTAAGGCACTCATCTGTCTGGTTAATAGCTTAACTTGTGCATTAAAACTATCATTTTTCCTAAAGTAGTGTATGCCTCTACTAGAAGGAATATGGTGTGTTCTTTCAGTGCTATTCATGGCATTAGATCCAGTCTATGTGTGATATTTCTTAGCTAGTTAATCTAAGTACTCGAATACATCATCAGTGTCCTTTCAGATGAACTCACCATTGCACATTGTTTCCACAAATTGGCGCTATCTAGGGTTTAGACTATCATAAAAAATAACTTACTATGCGCCAACTCTCATAGCCATAGTGAGGGCAACTAGCTAACATCTCCTAATACCTCTCTCATGTTTGATAAATGGTCTCACTGTCTTTTTGGGAGAATGTTGAGATTTGTCTTTCCAAGGCATTAGTCTTATGGTGTGGGAAGTATTTGTTGAAAAATGCTTGTGTCATCTCGCCCTATGATCCTATTGACTTAGGTCTTAAAGAGTACAACCAGCTCTTAGCTCTATCCTTAAGGACAAAGAGGAAGAACTTAAGTCTAATTATATCGGTAGTTCCAAAACTGTCATGGAAAGTTGCTACGACCTCTTTAAATTCTCTAATGTGCATATAAGGGTTCTTGTTCGCCAAACCATGAGGTTGGGAGATACTGTATCATCCCAGGTTTAAAATCTATGTGTGGTGCATTAGGAGGAAACATAATACATGATGGTGTAACTGTGCCAGTGGAATGAATGTACTCTTCAATAGTCCTCACGGGTGGTCTCTCGTATTCCCTTATAGTGTGTGCGCTAGATGTGGACAATATGGCAAATAGATTGTCAAGCAAACTCTCTGAGTTTGAGCTTTCTTCCTCAATCCTAACTAATCTATCAAACCTATCTCTACGTCTAGGCATGCAATTAACCACAATTAAAACGAAAAATCAAAAATAAAAGAATGAAACTAAAAATTAAAGTTGACTAAAACTAAAAATTGAAATAAAATAAGTAAATAAATGATAAATAAATAAAAACATCAAATACTTAAAGAATGAACGAAGTTACCGCGTTGTGTTTGACCAAGCAAACCTACCCCTTTATATTGTAAGCCGTCTCCCCGGCAACGGTGTAAAATTTTGATTACGCCCAAAAACTACTTGCGGCTATCGCAGTATAGTTGGGTTGTCGATTCCTCAAAGAGATGGTTACAAGAAACAAATTTACTCAAACAAAAACGTTAACAATAACTTAATTAAATAAAAGATTGGATTGATAATATAAAATAAAGATTAAGAAAAATAATTAAAAGATATTAATAGAGAGAGACAGCAAAAAATCGAGAATCTCTATTGTATCAAATTCCTATATCAAGTTATTGATTCCTGTTTTTACTTAAATGAAGATTTCACCTCTCAAACCAACAATTGGGAAATATTCAATTCTAAGCATATTAAATTCTAAGGTAATTGATGAATTATTTTCTCTATGTTAACAACACATAAAGTTATCGTACAAGCTATTTAACGTCGACAATATACCCTCAGGTAATAATATAGTAGAAGACCAACACATAAAATAACTTTACCAGTAACAGTTGGGTTCCCAAATCACATATAGAAGAAGCATGACATGATCTATATGAGAGTTGATAAAACACAGTTTCTGGATTCATAAATCATAAAATAATAAAGAATAACAACCATAAATTGTATTAAATGTTAAAAATATACTTTAGGAATAAACAACAGAAATATAAGAAATCAAATATAAAAGTTCATCCTTTGTTTTGCCTAAGAGATTAGTTCTCCATTCAAAAAAGAGATATAACCTTGATAGATCAGAGAGACAACATGTTTATCTTGAAGTTCTTTGTTGTTCTCTCTCGATTTTAAATTGGCTCTTTGTTGTGAGTTTCTCCTATGTTTCTCTCTTTTTTAAGGTTTATGACGAAGTTGGTTTATATGGAAAAGTCCTGGAGTCATAGTGCGTATAAAACACATCAAAATCAGGGTTTTAGGGTCTTCCCAAACTTGCTTGCTTTTGTATGGAGAGCGAAACTTGCTGGCTTTTGTATGGAGAGCGAAATTAGGACGCGTCGCGACCCGTGGCGTAGGTGAAAATTTTGGTTTTGTGCCTTCTTCATTTCTGCTTTTCCCGGATGCTTCCGATGCGTCCGTAAAGTCCCCGAAATACTCGTAATTGCTCCAAACTTCATATTCCATTGCTCATAATAACAAAGCACAAAAAAAATCTAATTAAGATTAAATATATGATAATTAAGCCGAGGTAGTAGTGTTATAAGTACACTTTTATACACTTATCAGCATGCGTTTGCGGAATTACTTTGCTATACTTGTGATTGTGACCTAAGAAACTTAAGATCACGGTGTTGCTTATGGAGTTTGTAGAGCTTTCTAGGATTTAACACTGGGTAGGGAAGGAACCAGTAAGCCTTCGGGCAAAACTCTACTAACACTGACTTTCTACTGACCAACCTCTACCTCCCGTGTTTCATTAGGAATGTCTGACACTGAGTCTTCCACTTCCCCTACTCCTCTCAAAATACTTCCTTTTGATGTGCCGATCCGACCTGAAGTGATACACAGTTCAGGGTCTAAAAGCTCTCGAGACTACGACACCTCTCCTAGCACTTCTGATGGGGGTGGACATGGCCACCAATGGAGGGTTGTCCGACCTGAGCCTCACCGTCCAGAGCTAGACTTTGAGGGTCTTGACATGAATCGAGTCTCGTCCATGACCAAGGCGGATCTGCAAGAGTTGAAGGAAACATACTCCATTCCCGATGATATCGAACTTCTAGTCTCAAACGATGGTGATGTGGCCAGCCGCCCGAAAGAAGACAATTAGAGGTGTGCAAAGTATTTCTTGAAGTGGGGTTGCGCCTGCCCATTCAAACATACTTTGTAAAAATATTGGTTGGTATGAACCTGGCCCCATGAAGTTAAATCTGAATGGATGGATGGTGTTTTCTGGTCTATACATGATATGGAGTCGGACTGTTCTGGGAGAGCTCGAATTCTGTGAACTACAAAGGTTGTACTAGATGAACACAAACTTGAAGGAATACAAGGGTTGGTATTATCTTTCTTCATATGCCGGGGCCGACCCATTGATCTCCCATCTTTTGGCCACCAAAAAAAACTTCAAGGGCAAATAGTTTTGGGTCTAAGGCTCTTGTAGGATGCTCCGGTCTGTGGATGGTGTGAACATACTGATCTCCAATGTCTTTCGAGTGGGATGTAATTTCCTGATCTCATCATTCATGTTTCTGACCTAATCTCCTTCTAATCTTTGCGAATCTCGCTGTCTGTTAGGGAGAAATCTCGAAGGTACACCATCGCAATAAGGAACGAATCAAGTCAACATCCGTGTAATGAAGTAACGCTCATAATCTCCTCAATCATTCTTCCCTAAATGCCTCGAGCCTTATCCCTCACATTCCACCATCTCACTTAAAGAAGTCTGGTGGGCACTAACCGACTTGATGACTTCCCTTTTTTAACTCTGAAATTTTCTGTATCTCATTCTTTTACGTATCTATTTTTGTTTTCCTTGTAGGGATGTCAACCAAGAAAGATGTGAATAAGATCACCAAAGAGCTAACCAGAGCGATCCGAGGAAAATCTAAGGGAGCTCGGGGTAGGCTTTCCATGCTTGTTCCTCCCGATGCCAGACAGAGAGCTACTCATCTCGCTTCCTCATCCATAGGATTTTCTCATCCTCAACAACCGATCCGTCATGTCTAACAGCCTGGTGCTTCCCTGTCGTTCTTTTTTACGGGGGATGGGGGGTCCTCCATTCTTCAAGCTATTCCAACTGCCTCTAGACCTTAGAAGCGTCACTTCCACCAGGTCGGGGATGAAGATACCGATGAGCCTGATGTCAAGACCACTAAAAAGAAATCCGTTGCCCAGAATGGCAAACGTCCCGCAGCCTCCAACGAGTCTACTGATAGCATCCCCGCCTCTAGGGGCAAGATACCTTCTTGAAAAGATGATGGATCATCTGAACCACCTTCTCCCAACCATCAATCGTATTGCAAAGATGGTCAGGCTCGAGAAAGAAAAAGAGATCGAGGATCTATCCCTTGAGAAAATTATCGACCAATCTTGCGATTTCCTTGCCCAGGTAGCTGAACTCTTCCATCCATTATTTTTTCACTTCATCATCCTTTACTGACTTTCGCACCTTTTCTTACAGTTGGTTTATGTAATGTCCATCAACTAGGACCTGATTCTTAGCACCCTCTCAGAATGGGTTAAGCACAAAGGCTTCAAAGTCACCTAACTGATCAGGAACAAAAGTTGACCAAACAACTGGATATAGTCAAGGGTGAGAATGACAGGCTCAATTCGGAGATCCGTGGCCTTAAGCAGTCCGAAGCTGAAGCACAAACCATGGCAGCCTCATTTCGCAGGGTTTCAGATTTCATGAAGAGTGAGAGAGATAATGCCAAGTTTGAGGCCACATGCCTAAATGATGAAGTCAAATCCTTGAAATGGATGCTGGCTTCCTCGGAGAAAAGGTTGAAAGACAAATCGGACCTGCTGGAGAAATCCTGTGAGGATTTGAGAGGGATAGAGGCCGAGGAGCTTGATCGACTGGAGTCTACTGAAGAAGAAGCGAAGGTTGAAGGAATGAAGAGTTGTATTGGGATATTCGGGGCGCATCAACCTAAAGTGGACTTGGAAATGGTCCACACCGTTGTGAGAATATACAAGGGGAGGTCTCTATGGAGGAAGTTTATCGTAATTTTATGAATTCTCTAGGAATGACCAAGATCCAGAGCATATCCCTTCCCCAGTCCCCAAAATTATAGCGGGCCCTTCTTCCACCACTGCAAATCCTGAGCCGAGCATTCTACCCGAGTCAGCGATAGCCGACCCTACTGAATCTCTCCCGGAACTTGTTCAACCTGCTTCAATCCTGAAGCCCGGTGCCCTTGTCGCTGCCTCTGAAACAGAAACTCATGCCACAACCTCTATCTTGAGGCCCCTGTGGCCTAACTTAAAATTTTTTACTCTGTATGTTTTTCGAGGTGACCTTGACGGGGCCCTTTGTATTTAACACTATACATTTCTTAATTTACATTTTGTACTTTCTATATCTTTCGATTGTTGCATGATTGTCCTTCTTTTCAATACTTAGAATAATTTCTCGAATCTTTGAGGCTGTTCGGCCCTCAACACTTGGCCACAAGGGAATATTGCCTCCTCGTGCCAACCAAACATGGCTATAGAGGAAACATTCCAACCAGTATCAAAGAAAAATCAAGACTCGGTAGGACATGACCCGACCTCGAGCTAGTAATAACACTTGGCCATGAGGAAAAGTTACCTCCTCGTGCCAACCAGATTAATGGCCTTGGAGGAGATACTCTGACCCCATGGTGAATAAAAATCCAATCTCTGTGGGATATGACCTGACCCCGAGCTAGTAATAACACTTGGCCAGAGGGAATGTTACCTCCTCGTGCCAACCAGAATAATGGCCATATGGGAGATACCCATGCCGAATAAAGAATACAGACTCGGTGGGATATGACCTAACCCCGAGCTAGTAATAACACTTGTCCAAGAGGGAATGTTACCTTCTCGAGCCAACCCGAATAATGGCTATGGGCGAGATACTTCGACCTCATGCTGAATAAAGAATTCAAACTCAGTAGGACATGACCCCGACCCTGAGCTAGTAAAAACAAGACGGCCTCAACAGAATGAATACATCGTCGAGCTGGTGGTACAAGGTGAGACTTATGCGTGATGGAAGATTTTTAACCTCCGGTATACCTAGAACCATTATAAATGCGTCCACATTCGCATCATCCGTAAAGAGAAAATCAATAGGGTCATCCGTAAAGAGAAAATCAAGACTAAGACAATGTTAGTATTGCAGAGGTGACTTAGCATATACTCCACACAGACTCAAAAAACTAAAAACATGAGGGCCCGAGGTAGCGTCCTACCTGAGGCTACCCCAAAAAAATAATTTTGAACAGTATAATTTAGCGGCCCGGAAAACCAAGCTATGGATCATGGAGTGGATCAGCCAGATAACTCACGGGGTAAAAACCTCCCCATGTTCAGCGTCCCCAAGGTTACAAGGGTCACAGAGGCACTTTGGCCATCCCCGTGCCATGTGTCTAATGGTTCTCAGCAGGATCGGCTAGATAAATCACAAGGGGAGAATCTTCTATGTGTTCTGCTTACTTGTGGTTATAAGATTCATAGAGGCACTTTGGCTGTCCTCGTGTTATGTGTCTGATGGTTCTCAGCGGGATCGACCAGATAACTCAAAGAGGGAGAATCTTCCATGTGTTCGGCTTACCCGAGGCTGTTCTTCAGAAAGACGAGTCATGGGGTAATAATGTTTTGGTCCCGGGGGTTTGATTATGATGCCAAGGATTGGCGTGCCATGAGGGGTTCACATTTTTCCAAATGTATTCCATCCCTTCATGCATTCTAGATCCTTAAAAGTGAAGGCATCTGGGTAGGAGTGCTTCCATTCGGAGGTTTGATAATGACACCGGGATTGGCGTGCCACAGGTTTGGAACCCTCTTGAGAGATTGAGCATCGCTTGATTTATCGTGACCAGGAGCAAATCACAAGAATATTGAACATGTATTTCCCATTCAAATAAAAATATCAAGAAAAGTAGACAAGCTTCTAATGCAATGGGAAAAGTTTTATTCATATTCATGGGATCTACTGCCCTTCATACAACTCTTTACAAGACATTTCAAGAGAGACTTTATAATAAATTTTTGGCTTTCGTTCGACGATACTCTTCTGGTCTGAAAGCATCTCTGAACAGTTCTTGTCTCGATTGGGAACTTACACCCTGACTTCTAGTGGTGCACTGTCAGTTTATTCTCTCTATATTACCGCGGGTGGCCACCACATAATAAGTAAGAGGCACTCCTAGAAACTGACTGAGTGCCCATAGTGCGCCAGTTCGTCTGCCACTCTATGATAATTATCGTGGCCGTGAATTCGAAGATTTAGTTGGTCAAATAGCTGCCACAACTTTTCTAGGAGGAGTTTGTTCATTAATGAGGGGCGGCGTACAAATGCCACCAACTCTTGATGTTACATTTCATTCTACATGTCAGTCTTAGTTGGTGACTTCTAGTTATTTCTTTTGCATTTCATTCTGCAGATCAAGGAGGAGTGCTACTGGAAGTACTTCTTCAACATCTCGGCATTCCAAGGCTTCTTGAGCGGGGTGCCATCCAACTGCTCCAAAAGATAGGAACCCAGCCTGATGATTTCCACCACCCTATATTGCCATTCCCACTTGGCACCTATTGAGCCTTCCTTGGGCTTTATGGTATTCAAAGTTACTCATCTCAGGACCAAGTCTCCATGGAGGAAAGATCGTACCCGAACCTTCTTATTATAGAAACGCATCATCTTTTATTGATAGACGACCATCTTGATCGCTGACCTCTCCCTTTTCTGCTCTATCAAGTCGAGATGGTTCCTGATGAGCTCCGTTCTCTATCCAACCTTAAAACGCTATAACTGGTGGGTTGCCATAATAATTTCTGCTGGGATGACCGCCTCACACCCATAGGCCAAAAAATAGGGTTCCACCCGTGGAGTCAATATAGGTTGTCTGATGCGCCCACAAAGCCTCTGGAAACTCCCCAACCCATAAACCCTTGCAAGACCCGTGGGCCTTGGTTGTTTTATTTGTCATTTTGACCTGTCCGTTAGACTTTAGATGAGCATGAGAGGCGAACCTTACTACAATATAAAGATCTCCATAAAGTTTCCTGAAGCCTTATTGTCGAACTACTTCCCGTTGTCAGAAATGATGGCTCGGGGAATCCCAAACTAGCAAACAATATTTTTTCTAACAAATTTTGTTTCCCTCTTCTCCGTAATCGTAGACAACAACTCAGCTTCCACCCATTTCGTGAAGTAATCAATGGCAATAATTGTGAACTTGGCCCGACCCCGTCCAACAGGCATGGGGCCGATAAAATCTATTCCCCACTAGGAAAATGGCCACAAACTGGCCAATGTAGTCAACTGCTCGAGCGACTGGTGTGGTATGTTGGCATTCTTCTGGCACCCATCATATACCTGAGCTGCACTAGCCCCGTTTTGATGCATTATTGGCTAAAAGAACCCTTACCTCAGTGCTTTATGCGTAATTGACTGACCTCCAGTATGGCTCCCACAAATTCCTTCATAAATTTCCCTAAGCAAGTAAAATGCTTCCTCGGGTCCTAGACACCTCAAGAACGGTATCATGTACCCCTTCCGATATAATACCCCTTCTATCAAGTAGAATTTAGTTCTTCGGTATATTAACTTTCTTGTTTTCTTCTTATCTTCATGCACCTCCACAGTCTCTAGATACTTCATTTCTGGGTCCATCTTGAAAGCCTTCTCCTCGACCTTCACGTCAATGACCTCAGGCTTCCCAACACTTATTTCCTGTAGACAACCCAAAGGGATAGTCCGGGGAGTCTTAGAATTAATTGATGATGTTATTCGGGCTAAAGAATCTACCTGTTGATTATTTTCTCTACCTATCTACTTAAATAACACATTCGCCATCTCCTCGACTACCTTCTTCACCTCGGCCTGATATGCAATCATGTTCGGTCCCCTTACTTGAAACTCGCCATTCAATTGTTGGATGGCCAATTGATAGTCACTCTTTATTACTACGTCTCGGACTCGAACAGCCATGTAATTTTTCAACCCAGACAGAATGGCCTCATACTCGGCCTCATTGTTCGTTGCTTCGAAGGCAAACCTCAAAGTATAAACCAACTCCCCCTACTGATCCAGAGGATCATCCCTGCCCCACAGCCCTGTGAACTGACCACTTTACCAACCGTCCCGAATAGGGTGGTCGATATAAACCCGAATAGGGTGAGCCTAGAAATAGGGCCACAACTTCAAACCTATTCAACATTTCTACCATCAATATTACGAAGAACTTGTCATACATGTTCATATGAGGTTCAAAAAATGCGAAAAAAATGTTGATGTATCCTCAACTATATATGTATTACAAATGGAACCCTAAATTTTTGCCTTGTTTTTTATATTGTGCTTTAAATGTCAAAGGTATCTGATAAAATTTGTGTCTTCCCTTGCTTTGGTAGTATATTCAGTCTTTTCCTTCATATCCACCATAATGTTGAACATATTTTCAAATATATTTTTCTTAATGTGCATCATATTGAGATTATGCTTGATCAAATTAGAACTCCAGTACGGTAAATCTCAAAAGATTCTTATTTTCTTCCACCTAGAATGCTTAAATATTGGACCGTTATTAATCTCATCAGCATCAAGTTCGATAACTTTTCTCAACCTTAGCTTATAATCTACTACAAGATTTCTTATTTTGTTCTAATTGGTGGTGGTGTTGAGTATTCTGTAGTATTACTACAAAATAGAGTTCTATTATATCTAAATTGATGATTAAGCCGAAGAAACTTATGGTGATTATTGAACCATGAAGTATTTTGACTACTTGGGAGCGAGAATGCTTGTGTGTTCTCCTTACAGTAATGACAAGTCAATTTTCGTGACATAGTCCAGCAAGACAGCATCGAGTAAGCAAGAAAATCACTAATTGTCCATAAAAATGTAGCATTCTAGTTGAAGTTTTTCTTTCTTGATACATCATATATTTGTATACCTATATCCCGTAATAGTTATAGTTCAGCTATCAAAGAGGTAAACAAACATCTAAATTTTGTTTCAAAATCTGAGGCACTAGAACAATTAATGATAAGAATATGTAATGGTATTTCATGCACATCCAAGGTGACAAATTGTATGGAGTGACTATAACTGGCCATGAAGAATATTATTGTCTGTATTGGTCGAAAGGTTAAACACCTTTAGTGCACAACCCCAATCTAACATTACGACTTTCATATTCAAATGAAGAATGAATGAGGCTAATATACTTCTGTGCCTTTGAGTTAGATGGATGACACATAATGCCTTCATATTGTTCATGCTCGTCGTGCCATCTCATGTACTCAGCTGTTGCCGCTGAAATGTATATTTGTTGCAACCTTGGGGTAAAAGGAAAATAATACATATTCTTATACGACACCTTCTTATGTTTAGCAAATCCTCTTTTGTTCTTAAATCTAGATCGAGATTAGAATTTACACATTGTCAATGCAACATCATCACCCCCAGTATATCATGCATCAATTATTACAACAATTAATTTTTTCAACAGGCAATCGAAGGCCTTGAACTAACTTTTTCATACTATAAAAGTTATCCACCATCATATTATCTTATGGTAATACTTCTCTAATGAATTATACCCAATCACCAAAGATCTTCTCTGACTGGTGTTTCTTAGATTTCATATTCAAACATCGAGCTACTACTGACAACTTTCATTTTTTTCACACCATGGCCACAACTCTGTATCTAAAGAATTCAACATCTTATAAAAATTCTATCCATAAGGATTAAGGGATTCCTCTAGCTTATCTGCCTGAGAACTAGACATAGCTGTATCAAAAAATAGTGGCCATCATTAACAAAGATAGGGGCAGAACCATCATAAACCATTTGGTGATATGGATTTATGGCTTATGTTTCCAACACTGTTGATGTGTTGTATGTGAAATTCTCGGACGCACTACATGTAAGAGTTTCCTCATGCCGATCCAATACATAGTAATCTGAAACAAATCCATTTTCACCAGATGTAACTTAGCATCCTCAATTTCTCTAAACTTTTGAAGATCACACACTTTATAAGGACACTTTATTTTACTGTCTTTCATATATGCTGACTGACCACTAGCATATTCAATAAATTCTTTTATCTTGTTCACAAAGTCTATGTTAAGTGTGCCAATACAACCACCCTTTATTTGAATTCATTTATGTTATGTTATAATTAAAATGTATGAAAATTTCCAATTCACTATGTTATAGAAAGAAGCATATCAAATTATAATCTATACATCAAATTAATCATTAACACACTCATAATACTAGTCCCTAATTAAATTGATTTTCTTACCTAAATACAACCACACCGAAATGAAATCCATAAATATACAAGTTCCTAAATAATTTGTACATAATATACTTTTGTTAATTAATAAGGGACCAAGAAAAAAACTTACCAATATGTAGTAGAAGTAAGCAGAAATATGGAAATGAAGATGATAGTGAGCAATGTGGCAAGTGAAGAGGAAAGTTTATTTTTATATTCTGAAAATTTATCGACCGACTATTTCGGTTGGTAATATAACAACTCGAAAATTCATAACTCAATTAGAGTAGTAATTTGTCGACTTAGATTAAAAAAAATTTCCCAAACGTTAGGGAAATTCCAGAGATGACGTAGTGGGCCCAACCTTGATTCAAGCCCAACAATTTTTATTACATATGTCAGCCTAAGTAAAAGAATTAAAATAAGAAAAGCCTAAATAAAGGCCCAATAAAATAATCAAATATTTGGACCAAGCCCTCAATTTCTCTAGAAAATTCTAAAATTTTCAAGATTTCGCTTAACATTTCAAGTGAAAGATAAAACAAGAGAAAAGAAACATAAATCCCTCACATTCACCCCACCTAGCCGAGTGTCGTGCAGAAAGAGGAACTGGGTTCTTATTTTCTCTGTAAAATTCCAAGATAACCAAGACTAAGCCATCTCAAATCAAGTTTAGGAAGAAGGAAATGAGCTTTGGAAGACTATATTAAGGAAGCAACAACTTGATTTATGGTGAGAAAGACTTAACCCAAACTTTGATTTACTGAATTTTGAGGGTATGATGTTTAAGGGGTGTTGTTAGCTTAAGTTTGATGATGTATAGATAGTTATTGAGTCAATATATTAAGGTTTTATGGAACCCCCAAGTTTTAAGAATCCCTAAGTATGAAACTAAGTTGGGGTCTACAGAATGGATTTGAGATGGTATTAGAGGGAGTAATTGATGATAATTTTTGTGTTTGATATGGTTATAGCTTGAGTAGTGTTATGAAAGCTAATAATGAATATGAAGTTGAATTTAGGTCTTGAAAACTACCAGGCATCACAACGCCTACACCCGACATCACGACGTGTACTGGACAATTACTCTCTGATATGGTTCTAGAATGTGAGCGTCGTGATGCGGAAAGCAGAGGAGACTCACTGCCATGATTCTATTTGGTGAAAGTCACGACGTGCATCGCTTAGCGTCGTGACACGGAGAATAGAGGTTTCTTGCTGCGTCAATTGATTGGGTGAGTGTTGCGACGCCCATGTCCAGTGTTGCGGCGCGTGACCAGATTCCCAGGATAAGTTTCTATCAATTCCTACTTGACCTAAGATGTGAGGGGGCACTATAAGGGTTTTGTATAAGAGTGTAGACAAACAATAAGTCATGCCGTAAGCATAGAACATAAACCATGTATTGTATATGCTTTTCTATTTATTATAAGGAATTAATGATTTCTTTGACATTAGATCAAAGTCAAGGCACTCGAAGATCACCTACGCAAGGAACCACACCAGACTTGTTGTAGCACTATGAGTGGAGTACTTATATCAAGTTTTTATATTTTAAAAATAGAGATTTTATTTCATTGATTTTGAATGAGTTTTATCAAAGGATTATTAAAACACCAATATTAGATGACTTGAGATGTTTGATGATGAAAATGATTTCAAATTATGATTTTATGATTCAGAGGCATAAGGGAAAAACCCACCTCTGGGGTAACATATGGAATTAAGGGATACAATATGTGCACATGTAAGATAGGACTAGGGGACAATGATACGTAACACCCTTAGTGGTGGGTTTCTAAGTCCATCCCAAGATCAATCCAAGTATGAAATCATGTGAATACTAAAAGGAGAATAACATAAATATACTCACTTTGATCGGTAGAGAGGATGTGTGTAGAACAAAAACTTTGCTTCCTTGAAAGTCCCCAAGCTCACTTTGAATGTTGTATCAATGCTCCAAGCTTTGATCTTTGATTCCAAGCTCAATGGGAGAAGTTTCCCTAACATCTTAATATGATTCTTTGGGTACTAGCACTTGAAAATTTTGAAACAAAATTTTCCTTTGGCCTTGGAGAGTCACGACAATTTGAGAGAAGGGAGAGAGAGAAGTGTTTTCAATTTTTGTAAAATGAGGACTAGTGAATGATTTCCAAAATCAAAAAATAAGATATACCAAAATCAATATTTGGTATATGTCCATCATCTCACCAACTTGGTGTGTTGGACAAGTCACCAATAACCCACCAAAACCCATCAACAAAAAGTTATTTAAAGTGACTAGGTGATGTGACATGTGATGTGACTTATGGGCCCCACTTAATTCAAAATCCGAGAGGACCCGCAAACACATTCCGGGCTCGGGTTCGTTAATTTTGAATTAATGAATTTTCCGTTGCGATGTAATTAAATCAAATTCAATTAAATAATTATGCCTAGTAAAATTACTATTCACGTCATGCTAATTAATTCTAAATTAATTCGTTAGCCCGAATCAAAATCTAATTTTAATTCCGTTATGAAATCTAATTTCCTTTACATATCGAATATATTATTTTATCGATTAATTCCAAATTAATCGTTCTCTCTCTTCTAATAGTATTTTATCTTAGATACAATCTCTCCATAATTAATCCTAGATTAATTATGTTCAAATCATACTTCATCGGTGAATCTTCGAGAAATGACCCATGAGATCCCTGGATATGTTGGCAGTAAATCTGATCGTCGGACTATCTGAAACACGTGAGTACCTCGTACTACGTTCTAACCGATTTACGAGACATGGTTGGCTTCTGGCAAAGCACCGTGCCTACCCAATTCTCTATAAATATTCTTAAAGGAATAAATAATCTTTGTCAGGTGTAGTCTATATAGTATTGCGTATTATAATCCAGTATCGAATGTCACATGCAAGGCCTGGGGCTGGAATAGTGTCTGCCCCGTACGAAGCATCTATTGGATCACAAGCAACTAGTCTCTTTAATCGGATAATCGTGACCTTGTCATATTATCCCATGGTTGCAACATATTAGAGTACTAGTTCTGTATCCCTATATGATCATCATCTTCATATGACTAAAGTGATACTTTTGTCTTGACATCACGGCAAATACACTACGATTCTCAATAAACCTAGAAGAGGCGTACGCAGAACTTATTAAAGTCTCAGACGGCCAAAACCAAAGCGTATCGATTGTCGCAAGTACTAGCGATGCAAGTCTCAAGTTTATACCAAATACACCTACCCTGATGCAGATTTCTATAGACACATAGTCATACTACCAATGGGATTCCGATGGGTCTATCTAGAGCGAAGCTGTTTCCGTACCATATGTAAACGCAATCTTCTATCACACTTTTATAAGTATCCAATACTTAAATATATGAGAACTATGCTGTTACGCTTCCATAACACGCACAGGTGCAATACTAGTATATTCTGCATTATCGATGTCCAGTCTCGATAATACTACGACTAGGGATATTTAATGATTAAACTATTGTGGATTGATATTGTCTCATATCTTATAGTCCAGAACAAATCATAAGGACTTTATCATTCATATATTAAAGTAATCTAATTACGAAATGATAAAATACAATTTCCATTATCACATAGTAATTTGTACAAAAACCATAATGTCTTTTACAAATAGTGACGCTATGGTTGTCCAACAATCTCCCACTTGGCCTATAACCAGTCACTCAAGCATCTAACACCTGAACTATGTATATGTCGCTCAAACTTTTACTGAGGAATGGCTTTCGTCAACGGATCTGCAATGTTATCCTCTAATGCGATCTTCTCGATCTTCACATCGCCACGATGTATGATCTCATAAATTAGATGGAAATGTCGAAGAACATGTCTTTAGCCTGTGCTATAGCCCCGTTATTGTCATAATACAAAAGAACGGACTTAGTTGCTAACGGAACTACTTCTTATCTAATTAGGAATTTATGGATCCAAATGCCTCTTTTGCTGCTTCAGCTGCAGTAATATACTCTGCTTCTTTTGTTGAATCAGCAACAGACTCTTGCTTGGAAGATTTCCAGCTTATTGCTCCGTTGTTCAAATAAAATATGTACCCCGGATTGCAACTTGCAGTCGTCTTTATCAATTTGGAAACTTGCATCGGTATACCTAGTTACCTCAAGTTCTCCATCTCCATAGATTAAGAAAGCATCCTTAGTTCGTCTAAGATACTTAAGGATATTCTTAACCGCCATCCAGTGACCATCACTTGGATTGGCCTGATAGCGACTACACATGCTCAAAGTATATGAGACATCAGGTCGCGTACATATTATGGCATACATGATCTATCCGACTGCCGAGATGAACGGTATCTGATTCATGTTGTCTCTTTCATCTTGAGTTTTAGGACACATGTCCTTAGATAGAGTGATGCCATGTGACACTAGCAACAGTCCCCTCTTGGACTGATCCATGTTGAATCTCTTCAACACTTTGTCAATGTATGTACTCTGAGAGTCCAAGTAGCTTTCTTGATCTATCACAGTAGATCTTTATTCCTAGATTAAAAGCTGATTCTCTCAGATCCTTTATGGAGAATTTTAATGAAAGCAAAGCTATCACCGATTGTAGCATTGGAATGTCATTGTCAATAAGTAATACATCATCAACGTAAAGGACAATGAATGTCAATGCGCTCCTACTAACCTTCTTATATACACAAGGTTCATCCTCGTTTTGAACAAAATCATATTCCTTTATGATCTCATCAAAACATTGGTTCCAAGAACGAGATGCTTGATTCAATCCATAAATGGATCGATTTAACTTACAAATCTTATTTGCAAGTCTTGGTACGACAAAACCGTCAGACAGTTTCATATAAACATCCTCCAAAAGGTTTTCATTAAGGAAAGCGATTTTGACATCCATATGCCATACTCAAAATTGAAATATACAGCAATAGCAAGCATTATACGAATGGATTTAATAATGGTAATAGGTGAAAAAGTTTAATCGTAATCGACACCATGTCGTTGACGATACCCTTTCGCTACAAGCCTATCTTTGTACGTTTGTATGTTGCAATCCATGTCGGTCTTCTTCTTGAAGATCCATTTGTAACCAATAGGCTTTACTCCTTCTGGTGTATCAACCAGTGTCCAAACTTGGTTAATGTAGATGGAATACATTTCAGACTTCATGGCTTCTTGCCATAAAGCAGAATCAATATCTTGTATCGCTTCCTCATACGTAGCCGGTTCGTCTTCCTCAATAAAATTAATATCTACATAAGGTGAGATCAGAAACCCATACCTCTCAGTTTGTTTTCTGACTCTATCCGACCTATACGGTTCTTGTGTATTTGAAGATTGTGGTACAGTCTCATCACTGATGGACTGTTCATGTTCCATTAAAGATTCTGTGCCAGGAACAGTATCACTCTGATTTTCATCGAGTCTACTTTCTTCCCACTAACCACTGCATTTAGGAATTCCTTCTCAAGGAAAATCGCATGTAGAGCACAAATACTTGTTCTCTTGTGGGTGATAGAAGTAATATCCTTTGTTTTCCCTAGGATATCCTACAAAGCATTTATCTGATTTAGGTTCAAGTTTGGTACCTTCCAAACGTTTGACGTATGTCCAGCAACCCTAAATCTTCAGGAATGAGAAACCCGATTCTTTCCTGTCCATATCTCATACGGAGTCTGTTGAACAGACTTTGACTGAACCTTATTCAAAATAAGTATTGCACTGTTCAATACATATCCCCAGAAGGAAATAGGTAGCTCTGTGCGACTCATCATAGACCTTACCATATCTAACAAAGTTTGGTTTCTCTGTTCGGACACACCATTTAATTACGGTTTCCTAGAGGAGTCCACTGTGAAAGAATACCATATTCTTTCAAGTAACCAAGAAACTCATTGCTTAAGTATTCACCACTGAGGTCTGACGGTAATGTCTTAATACTTTTATCGGTCTGTTTTTCTACTTCGTGTCGAAACTCTTTGAATTTCTCAAAGATTTTCGGCTTGTGTCTCATAAGATACACATAACCATAACGCGATGCATCATCCGTAAAGGTTATGAAGTATTCATATCCACCTCTAGCCTGACTAGACATGGGCCCACATACATCACTATGAATGAGGGCTAACAGTTCGATGGCACGTGCACCTTTACCGCAAAAAAGGTGTTTTAGGCATTTTTCATAATAAACAATATTCACAGACATCATATAAATTTGGATCAAATCCGTCCAAGTACCCACTCTTCGATAGTGCGGATATACGTGTCTTGTTAATGTGTCCCAGACGACAATGCCACATATAAGTTTCATCTTTGTTACTCAGTTTAAGGCTTTTATTTGTTATATTATATGTTTGAGATTGATTTATATTCAAATTCAAAATATAAAGACCATTATTTACATCAGCAGTGCAAATCTCCATATCATTTTTATACATAAAACACCCAATATTTCTAAATACAAAAGTATAGCCAGATTGGGCTAATAAAGATACAGAAAAAAATATTCCTAGTCAAATTAGGTACACAATAACAGTCTGATAGTTTAAGTACATGCCCCGAGGGCAGTTCCAAAACATAAGTGCCAACGGCCAAAATAGCGACTCGTGTCTCATTTCCAACGTGTAGGTCAATCTCCTCTGAGCCCAGTCTCCTGCTAATCTGCAGATCATGCACATCAGTACATATATGAGTACCATAACAAAAATCAAAAATCCAATTTTAAAACTAGAAGTAGACATGTTTATTTCTATAACAAACATACTTGAAGCTAGTGTCTTGCCTGCTTTGATTTCCTTCATGTGTGCCTTGTACTCGCGGCAGTCACGCTTCCAGTGACCCCGCTTCCCATACTGGAGACAAATATCTTGGGATTTGTCCTTACCCTTCACATAAGGTTTTGACGATTTAGCCTTGCCCTTCTTCTTCTACTTCTTCTTTACACCTCCATTCGCCTTGGGCCAAGCCCTCGAAGACTGAGACGTTGAAGCAAAGTGCGCCTCACGCTTCTTGCCATTTAAGAGCTCTTTTTCTGCCTCTCGCAGTGTTGACATTAACTCTCCAAGAGTATGGTCCTGGTTCATCATATTGTAGTTCATGATGAACCCACTCCAAATGTCGGGGAGAGACTGTAAGATCAAATCTATAGAAGTCTCAGCGTCGAAGACTATGCCCAGCTGTCCTAGCTGTTCGATGTCAGTAATCATCTGCGACACATGGTGCTGACAGATGTACCCTCTAACGTACGAGTGCAAAAAGCTTCTTTTGCAACTCATATCTTTGTGATATAAGATTAGATCGATGAAGATCATGCAACTTCGCCATCATTTCATAGGGATCTAATCCTTTATTCTGACGAAGGAATTGTTGAGTCATAGCAGCAAGCATATAGATTGAGCAGTCGAGTTGTCATCGCTATGAGTCTTCCAAAGCTCTAGCTCAACTATCTGATCAGATCTTGGCTTAGGCCCAATAGGTCTCTCTATAGTGTAGAGCAACTTCTCGAATCCTAGGACAATACTGAGATTCATATCCCAATCTTGAAAGTTCACTCCATTAAAGACATTGTCGCCCATGATAATATCTCTGACACTGTTCGTTCATGTTATCTTAATTGCAATAGTCAAACTATTCAATTAACGATGTATGGGTACAGTCTAACTGCTACAAGAAAAATAATAAAATATTAGTCCAACTAATAAATATATATAATGACGAAATAATTTAAAAGAGCGTAAGGCCGAGTATTTGAATGAAATTACAAATTCAATACTGGCCTCCAACTATTTTTTGGCGAGCCTCTAACCCTCTATTGAGTACTCGGGAAACCTAGTTTCTTAGTGGGCTAGGATCCCGTTAAATAACACACAACCTTGACTTTGGCAAACAATCTGTATGATATTTAACTAGGTAGATCTCTAAAATCAATTGGATCTCATCCAATTCCTAGATCCGGTAGGTGGACCTCCAAGTCTGAAATATATATACAATATATATGCCAATATATCCAATATATTTTCCTAACTTTTTCCTGTGAATCAACTAAGCCTTGGCTTTGGCACAACAACCTTAATGATTCCAGTTAAGCGATACCCATTGACAATAGAAAGCTTCGTAATCGATGTCGATGGAAAAGAAATGATCTTGACTGTGGCCAACAAATCACAACTTGGATAAGACATACAATAGGGAACAAAGCCTTCATGATTCAAACACATCCGCGATGGACAAAGGTCTTGACTTTGTCCAACAAACCAGTGCCAATCTTGGATCTTGAGAATGAATCACTCAATGGAAGGAAAACGCTTAATATTTGTTGAGGGTTTTTCGCGTAAATTGGAAACCATTTTATTATCTTTGATTAGGTCTCATCATACACCCGTAAGCACGTATTCTAAAAGCATAATAATGCGCGATAATTAAATTAATAATGATATGCGGATAGATATCTCACAAAATATTCCTAGAACAAATCACTCCCTTTTCTCTCCTCGGCTAGCACTATTCTAACTTCTACCCAATAACATAATACCATTAAAGAAACCTCATTTACATTGAGGGGAATTAGGTGAGAAGAGAATTACAAAGAATCGAGAGATAAAGGCTGGACACGCATGTCCAATTTAATAAATTCTAATTTTTTTACAATAATTTCCAAAATTACCCTCACCCTTTTAATATCCATCCGATATACATTATTCATACAACACATCCATGCATTCACACAAAGTATGTTATTCAATCAATCTAATGCAATTAATTAATCTTTGAATTAAGTGATCATCTAATGTTCAAACAACAATTTGATTTGCGCGAGTCCAACTAGTTTAAGATTATTTACTCAAAGTACGAATTCTTGAATTATATCGAACTACAATTTAAATCTAATTTAATTTGTATTCAATATTAATTCTATATTTAATTCCAAATTAAATAATTACACTTTTAATGCGCCTTTACGGCTTAGATTCTAAATCTAATCTTAATGGGTCTCAAAGCCCAATTAACATCCGATTCAATTTAATTAAAGTCCAAAGGGATTTCAATTAATTTTTTAAGGCATGGGCTTTGGTTAATATGGGTCAAACCAAATACCAAGGCCTAATTAAGGAATCACCCTATTTGCCAAGAAATCAATTTTGGCCCATTGAGCCCAATTAAATGTTTAAGGCCTATATATTATATTTGGACTTAATGGAATGGTTTAGGCTCAATTTGGATCCAATCCAATTGTCCTAAACCAACTTGGCCCAACCAAGCCCATTAGGCCCAAATACAACATCTTTAGCCCAATTCTAAATTAAGCCCAATTAATTAAATTCCAATATTCCAAATTTCATAATTAATTAATTAAAGTGTGTTGCAATAATTAATTACCTAATTAACATTTCCAAAATATCAATTTAATTAATTAATCATGCATTACATATTCAACACATGTCCAACATTATTGAAACAAAATCAATTCATTTTCATGCTTCTATGGTCACGGTAATGGAGTGATTTTATATCCGATTTTGATTTCAATCCAATTAAATCACAAATCAATATATATCATGTCTTTAAACACATCAAATGGTCTTAAAACAAAAATCACCATGACATAGGGTTCATCATCATATTCGGCCAACATAAGGTATTTGGGGAAAATTAATCCAATTAATTTTTCATCAAATTGATCATGCATAACTCTAAGTTATCTACTCAAACAAACAATTTGATCAAATCATGCTCAAATCAAAAATAGCCAAATTTTAGATTAAGAACCCTAATCAAATTTCATGCTCAAATAGGCTCCATGATACCATTGTTGGGTTTCTAAGTCCATCCCAAGATCAATCCAAGCATGAAATCATATGAATACTAAAAGGAGAATAGCGGAAATATACTCACTTTGATCGGTAGAGATGATGTGTGTAGAACAAAAACTTTGCTTCCTTGAAAGTCTCCAAGCTCACTTTGAATGTTGTATCAATGCTCCAAGCTTTGATCTTTGATTCCAAGCTCAATGGGAGAAGTTTCCCTAACAACTTAATATGATTCTTTCAAGTGCTTTTGAAATAAAATTTTCATTTGGCCTTGGAGAGTCACGACAATTTGAGAGAAGAGAGAGAGAGAAGTTTTTTCAACTTTTGTAAAATGATGACTAGTGAATGATTTCCAAAATCAAAAATAATATATACCAAAATCAATATTTGGTATATGTCCATCATCTCACCAACTTGGTGTGTTGGACAAGTCAGCAACAACCAACCAAAATCCATCAACAAAAAGTTATTTAAAGTGACTAGGTGCTGTAACTTGTGATGTGACTTGTGTGCCCGTAAATACATTCCAGGCTTGGGTTCGTTAATTCCGAATTAAATCAAATTCAATTAAAAAATTATGCCTAATAAAATTACTATTCACATCGCTTGCGAATTAATTCTAAATTAATTCATTCGCCCGAATCAAAATCTAATTTTAATTCCGTTATGAAATCTAATTTCATTTAATATATCAAATATATTATTTTATCGATTAATTCCAAATTAATCGTCCTCTCTCTTCTAATAGTATTTCATCCCAGATAAAATCTCTATGTAATTAATCCTAGATTAATTATGTTCAAATCATTCTTCATCGGTGAATCTTCGGAAAGCGACTCATGAGATCCTTAGATATGATGACAGTAAATCCGGTCATCGGACTATCCGAAACATGTGAGTACCTCATATTATGTTCTAAGCGATTTACGAGACATAGTTGGATTATAGCAAAGCACCGTGCCTACCCAATTCTCCAAAAATATTCTTAAATGAATATATAATCTTTGTCAGGTGTAGTATATGTTGGACAATTATGACCTATAGCATCATTATTTGTACAGATCATGGTGTTGTTGTACAAATTAACTATGTGACAAAGGAAATTACTCTTTTATCATTTTTGATTGGATCACCAAGATGTATAAATGATAGAAGGTCCATATGATTAGTTCCGGATTGAGATGATATAAGACAGTATCAATCCATAAAGGTTTAATCATTAAATATCCCTAGTCGTAGTATTATCGAGACTGGACATCGATAATGCATAATAGACTAGTATTGCACTTGTGCGCGTTGTGAGGGCATAATGGCATAGTTCTTATATATTTAAGTATTGGATACTGATGCAAGTGTAATAGGAGATTGTGTTTTACCGATGGTACGGAAAACATCTTCGCTCTGGATAGACCCCGTGGAATCCTATTGGTAGTATGTCTATGTGTCTATGAGAGTCCGCTTCAGGGTAGATGTATTTGGTCTTAACTTGAGACTTGCACCGCTAATACTTGCGACAATCAATATACTTTGGTTTTGGTCGTCCAGTGTTTTAACCGGTTCTGTGTACGCCTCTTCTGGGTATATTGAGAATCGTAGTGTATTGGGTGTGATTTCAAGATGGAAGTATCACTTCAGTTATAGTGGAGATGATGATCACTTAGGATATGGAAATTGTTCTCTTATATGCTGCAGCTATCGGGATATTATGACTAGGTCATGTATATCCGATTATAGAGACTAGTTACCAGAGATCCGATATGTGTTTCGTACGGGAAGACACATTTCCAGCCTTAGGCCTTGCACGTGACCATCCGATACTGGATCGACATACACACATACTAAGTATACTACGCCTGATATAGATCACATATTCCTATAAGAATATTTCTGGAGAATTGGGTAGGCACGGCGCTTTGTTAGAAGCCAACCATGTCTTGTAAATCGGTAAAAACGTAGCACTAGGTACGTACGTGTTCGGATAGTCCGATAACCGGATTTACTGCCAACATATCTTGGGATCTCATGGGTCGTTTCCCGAAGATTCACCGATGACGTATAACTCGTACTTTATTAATCTGGGATTAATTAGATGAGAGAGAAAATTAATCTGGGATTAATTACGGAGATATTTTATCTAGGATAAAATATTATTTAAATTGAGAAAAACGATTAATTTGGAATTAATCGATAAAATAATATATTCGATATATTATACGAAATTGGATTTCGATGCGGAATTGAAATTAGATTTTAATTCGAGAAAATGAGTTAAATTAGAATTAATTCGTTAGCGAAGTGAATAATAATTTTTCTAGGCATAATTATTTAATTAAATTTGATTTAATAACGTCGCGACGGAAATTCGTTAATTCAGAATTAGCGAACCCGAGCCCGAGAGTGTTTGCAGACCCACTCACATTTCGAATCAAGTGGGGCCCACAAGTCACGTTAAGAGTCACATCGACTAGTCAATTTTATCACCTTTTTGGTGATGGAAGTAGTTGGTTAGTGAAAGAGTGTTGGACACTCAAATGTGTAAGGTTGAAAGACATTTACCAATTATTTATTATTTGGTATTTTTGACTTTTTTAATTGGTGCATTAGATACACAAATCAATTAACACATTCAACGCTTCTCTTTTCCCATCTCCTCTCACTCTCACGCCCAAGGGGCTATTTTCTTCTTCTATTTTCTGCCAAGGCCGAGAATGATAAATAAGCAAAAGGGAATTTTGCGGTAAAATTTCTGGAGTGCTAGCATGCTTTAGGAGTCTTGCGGAGGTGATATGGAAACCCACCAGTGGGCATGGATTACACACCAAGCTTGGAGCTTGAACGACCAAAATTGGAGCACCAAACCTGTCCACTGCCGAGAGCTTCTAAGGAGATTCCAAGAGAATTTTCTTCGATGCATCCAATCTGATCAATGTGAGTATGATTCCGTCATACTACTTTGTGTATTCACATTTTATTTCTATGCTTAAAATGATCCTTGGGACCTTAGAGAAACCCAAAAATGGTATCAGAGCCATTTTGAGCATGAAATGAACTTAGGGTTAAAATTGGGTAAAATCGATTTGAGCATGATTCGATGAAATTGTTTTTTTTTGAGTATGCTTGAATGATGTTTAATTGAAGTTGGATGTGATCAATTTCATGAAACTTGATTTGGAACAATTTTCCCCAATATTCTAGGCTTGGCCGAATATAGAGGTACCATAGATGTCATGATAATTTTTTGATTTTGATAATTGGATGAGTTGAAATCATTTGGGTAATGTTGATTGTGGATTCAATTGGATTGGAATCAAAATTGGACTACTAAAACCCTAAATGGCCGTGACTAAGGAAGCATGAAATGATGTTGATTTTTGATTAAAATGTGTTGGACATGTTTTGATGTTAATGAGCATAATTAATTGTACAAACTTGTATTTTGGAAATATTAATTTGGGTAATTAATTATGGCATACACTTTGGTTAATTAAGTTATAAAATTTGGAATTTGGTAATTTAATTAATGGGCTTAATTTTGGAAATTGGACTTGAAAAGTAGTAATTGGGCTTAATGGGCTTGGTTGTACCAAGATTGGTTTAGGCTAAATTGGTTGGATCCAATTGGGCCCAAAACCATATCCATAATCCAATTATGACTTAATGGACCTTTAAAGTTTAACTGGGCCTAATGGCCAAAATTGATTTCTAGGCTTATAGGGTGATTCCTTGATTGGGCTTTGGTTGCCGAAGCCCACGCCTTAAGAAATTAATTGAAAGCCCATTAGACTTTAATTAGATGACATTGGATGTTAATCGAGCTTTGAGACCCGTAATGATTAGATTTGGAATCTAAGTCGCAAATATTCATTAATAAAGTGTAATATTTAATTTGGAATTAAATAAATGAATTAGTATTAAATACATATTAAATTTGATTTAATGTTGTAGTTTAGTATAATTCAAGAATTCGTACTTTGAGTACTTATTCTCAAAATGAGTTTGACTCGCACTAAATCAAATTATTGTTTGAACATTAGATGGTCATTAATATTCAGATTAATTAATTGGATTAGATTGATTGATAATATGCTTGTATGAATACATGATTGCGATGCATGAATAGTATATATCGGATGGATATTAGATGGGTGGGGCAATTTTGGAAATTATTGTAATAAATTTAGAATTTATTACAATTGGACCTGCGTGTCCAGCCTATTACCTCCTTACTCTTTGTATTTATGTAAATGATGTTTCTTTAGAAGTGTTATGTAATCGGGTAGAAGTAATACTTATGCTAGTGGGAGAGAGGAAATGGAGAGATTTGTTCTAGGAACAATGTGTTTTAAGTATCCATCCGTATATCATTATTATATTTACTTACGCGCCTTATTATGTGTTTAGAATGCATATTTAAGGGTGTATGATGAGACCTTAACAAAGATAATTAATTGGTTGCCAATTACACGCGAAAAACCCTCAATATAATATTAAGCGTTTTTCCTTCCATTGAGTGATTCTTACTCAAGATCCAAGATTGGCACTGGTTTGTTGGCCAAAGTCAAGACCTTTGTCCGTCGCTGATGTGATTGAATCATGAAGACTTTGTTCCATATCGGTGTTTTGTCCAAGTTGTGAATTGTTGGCCAAAGTCAAGATCACTTCTTGTCCATCGACATTGATTATGAAGCTTTCCAAAGTCAATGGGTTCCGCTTAACTAGGATCATTAAGTTTGTTGTGCCAAAGCTAAGGCTTAATTGATTCAGAGGAAAAAAGGTTAGGGAATATATTGGATATATTGGCATTTATAAGATATATGTTTCAGATTTGGATGTCCACCTATTGGATCTAGGAATTGGATGAGATCCAATTAATCTTAGAGATCTACCTAGTTAAGTATCATACAATTTGTTGGCCAAAGTCAAGATTATGTGTTATTTAACTGGATCGTAGCCCACTAGGAAACAAGATTTCCCGGGTACTCAACAAAGGGTTAGAGGCTCGCCGAAAAATAGTAGGAGGCAAGTATTAGATTTGCAATTTTGTTTAGATACTTTTCATACGCGCACATTTCATTTTTCGTCAAATAAATTAATGTATTAGTTGGACTAATATTTAATGTTGTTTTAAAACAGTTGGACTGTATTCAAACTATTCATTTATAGTTGATTATATAATTGGATTATAGTAATTAATATATTTGAATTTAAATTGTTCAATTAATAGTTGATTTTATAATTGGATTATAGTAATCAATATAATATAATTGAATTATTTAAATTATAGTTGATTAAATAGTTGGACTATAGTAATCATTATAATAAATAGTACCTGAATTCGTTGATTAAATAGTTGGACTATTAAAATCAAGATAAATTGAAAGATTAGTGTTTAAAACATAATCCTAGGGAAAATGTATTTAAACGACTTTAATTTTCAAATTGGGAATAAAATTTCATGATAGTCCTGGAAACTAAGAAGTTACTTTTTTTGATAAAATAACCTCTTGGGCCTAAGCCCGGAGTTGAGCAAAAAGTAGAGCATGATCTTTGGAAGATTCATGTGATGATAACTTTAGTGCTTAATCCATAATGTTTGCTAAAATAGACTCCTTAATTTCTCAATCAGAACTAAGGATTAGATCCTTATACTATGATAATGAAATTGAAGGATCTTCATAGATCTATCCTTAGATCTTGGAAGTACTTAATTGTAATATTTAACTTTTAGAGGGTTAATGGCTATACTCAAGGAGTCAAAGCCAAAGTTTGCAAAAAGGTAAGAAGCGCAAGACGCATCTTAATTCGACATTCTAGAAGGCCAAGACTAGGCCGAAGGCTTCTGGAGTGTGGAAAAGAGCAAAGGCAAAATCATCACAGTCTTCTAGGAAGACAAATGACATATTCCAAGATGTCTGCCTAAACTGTGGCAAACGGGGTCACTAGAAGCGTGACTGCCGTATGGACAAGGGAGACATGAAGAAATAAAAGACGAGGCAAGGCTCTGACTTTAAGTATGTTTGTCATAAATAATGTTCACTACTAGTATTAAAATTGGATTTTAGATACTAAAAGTGGTACATAAATATGAATTGATGTGCCGAATCTACTTGTAAGCAGGATACTGACTTCAGTTGAGATTAATCTGCGAATCGGAAATGGGACGACAGTCACTGTTTTAACCGTAGATACCTAAGTTTAGGAACTACTCTTAGGGTGTGTACTTAAATTAGGAAACTGTTATATTGTAACCAGTTTGACTAGAAACATTATCTCTATATCGAGTATAACTCATTGCGAGTATACCTTTATATTCTAGAACACTAAAGTGTTTTATTTTATAAACATGATATTGAGATAAACACATTAGATGTGAATAACAGTATTTATATTTTGAATATAAATGAATCTCAAACATATAACATGACAAACATGTAGCTCAAACTGATTTGATCAGATGAGACTTATAGGTGGCAGTGTTGTCTGGGACACAATTAAACAAGACTCGTATATCCGCACTTTTGAAGAGTGGATACTAGGACATATTTGATTCTATTCAAATAAAGTCTATGAATCTAGTTTATTAGGCAAAGTGCCTAAAACACCTTAACTTGGTAAAAAGTGTAAATGCCACCGATCTGTTAACACTCGTTCATAGTGACGTAAGTGGGCCCATATCTAGCTAGGCTAGAGGTGGAAATGAATGTTTCGTGACATTTACGGATGTGGCATCGCATTATGGTTATATGTTTCTTTAGAAACACAAATCGGAAACTTCCAGAAAGTTTCGACACAAAGTAGACAAACAGATCGGCTAAAGTATAAAACCATCATGGTTAGACCATGATGAAAATACTTAAGCAATAAGTTTCTCGAATACTTGAAAGAGTATAGTATTCTTTCAATGAAGACTCCTCCCGGAACACGTCAGTTTGACTGTGTGTCCTAACGGAGAAATCGAATTTTGTTAGATATGATAAGGTTAATCATGAGTCGCTCTGAGCTACCATTTTCCTTCAAGGGATAAGCATTTAACAGTGCAATACTTATTTTGAATAAGGTTCCACGAAAATCTGTTAGATAGAAATCATATTAGATATGAACAGGAAAGAAACAAGATTTTCTTATTCCTGAAGATTTGGGAATGCTAGGCATATGTTTGGATGATACCAAACTAGAATCCAAATTGGATAAGTGCCTAATAGTAGGTGATTCTAGGGAAACCAAAGTATAGTACTTATACAACTCACAAGAGAACAATTTTAATTATTGCTCACCATGCGGTTTTCCTAAGAGGAATACCGATATGCAGTGATAAGTGGGAGGATAGTAAAACTCGATGAAAATCGGAGTAATACTGTTCAAGGCACCGAGTCCTTAATGCAACACAAACAGTTCATCATGAATAAAACTGTACCCTAATATTCGAATACACAAGAACCGCGTTAGTCGGAAAGAGTCAGAAAACAACATGGGAGGTATAAGTTTCTGATCTCACCTCATAAAGATGTCAATCTTATTGAGGAACACAAACCGACTACGTATGAGGAAGTGATACAAGATATTGATTCCTTTTATGGCAAAGTGCCATGATGTCCGAAATGGATTCCATGTATACTAACTATGTTTGGATACTAGTTGATGTACCGCAAGGCATTGTATCTAATGGTACTATATAAGTCTTCAAGGAAGACATACATGGATGGCAACATACCAACGTACAAAGCTAGGCTTGTAGCGAAAAGGTATCGTTATCAACATAGTGTCGATTACAACGAAACCTTTTACTTGTTGTCATGGTAAATCCATTTGGATAATGCTTGCTGATGCTGCATGTTTCATTTATGAAATATGGCAACTGAACGTCAAAATTGATTTCCTTAAATGGAAACCTTTAGGAGGATGTTTATAATATTCTAACGATTTTTTCGTACCTAAATAAGAAAACTATGTTTGCAGGTTATACGATCCATGTATGGATTGAAGTAAGCATTTTGTTCTTGGAACTGATGTTTTGATGTAATCTTAATGGTGTATGATTTAATTCAAAAACAAATATAATTCTTAAGTATATAAGGAGGTTAGTGAGAGCGCACTGACAGTGAATGTCCTAAATAATAATGATATATCATTTCTTGGAAATGACATTCCATATTACAATCGGTAAAAGCTTGGCTTTCATAAAAATTCTCCGTAGAATTCTTGGGAGAAACAACTTTAATCTAGGAATAAGGATCTACTTGGATAGATCTAAAAGTTGTTGGCACTCTCCGAGTATTCGTACATTGAATAAATGTACGTGACCTAATGTCTCATATGCTTTGAGCATATGTAGTCACAATTAGGCCAATCCTAGTGATAGTCACTGGATTGATGTTATGAACATCCTTAAGTGTCTTAGAGGAACTAAGAATGCTTTCTTAAATTATGGAGAAGGGGAACTTAAAGTGACTGGGATCACTGCTGTAAGTTTCCAAACCGATAATAACAACTGAAAGTTGTAATAAAGGTACTATAAAGTTTGAATAACGGAACAGTGTGCTGGAAATCTTCCATGCAAGATACTGTTACCGTATAAACAACAAAAGCGAAACATTGCTGCGACTGTCGCAGCAATAGTAGCATCTTGGATCTAAATAAATCTAATTAGATTAGATGTAGTTCTGTTAGCAGCTGAGCTAGGCTACAGCACAGGCTAAAGAATTAATGGTCTCATCAACGATCTAATATGTACTTTAAACTGTTTTCATCTGATTCGTCGGATCATACATCGTGGTGATGTGATGATCGAATAAATCATATCAGATGATAACCTTTTAAATCTGCAGATGAAAGCTATTTTCTCAGCAGAAATTTGAGCGACACGTACATAGTTCACGTTTAAGGCACCTGAGTGATTGACTATAGGCCAAGTGGGAGATTGTTGGACAATTATGACCCATAGCATCACTATTTGTACAGATCATGGTATTGTTGTACAAATTAACTATGTGACAAAGGAAATTGCTCTTTTATCATTTGCAATTGGATTACCAAGATGTATAAATGATTGAAGGTCCATATGATTAGTTTCGGATTGAGATGATATGAGACAGTATCAATCCATGAAGGTTTAATCATCAAATATCCCTAGTCATAGTATTATCGAGATTGGACATCGATAATGCAGAATAGACTAGTATTACACTTGTGCGTGTTATGGGAGCATAACGACATAGTTCTCATATATTTGGGTATTGAATACTCATGCAACTGTAATAGGAGGTTGTATTTTACCAATGGTACGGAAAACAGCTTCGCTCTGGATAGACCCCTTCGGAATTCCATTGGTAGTATAACTTTGTGTCTATGGAAGTCTGAATCAGGGTAGGTGTATTTGGTCTTAACTTGAGACTTGCACTTCTAATACTTGCGACAATCAATATACTTTGGTTTTGGTCATCCAGGGCTTTAACCGGTTCTGTGTACACCTCTTCTGGGTATATTGAGAATCGTAATGTATTGGGTGTGATGTCAAGATGGAAGTATCACTTCAGTTATAATGGAGATGATGATCACATATGATACGAAACTTGTTCTCTTATATGCTGCAGCTATCGGGATATTATGACTAGGTCATGTATATCCGATTATAGAGACTAGTTACCAGAGATCCGATATGAGCTTCGTACGGGGCAGACACATTTCCAACCCCAGGCCTTGCACGTGACCATCCGATACTGTATCGACATACACACATACTAAGTATACTATTCCTGATATAGATCACATATTCCTATAAGAATATTTCTGGAGAATTGGGTAGGCACGATGCTTTGCTAGAAGCCAACCATGTCTTGTAAATCGGTAAAAACGTAGTACTAGGTACGTACGTGTTCGGATAGTCCGATAACCAGATTTACTGCCAACATATTCGGGGATCTCATGGGTCGCTTACCGAAGATTCACCGATGACGTATGACTCGCACTTTATTAATCTGGGATTAATTATATGAGAGAGAAAATTAATCTAGGATTAATTACGGAGATATTTTTTCTAGGATAAAATATTATTTAAAGAGAGAAAAATGATTAATTTGGAATTAATCGATAAAATAATATATTCGATATATTATACGAAATTGGATTTCGACGCGGAATTGAAATTAGATTTTAATTCAGGCAAACGAGTTAATTTAGAATTAATTCGTTAGCGACGTGAATAGTAATTTTGCTCAGCATAATTATTTAATTAATTTGATTTAATAACGTCGCGATGGAAATTCGTTAATTTGAAATTAGCGAACCCGAGCCTGAGAGTGTTTGTGGACCCACTCGTATTTCGAATCAAGTGGGGCCCACAAGTCATGTCAAGCGTCACATAGACTAGTCAACTTTATCACCGTTTTGGTGATGGAAGTAGTTGGTTGGTGAAAGAGTGTTGGACACTCAAATGTGTAAGGTTGAAAGACATTTACCAATTTGTTTATTATTTGGTATTTTTGACTTTTGTAATTGATGTATTAGATACAAAAATCAATTAACACATTCAACACTTCTCTCTTCTTCTCTCCTCTCACTCTCAAGCCCAAGGGGCTATTTTCTTCTTCTACTTTTTGCGAAGGCCGAGAATGATGAAGAAGCAAAAGGGAATTTTATGGCAAAATTTCCGAAGTGCTAGCACGCTTTAGGAGTCTTGCAAAGGTGATAGGGAAACCCACCCGTGGGCATGGATTACACACCAGGCTTGGAGCTTGAAGGACCAAAATTGGAGCACCAAACCTGTCCACTGCCGAGAGCTTCTAAGGAGGTTCCAAGAGAATTTTCTTCGACGCATCCAATCCGATCAATGTGAGTATGATTCCGCTATACTACTTTATGTATTCACATGTTATTTATATGCTTAAAATGATCCTTGGGACTTTAGAGAATCCCAACAGTATACGTAGTATTGCGTATTGCGATCCAATATCAGATGTCACATCCAAGGCCTGGGGCTGGAATAGTATTTTCCCAATACGAAGCATATATCGAATTACTAGCAACTAGTCTCTTTAATCGGATAACATGACCTTGTCATATTATCTCGATGGTTGCAATCTATTAGAGTACTAGTTCTGTATTCATGTGTGATCATCATCTCCATATGATGGAAGTGATACTTCCATCTTGACATCGCACCCAATACGCTATGATTCTCAATAAATCCAGAAGAGGCGTACGTAGAACCTGTTAAAGTCCCGGACGACCAAAATAAAAGCTTATCAATTTTTGCAAGTACTAGTGATGCAAGTCTCAGGTTAAGACGAAATACACCTACCCTGATGCGGATTCTTATAGACACATAGTTATACGACCAATGGGATTCCATCTAGAGCGATGCTGTTTCCGTACCATCGGTAAACACAACCTCTTATCACACTTGTATAAGTATCCATACTTAAATATATGAAAACTATGCTGTTACGCTTCCATAACATGCACAAGTACAATACTAGTATATTCTACATTATCGATGTCCAGTCTCGATAATACTACGACTAAGGATATTTAATGATTAAACCATTATGGATTGATATTGTCTCATATCTTATAATCCGGAACTAATCATAAGGACTTTATCATTCATATATTAAAGTAATCTAATTACGAAATGATAAAATGTAATTTCCATTGTCACATAGTTAATTTGTACAAAAACCACAATGTCTTTTACAAATAGTGACGCTATGGGTCATAATTGTCCAACAATTAGATCCTAGATTTCAAGGCTAGGGGGATGAAGATACATAATGCCCCTAGTCCCTAGATTCAGGGACAAGATAGTGGCATGTATTGAGGGACAACGATACGTAAATCCCAAACGGCATGGATTTGCATACCTGGTTCCAGATCAGTGGCTTGGAGGATGGCGATACCCAACGCCCCAAGACCATCAGTTTAGGTGTATGGGGGGACAGCGACATGTAACGCTCTCATACGTCAGAGTTTTACAGATCTTTAGAGATTTTCGGACGACTGATTTATGAAATGATTTTCACATATATATTTAAGGAAATAAATGGTTTCAGATTTATGAATTCAGAAAATCAATTATTTGATACGATCTTTCGACACAGTATTTCTAACATGATTTTCTGTTTTTTCATAGCTCCGCTCACTTAGTTCATTTGGACTCACCCCCACTCTCCAGTTTTGCAGGACCTTTTAATTGGTGAGCCACGACTATCTTTTGGAGACCTGAATCAGGGACATGAGTAGCACTACAGTCACTGGTTATAGCGGTACATCATGCCAGCCCTTCATTCATATAAAATATAGCCTATTCTTTGGTTTCTTTTGATGTATGACATGTATATGATTGTATAGAGTACTCGGTTTATCTATGTTTACTACATGAAATATGTGTTTTTGTTCATTGGTAATATAAGAGTTATTAAGTCAAATGAATGAGCATTTCTCTAGTTCAGTTAGTGGCTCATGTGGTAGTCAAAACTGTCATTTATCGGTAACCTTATCGGATTGAGGATACTACAAGTTGGTATCAGAGCATGGTTAATGGGGATAATGACTACAGTGAGAGAGTAGCAATGCCTTATATATGTAGTATACCTGGGGTACTAATATATAAGAGGTTGTCTCTCTGGTATCCTTGTCCTGAGGTATGTCTTGTCCTTGTTCTCTAAATTTCCTAAGAAATTGATTTACATTTTTCCTTTTCTGATTATTTAGATATCATGCCAGCTAAAGGAAAAATCAGAGTCAGAGGTAGACCCAGACGTGGTAGAGCGCCCTAGGGCGTAGATCCATACCAAAGGTCATTAGTGCTCCCCTAAGCCAATAAGGACAGAGAGTGGAATCTATACGTGAGGGTGGTATAAGAGATAATAAGGGAAGACCAGTGGGTCAAGCTGATGATGTAGTAGCTGCGAGCTTGCAACATATTTTAATGATCAGTATAAGCTTTGGTTATGTTGATTGCCCGACAACAGCATCCTCCAGGTCTAGAGCCAAGAGATGTAGATCCCATAGCTTCAGTTTCACCCCCACCAGTAGGACCTTCAGTGGCTCACCATATAGCAGTTCCGCCAATTAGAACGGATCATACCGCCTTCCAAGCATGACCTTCTACTGTACCTCATGAACTACCTCTAGTAACAGTTCAAGTACTGCAGCGAATGAAGTTTCTAGTCTCTTTGCATGACTTTTGAAAGTTACATCCACCTACATTCTCAGGAGTAGAGTCTTCCCTAATTAATGTAGATTTATTGAGGAGTCGGAACGCATATATATCACTTTGGGAGGTTTTCCGGAGAGGGCGTTGGAGTTTGTCCATTTTCAATTGAGAGATGTAGCCAACACTTGGTTCATGGATTTTCAATACAATCGGCGGCAAGGTGCTCTCCCATTGACCTGGGCTGAGTTTAGTGTGGTACTGTTACCCGATTCCTACAATATAGTATTATGGATGCCACAGCTCCAGAGTTTGAGTAGTTGTTGATGAGTGGTAAATATATCACTATTTCTCAATCATTTGACCTAAGATTTTGTATAGATTCTTTAGTTTTGTGAATATTTTGATGTATTTTATGTTATTTTATAGATGAATAAAGTTTCAGGAATTTCTGAAGGTGATTTGGGGCTAAAATAGTGAAAACAGACAAAAAGGGCAAAACTATCATTTCGCGCGTCGCGACGCGCAAGCTTTCTGCTTCGCGACCGCTAACGTGCGCCTCTTGCTAAAATGGTCCATGCCATGTGTCACAATCTGAGAAGTTTTCTAAAATATACCGGATGCTAACGTACGTCTGACATGTGTCATCATCACAACAAACTTGCTAACGTGTGCCATGCCACATGTCACCATCACATGCCATCCACGTGGCATCCATATCAGTCACATGCCGAGTCAGCTTGCCACATGTCAGCCATGTCATCACCAGCCAATCATCTTATGCCACGTGTCATCATCACAGGTTACCGATAATCCACATCACCACGTCATCGCCATGTCAGCATAATCATTCAGCTCTCGATGCCACCATACATGTGTCAGCCGATCTGTGAATTACATCGTAATTCACATTGCATTGTGACGACAGATGGTGTCGCGTCATGACGCACCCCACTTATGGAGGCCTATAAATTCAACCGAATTTTCTGATTTAATTAATACATTCATCTCTGTAATTCCTTGAGAATACTAACAAGATTGTATCTTGTTTGTTTAATTTTGGTTCTGTAATGAATTTTATTTACTTTAACTCGCGGTACTTATCTTTCTTTACTTTTTTTACTTTTTACTTTTCAATAATGAGGCGGTAAATCCCCCCACTAGGGTAAAAGGTAAAGCTTTTATTATTGCTATTTAGATTAATCTCCATAATTATAATATAATAACTATTTAAAACTTGACTTAATGAGGATACCGCTATATTGGCCGGTTGGTAATTATTTATAATTTGGTTTTAACTTGACTAAGCATGGATACCGCCTGGTTGGTAGGTTGGTAAATAATTATTATTTTGACTTAATTAGGTTACTGCCTATATGGTTGGTTGGTAATATCACACAAGTTAATATATTATAATAAGAGAGATATCTAAAATAGTAGTAATAGAAGTGGTTGTAAATATGTGTCATAGCTAAATCTGTTATCTGGGGTTGTGATGAATCCAATATCACCGGTTTATAAGGGGTTATTTTATAGTTTGGGTAATATAAAGGCTTACTTATTAAGTCTTAAGCTTAATGATTTTTGTTAATTGGCCAGTAATAAGATTGATTGGGTAAATTTAAAATAAGCTTGATGAAGGAATTTTAGGTTTCAGCCTTAGACTTAATAGCCTACGATCTTAATTCAGGATAGATAACCCTTAATAGATTTCATTACAGGATAGACATAGACCTGTCGGGTGAGGGTAGCCACAATTGGAACTTAATATTACTGAATTAAAGTAACTTGGTTGGCATAGACATATGGTTTAATTGAGTTACACTTGATATTTGCATCTGACTATCGATAGAGGCTTTTATAGAATTTCGTGTTCCAGGTTAGTAAACTGATATATTACACAAATATAAAATAATCACTTCATCTTTTAAAAATATATTAGAAAGATTCACAACACTGGATAGTTTTATAAATTGGAATTTTCCTCAACCTACTTTCGTGCCATTTTATTTAGTAGTTTTTAAGTTTAAGTCACTATCCAATAAAACAATCAATCTGTTAAATACTTGTAATCATTTAGCTTCATAAATTAATAGCTTAGGTATTAAGTCCTCGTGGGATCTGTTGGGAAGCGGCCGCGAGTGCGCATTGGAAAATTGAAATTATTATGCGATAACGCTTTCCCTTTGCCAAAGACCCAATTGTTTTGATTATTCTACAAGCCTATGCATGTTACTATATATTCTAAGCATAAAACTCATAAAACATGCAAAGAACATAAACCTAAACATGCTAGCTATCATAAGAACTCTAATTAAAATAAAGAAAGAAAAAACTTACTTGAACCGTAGACTTCTCTAGTCCTCCCTCCAATCTACAAGCTTTTCTCGAACTCAGTAAGCTCTTCCATGTTCCTAGATCTCTCAATTATGCTATGTAGTTTCCTTTCTATGCTCAGTATGGTATGATTTTTTTTCATTTTCTTGTCTCTTTTTGTTTCTTTTTTCAACTTTTCTTTTATTCTTGTTTTCTTAACACACCTACCCTTTAAGGTAGCATTTCTCCTCATGGTGGTCCTAATTCTCGCCCATGGGTAGCTTCACGCTTATCGATTATAGGTGGTTTAATTTCTTTCTATAGAGACTTTTTCTTTTTATTTTTAACCATACCACGCATCATAACACAGAAAATCAGGATAGACATCCACGCAAATAGTCATTCATCGACATGTAATTTCTTCAACTAGTCACCTTACCAACTACTTAGGGCGTCATTGCTAAAAACCTATAGTTAAGTTCTTTACGAGTCTAACCTAGATCAATTACTCAAAACATCATTTAAAAGTATAATAAAGCACTTATCGTTTCTAAGATTTCACCCTAAAACAAATAATATCATCATTGGACTTATGTTTTACTATTAGGACTAAAAATAAATAAAATAAAATTATTTATTTTATTTTTATAACAAGAATAACACATCCACATCCAGGTAAAACACATGATAATACCACCCCAACCTAAACGAAATATTGTCCTCAATGTGACAACAGGAAAGACAAAAGACGAGGAATGAGTTCACCTTACTAGAAAGTTCTTGAACTTCGATGAAATAATGTGTTATCATGCAAAATAAATAAGAAACAAAATAAAACAAAAGGAAGAAAAATTTAAAAAAAAAGTAGATAATAAATAATGTACAATAATGGGGAAAAGAATATCAATCAGCATAAGTAGGGTCAGCAAAAGAGGCATCCTCTGCTGTTGGAATCTGATTGTCTAGGAACGATTTTAGCCTCTGTCCATTAACTTTGAACACTCTATCGTCCTTAGGATCTTCCACTTCGACAGCTCCATGGGGGAAAGCTTACTTCACAATAAAAGGTCCAGTCCACCAGGTTCGTAACTTGTCTGGGTGAAGATGGAGCCTGGAATCATAGAGATAGACCTTTTGGTTGGGCTCAAAATTCTTCCTCATTATCTGCTTGCCATAGGCAACTTTCATATTTACTTTGTAGAGGTGGGAGTTGTCATACGCATCATTCTTTAATTCTTCAAGTTTGATCAATTGTAGCTTCCTTTGTATACCTGCAGTACTCAGATCAAAGTTAAGAGTTTTAATAGCCCAATAGGCTCTATGTTCTAACTCAACGGGTAAATGACAAGCCTTTTCAAATACAAGCCTGTAAGGAGACATCCCAAGTGGGAATTTATAAGAAGTGCAATATGCCTAAAGTGCATCTAGAAGTCATAAAAACCAATATTTACGGTCAGGTTTATCATTTTCTCCAATATTTGTTTTATCTCCATATTTTCTAACTCGGTCTGCCCATTTTTCTGTCGGTGATAAGTAGTAGAAATCTTGTGCATCACACCATACTTGCGCATTAAGGCCTCAAATGATCGATTATAAAAAGCTGTCCATGGATCACTAATAATGGCATGTGGAGTGCCAAAGCGTGACAATACATGTTCCTTTAAGAATTTAACCACAGTAGTATTGTCTTTTGCTCGGCATGCCACTACCTCAACCCATTTAGACATATAATCTACAGCAAGAAGAATGTAAAAGGTACCTAAAAGAAGGTGGAAAAGGTCTCATAAAATCAATAACACAACAATCGAATACTTCAATGACAATTATAGGGTTTAGAGGCATCATATGGGGATGGGATAAGGTCCCTAATTTTTGAAACCTTTCACAGGAATGACAGAACCCATTTGCATCCTTAAATAGAGTGGGCTAATAAAAACGACGCTACAGGATTTTTACAGCAGTTTTCTTTATTGAGAAATGGATTCCACATGCATGGGAATGACAACAGGTAAGTACACTTAAAACCTCATCTTCAAGAATGCAATGTCGTAGTATTTAGTGAGAGCAGTACTTAAATAAATATGGACATCCCAATAAAAATTACGTGCCTCAACCAAGAATTTACGCTTGTCTTGTGAACTCCAAATAGATACACACTAATCAAAAACTAAATAATTGACAATATGTGCATACAATGGTGCTCATGTGACCGTAAAAAGATGTTCATCAAAGAAATTATCATGAATTGGTGGGCCTACGGTAGAGTCGTTAAACTCCAAGTGAGATAAGTGATCTGACACCCCATTTTCAACACCATTTTATCTTTGATGGTTATATCGAATTACTGCAACAACAGAATCCACATAATAAATCTTGCCTTAGCATCTTTCTTTGAAAGAAGATACTTAAGGGCTACAAGATCAGTAAAAATAGTGATGGGAGAACCAATCTGGTATGCACGAAATTTATCCAAAGCAAAAACCACAGCAAGCAGTTCTTTTTCAGTTGTTGAGTAGTTCATTTGAGCACTGTTTAGAGTTCTGCTAGCATAATATACGTGTAGGCACTGTATTTTTGCATGTAAGTCCCGATGATGAGTCTCACATGGAGGCATTACTCTTTAAGTCGTGAAAGTCGCGGGAAACGAATGTCGGAAGGGAAAAGTCTGAAATTGATACCTTATTACACTTAATTCATTTGTTTAGCTTCGGGTTTGCTAATTAGATCCCAGTTTTAAAATTTATTCTCAGCCCAAACCCCCACAAGCCACACACCAGTCCCACACACCACCAAGCCACACACCAAGCCCACCAAAAAACCCAAACACACGCCCAAAAACGACCAACCACACGCCCATCCCATCCAAAATAATAAATCCACACATTAAACACATGTTGAAATCCAAATAAATCACCTTCCCGAATTAAAAAATTAAATCAAATCTCATAAATCACATTTCAAATTAAATTAAATCCCTTTCCTAAACTAAAACAATCCCCTCCCTAAAATAAATAGATTTTTCCTTATGACACACTAATTAGAGATAACCCAATAGTTACACAATATTCTTTCCCTTCCCGCAAAAGAATAACCTCAACCATCTTCTATAAAAATGACCTTAAACCAAACCCTTGAGACCTTCCTAGAGCATATTCACGCATATAGAAAAGAAAATCACCCTCTTGTTGCCGTAAAAAGAAGATACCTACAAGCCCTCCATAGGCGAAAACATAACCTGAAAATCTCCCTATCATTGTCATGAACCATCCCCTATAACCCCTCTCTATCATCACCGAAAATAGCCACATACAACAACCCCTATTCACGTACAAACAAAACCAGGAACTACCCTCAAATTCACGTCCACATAGCCTCAGACACTGTCTCCATATTCACCAAAATTATGCCCAGAACAACCATCTGTAACCACCAAAATTCTACCCAGAACAACCCTCTGTAACCACCAAAATTATGCCCAAAACCGCACTGTCTTCGCAAACGAAACTGCCCAAAAATCTGTCCACCAAAACTGCTCATTATACCACCAAAAAACTGTCCAAACACTGCACCCCATCACCAAAAATTACGCTGAAAATCACCCCAACAACCACCAAAAACTGCACTGAAAATCAACCCTATAACCACCAAAAACTACACTGAAAATCAGCCATGCAACCACCGAAATTTGCCCAGAAAATCGGTCCTGTAATCACCAAAAATTATGCCCTGAAACACAGTCCAAATACCGCAAAACAGAGCAGACAGCAGCCTAAAACAGCGAGGAAATGAAGGAAAACAATGAACCAGTAAATCAGAAAAGTTACGGAGCATCAATCCTTCCGACAACCGCGTAACGCACTTCCAAGAGACAACTTAAGAGCTTTGATCTGAGGGCACCCTTTTATCTATTCCCGTTCTTTTTCTTATTATTTATTATTGTTTATTTGGATGTGTATCTTTGATTTATGTATGTTGTGGCTATTGGATGAATGAGTTTGTGTCAACTCTCACGGTATATCAGATGGAAATCCAGACATAAATTCCGTAGCCGAATCCGAATGGACGGTAGTGCGGTCTGTACTTGGGATATAATTCCACGTACTACTTGAGGAATGCACATATTTCGTTTCATCCAATATTTCGTTTATCCATCGTTCATTTGGAATAGTGTGTTATTTTAATGCATGATTTAATTATTTTCTTCATGTTAGGAATTGAGCATCTCTCTTTAATTTTTTTATGCTTAGATAATTGTTATTTATTTATGTTTCTGAATGTATTATTTTAATGCGTTCATATGAATGTATGTTTGCCGTTATTCTGACTTACTGTTATGTATGCAAACTTAGATATAGGTTTTATTTTTATGTATGCGAACTTAGATGTAGGTTATTCTCTCGTATGTTGGTTGCGTAGACTTGGTTAGATTATTGCGCAAATTTTTTCATTACAAGTGGCATAAGTAAGGGACCATTCCGAATCCAACGGTCTGAGGTCTTCCCTTGCGAGGGGTGAGTGCGGCCTTAAATCATTTTCCCAATTCACACTGGGTGGCGACTCCATTATTCTCCAGTTTAGTCCCCCATGGGCTATTCCGTTCTCCCGACTAGGCCGCTAGCCTAGAACAACGTCGTCGATTTCTATATCCTATAGTCTGGCGACTCCACTGGGATAGAGAATTGGCCCCGAAATAATGTCTTGTAATGATTGTGATTTGTGCTTTAGTTAACCGTGTCTACCGTGGGTTAAAGGGGTTTAACCAAAGGCATTATTAGAGCTTGGTAATGGTTTGGTGTCTTCCTTCATTCACTACCTTTCTATCGCTAAAGGGAAAAGCTGTGAAGGCAACTAGATAATCATTTACTCGAAACTTACTATGATGGACTAATTTGGAGGACTTATTGTTTATTCCTGTCACTAAGACGATAAGAGCCTAAGAGGCTTGGGTATTTAAGAGAGTTCGCTCCACCCTCCCTCTGGGAATCTTCAATAGGAAATCCATCTGACAGTCAGTCATGCATCATAACTTGTTGGCACATACCTTAGCATATAAAAAAAGGTGCGCTCACTTGGTCGCTTGAACCCTTGAGTGAGGAATCCTAGTCGTGGGCAATCCTTAACCGGTGTGAGCCTGTGTCTATACTCCTATAAATATGAACTGTAGTTGTAGGACCAATAGAAACTATCCCTTTTATGCTTGCGTTTAGGACCATTGTCATTTGGATTCGGTTGGACATTTTATCATTAGGTATGGGCTTGTTGGGCCATTTAAACTGGGATGAGTCTGTGCTTTTATGATAACTGGGCCAAAAGCTTCTAAAATACCGATGGGCCACTTTATGTTTAGGCCCCTTATCATTTGAAGTTGTTTAGTCATGTTATCACAAAAGTGCAAACTTGTTGGGCCTTTTTCAATTGGGACAAGTTTTCACGTCGCAATAGTATGATTGAATGCTTTAAAATGGTAATGGGCTGATTTATATATTTCATGCATCGCATGCATACATGCTAACATGTGATTTTAAAAGACACCATAGATACCCATTGGGTTAGGGAAGAGGGAAGACTCGTCAAAAGATCGCTAGTCAACATGAACGAATCAGTTAACGAGGGATCTCGTATGGATCAGCTGGAAACTACTCTCACCAAGGTTACCAAGCAGTTGCAAGCCTTGACCGCCGCTGTGGCCAATATGGTTGTGCCTCATGCTGGGGGAGGTTATGAGAATGAGAGGCGTGAGGACCCTTCGAATAGATTGAGTGATGATATCCATGTCTTTGATGATGACATGGCTGAGTATGCCGTGGGAAGGATGGCTGGGTCTTAGGCTGAACTGTAGAAACTCTGAGATCAAATAGAATCGGTTACCCGCAAGATTGAGGGGTAAGCACGAAGATTTACTAGACTGTGAGGTGATGACTTTTGAGGAGCAGCTGTCGGCTCAGTTCAAAATGCCTGATTTAGCCAAATTCAACAGGAATAGAGATCCGAGGGTCCATCTCTGACAGTATATTTATGTGATGAGTTCAGTGGGTCTGTCGAAGTGTCAGGTCCATAAGATGTTTAGGATGTCGCTTGTAGGGGAACCCGTGGTATGGTACCATGGCTTGGAGATGAAGGTCAAGGATGATTGGAGGGCATTGGCAGAGGCCTCTCTAAGTCAATATGTCACGGATTTGGAGATCGACTTGTCGCTTATTGACTTGGAGAATACCAAACAGAAGTCGGAGGAGAGCTTTAAGGATTATATGGACCGCTGGAGAAGCCAGCTTCTGAAAATGCAAACTTGGTCCTCGGAGAAGGACCAGATCAAGATGATCATCAATGGAACTAAGCCCTCGATTTATGGCAAGATAAGGAGGATGACCTCTATGATCACTGATTTCCGACAGTTAAGGGAGACTGTCATGGATATTGAGGAAGAAGAAGCGGAGAACAGGAAATTTTATTGCCTGAACATGAGGACTGTTAGAGGACCATCAGGTGCTAAGCCCGTTTTTGCTGAAGTAGCCACCGTCAGAAACCGGTGTTTTTCTAACCTAGGAAGGCCTTTGTCCAAGGTGCTTGAGAAGTTGGCGAGGTAAGGACTCCTTAAACCCTTAGAAGCTAGACCACTCCCAATCCTCCACCACCACACTATAACCTGAACCTTTACTGTCATTAACACCAGTTGAAAGGCCATGACACCGAAACTACACCTGCCTCAGGCACGAAATCCAAGACCTCGTCGACTCCCATAAAATACCCGACCCATAAAAAGAGCAACCCAACATACACAGAAACCCTCTGCCTAACTATCACTATGTCACACCACCTACCTATATGATTAGTTACGGCCTGCTTGAAGACCTCGTCCTCCAAACCTTTGACCACCAAGCCTTTTGCCTAGGGATTTGGGATAGCAACAATGATGATGAAACAGAGCAAAGGAAGAATTTTTGGTTGGACTTCTCCAACAATGGGTTTTTTTTTACAGTGATAGAGCAGAGAAAGGCAAGGAAATGTTGGCCGAAGGTAGAGAAGTGGCAAAGAACGGGGATAATACTGAGGGAGATGTAGGGTTGCGTCAGTTGAAGAAGACACGAGCACAGCTGAGCATTTGGGAGTTGTTGTGTGCATTATAAGAGCACAAGCGTGCCATGGTTGAGGCATTGAGCAAGATAATAGTATCGAAGGATGCCAACCTCGTAATATTTGTAGGATCGGTGCAGAAGGAAGGTTCACAAGTGATAACCTTTTCTGATGAGGAACTCCCGGCAAAGGGAAGGAATCATAATAGGCCTTTATTCATAAGAGCTGAAGTGAGGGGCAAGAAAACATCTTGTGTAATGGTGGATGACGGCTCATCTATCAATGTGTGCCCTTTGAAGATCCTATCGAGGCTGGGTATGAAGACGACAGATCTGAGTCCCTCCAATATGACCATCAAGGCATATGATGATAGCAAGTGAAGAGTCGAGGGTACTTTTGCTACAATAGTCAAAGTGGGCCCAATTGAGGATGAGGTTGAGTTCATAGTGCTAGATATCCCGGCCACTTTTGCTTTGTTATTGGGAAGGCCATGGTTTCACAAGCTAAGGGGTGTGCCCTCCACTATGCATCAGGTCATCAAGTTTTTGTATGGGGAGAGATTGTCACCATCATAGCTGAGGTAGACAATGTCGTGGCCGCTTTGGAAATACAACCTTTCAAGAGGTTCCAAGTGTCGGCAACCTTTGAGGAGTGGGTAGATCCTAAGGTGGCTAGGATCATTGAGAAGATGAAGTTCGAGCCAGGCAAAGGCTCAGGTGTTGGAGGAGCATTGCCCAACTTCAAAGGGCAGATCACCAAGAGAGGTTTGGGGTACAAATCTGATGAGGATAAGCCGAAGGCTAAGAAGAAAGGATTGAAGCTTACGGAATACTTCGTGAAAGCTACGGGGTATCAAGGAGAGCCTGAACCAGTGGAAGTTAACGGGGTCATGGTACCAGGATTTGAGATTTTCCAAGATGTGTTGAGAGAGAAACCTCTGACGGAAGAAGTTGCGAAGGGAGAAAATAAGTGGGAAGAAGAGCTGATGAAGCTAGAGAGCCTGACCCTCGAGGAGAATAAGGAGACTAAGGAAAACCCGGCTACGGAGGATGAAGCGTCTATGGATGACAAAGATATTTATCTTCCTGATTTATTTGAGTGTACTCTCGCATTCGATAATAATAAAGACATTCATTTTGCTTACTTGCCTGAGTCTCTCCCTTTCAACCTATATAACTTGAGTATATTTGACATCAACTCAACCAAAATGAATGCATTTAACCTTGGCATGCCTGAAAGCCCCAAGGAAGTTCTAATTGCGAGTGAGGTTACCTCTGAAGAATGGAAGAAATTAGAGGAAATATTAGTCAAATATGCTAAAGTATTTGATTGGTCCTACGAGGACATGCCTGGAGTAGACAGAAGCATCGCCCAACATGCAATACCGACTTATCCAAACATGAGGCTGGTAAAGCAGAAGCTCCGAAGAATGAGACATGAGTAGGCTAAAAAGGTTAGATAAGAAGTCAAGAAGCAGATAGATGTGGGATTTCTAGAAATAGTGAAGTACCCCGAGTGGTTGGCAAACATTGTGCCGGTTCCGAAGAAAGACGGAAAGGTCAGAATGTGTGTGGATTACCGAGACCTTAACAAAGCTTGCCCGAAGGATGATTTTCCCTTACCCATATAGACGTACTGGTTGATAGTGCGGCCTTATCTGCCATGTACACTTTCACAGATGGATTCTCAGGATACAATCAAGTTCCTATGGTTGAAGAAGATAAGCATAAGTCCGCCTTTGTCATGGAGTGGGACACATATTGTTACAAAGTGATGCCGTTTGGACTTAAGAATGCAAGAGCAACTTGCCAATGGATGGCCATTACGTTATTCCATGACTTGATGCATAAGGAGATTGAGGTATATGTGGATGACATGATGCTGAAATCAGATATAAGAAGCGAACATATAGAAGCACTGGAGAAATTCATTGAACGAGTCGATAAGTACAACCTACGATTAAATCCCAAGAAGTGCATGTTTGGAGTAACGTTAGAAAAGTTACTATGACACAATGTCGGAATGAGAGGAATAGAAGTAGACCCTTATAAGATCAAGGTGATAACGGAGATGCCTGCGCCGAAGATAGAGAAAGAAGTGAGAGCATTCCTCGGGAAAATTCAATATCTCAGTCAGTTCATCACCAAGTTGACGTCAGTAAGTGAGCCTATCTTCAAATTACTGAGGAAAGACTAGCTAGTGAAATGGAATGGGCAGTGCCAAGAAGCTTTTGACAAGATCAGAGAGTACTTGGTGAAACCTCCTATCTTGAAACCTCCGAGACCAGGCAAACCCTTGGTACTGTATTTGTCTATAGAACCTGAAGCGCTGAGGGCGATAATGGTACAAGCAGATGAGACGGGGGTAATATATGCAGTCTACTACCTCAGTAAGAAGATGCTTCGTTATGAAGCCCGCTATCAAGAAGTAGAGAAGATCTGTTTTGCAGTAGTATGGGCATCTAGAAAATTGCGTCATTACTTCCAATCGTACAAGATCCAAGTGGTAGCAAAGGAAAATCCCTTGAAGTATCTGTACTTGGTACCTTCACTAGTAGGGAAATTAGGAAGATGGTTGGTGTTGCTAACAGAGGTTTATATTGAGGACATCACTTCTAAAGTAATCAAAGGGTGAGCCATTGCAGAGTTCCTAGCATTACAACCGATAGAAGAAGATCAGTACAAGTTTGAATTCCCATACGAGGAAATCCAAGCAATAACGGTCCAAGGATGGAAGATATACTTCGACGGAGCAATGAACTGTAAAGAAGTCGAAATATGGATTGTGATAGTAACCCCCGAAGGAGAAACTCTGCCCATGGCTAAGAGGTTGACATTCGGAATGACCAATAACATGGCTGAGTATGAAGCGTGCGCCTTTGGACAGACGGAACTGATAGCCTTGAAGGCTAAGAACGTAGAAATCTTTTGAGACTCGATGTTGGTAATCCGAAAAATGTAAGGAGAATGAGAATTGAAGGAAAAACGGTTGAAACCTTACTTGTTCCACCTCAGGATTCTGGTACAGGCCCTCCCCGATTGTAAGTTCCAACCCTTGCCACGAGAAGAGAACCAAATGGCCGACGAGTTAGCTACACTAGCCACGACTTGGGAAAATTCGGAGAAGTTGGTGATGAGCCCTCTAGTGCTGACGACAGCAAGCATACCCATCTACGAGATAGAAAGGATATTAGAAGTAGAGGTCGACGATGGGAAACCTTGGTATTACGACATTCAGAGATACTTTGAACGGGGGGAATTCCTGGAAGATACGAGCAAAAAAGACAGGATAGCCACTCAGAAGTTGGCTTCTCAGTATGCAAGTTTGAAGGGAAAAGTATACAAGAGACAAGCAAATGGCATCCAGCTGAAGTGTTTGAAGAAGGAAGAGGTTCAAAAAGTAATGGAAAAAGTACATGCCGTAGAATGTGGGCTGCACATGAACGGATTGAATTTGTCTCCTAAGATAGTGAGACAGGGCTTTTATTGGTCGACCATGGAAGCTCACTGAGCGAAGCTGGTAAAGCACTGTCATGATTGTCAAGCGCATAGTAACTTATACCATTTGCCGCACACAGAATTGCACTGGCTGTCAGAGCCGTGGCCCTTCTCAGCATGGGGAATTGACATGATTGGGGAATTCAACTGTACGCATCGAATGGACATCGCTTCATAATAGTGGCAGTAGACTTCTTTTCAAAATGGGTGGAAGCCGAGTCATTTCAGAACGTCACATCAAAGCAGATGGTAAAGTTCATAGCCTGAAACATCATTTGTCGATATGGGATGCCGCATCATGTAGTAACAGACAACAGAGTCCAGTTTCAAGGAGAAATGAAGGCAATGCTACAGAAGTATGGGATAGGACATCATAAGGCGTCACCTTATAGGCCTTAGGCAAAAGGGGCGGTCGAGGCAGCCAATAAGACAATAAAGAAGATGTTAGCCAAAATGACGAAAAACTACAAAGATTGGGCCGACAAGCTATCGTATGCCCTGTAGGGGTACAGAACTTCTGTGAGAACAGCAACAAGACCCACGAGTTACTCTTTGGTCTACGGAATGGAAGTGGTACTGCCAGTGGAAGTTGAGATACAGTCTATGCGGGTATTAGCAGAATTAGAGTTACATGAGCAAGAATGGGCCTCGCAGAGGTTTGAACAGTTACCACTGCTTGATGAGAAGAGGATAATGTCTTTATGTCATATACAGCTATACTAGAAGAGGTTGGCTCGAGCATTCAACAAGAAGGTGCGTCCCACCAAGATCAGAAAGGGCGACCTGATACTCAAGCAGTCAAAGCCATCAATGACAGACCTGAGGGGAAAGTTCAGACCTAACTGGGAAGGACTCTATATAGTCCATAAAGTAATGTGAAATGGGGCAGTGACACTGTCAGATTTGAAGGGAACGAGTTCACCGAGCCGATCAACCTGAGAAAGAGAACACTGAGCGATCACCGGGAGAACTGGCAGAAGGCCTAACCCAACAGAATAGGAAATTCATGCATGCATGCATACACGTAATGTACTTGTATTCCTTTTTGTGTTTGTTCTGTTTTGTATTTACAGGTTTCAAAAAGGAGAAAGCGACAAAAGTAAGCCAGCTAGAATCAACAATGCATCAGTATCAGTTTCGGGGATGGATCCCAGGGTTGAGGCCCATATCAGTATCAGTTTCGGGAATGAATCACAGGATTGAGGCCCATTTCAGTATCGATTTCAGGAATGAATCCCAGGGTTGAGGCCTATATCAGTATCAGTTTCAGGAATGAATCCCAAGGGGCGAGGCCTATATCAGTATCGATTTTGGAATTGAATCCCAGGGGGCGAAGCTCACATCAGTATTGGTTTCTGGAATAAATCCCAGGGTTGAGGCCCGTATTATCCGCGATTGAGAGGAAGAATTCCAGTGGATTAAAAAAAGAGAGAAAAAGAGAGAGAGATGAGTCCTTGATGGTTAGGCATATGTCCGGTGATGACATTATTTGTTGTAGGGTGAAACTTTAGAAATGATAAGTACGAGATGTGCTCTCATCCGATATTCTGAGTGGTTGATCTTGGTTAGACTCATGAGTACTTGATTATGGGATCTTAGCAGTAGAGGCCTAAGTAGTCGGAGAGATGACTAGTTGAAGAGATGGCGGATCAGTGATGACCGTTTGCTTAGATGTCCATCGTGGTTTACTTGTGTTACGATACGTGATATGGTTGGAAATGAAGAAAAAGTCTCTGAAAAAAATAAATAAAAAATAAACCACATATAATCGATAAGCGTGAAGCTACCCATTGGTGAGTATTAGGACCACCATAAGGAGAAATACTACCTTAAATGGTAGGTGTGTTGCAAAAAAAAAAGATGAAGAGACGAAAAAAAAGAAGAAGAAAACCATATCCTATTGAGTACAAATGAGTAATTACATAGTATGATCAAGAAGTCTCGGTTGGTTAGACCCACTAATCCAATTCTTGGAAACGAAATTATCGAGTTGGCTTACTTAAGGATTAAGGTTCCAAATAACCTTGGCACACACACACATGGAGTCTAGTTCAGATCACTCATTCAGACGGTTGGATTTGAGTGTATCAATTACTTTGAAGGTTCTCTGGTTTCAACACGAAGCATCCTTTGAGGATGAAAATATGTTTAGCCATCGGGATTATCTCATGAGAGGCAACATAGTATGTTGGCATGTAACATAACATCGAGAGATCCACCTTGACCTCATGAAAGTAATAAAGAATAGAAAGATGAATCGAGACTGGGGGCGACCAGTCTCCCCTATCTCATAAGCACGGTTCGGGAATGAACCATCACATCAGTAGTTTTTGGGATGCGTCCAAGGGTCGAGGCCCATATCAGCATCAGTTTGGGGATGAGTCCCAAGGTCGAGGCCCACATCAGCATCAATTTGGGGATGCGTCCCAAGGTCGAGGCCCACATATCAGTTGCAGTTTTGGGATACGTCCCAAGGTCGAGGCCCACTACGTCATCAGTTTTAGGATGCGTCCTAGGGTCGAGGCCCACACATCAGTTACAGTTTCGTGATGCATCCCAGGGTCGAGGCCCACTGCATCATCTGTTTTGGGATGCATCCCATGGTCAAGGCCCATACATCGGTTGTAGTTTCGGGATGCGTCCCAGGGTCGAGGCCCACTGCATAATCTGTTTTGGGAAGCATCCCAAGGTCGAGGCCCATACATCATTTGCAGTTTCGGGATACGGTCCAGGGTCGAGGCCCAATGCACCATTAGTTTTGGGATATGTCCCAGGGTCGAGGCCCACATATCAATTGCAGTTTCAGGATACGTCCCAAGGTCGAGGCCCACTTCATCATCAGTTTTGGGATACGTCCCAGGTCGAGGTCCACACATCAGTTGCAGTTTTAGGATGCGTCCCAAGGTCGAGGCCTACTGTATCATCGGCACAGTTTGGGAACAAAACCCACACTCTGTGGTTCGGGGACAAAGCCCAAGGGTTGAAGCACCTCGCCACCATATCAGCACAATTCGGGAACAAAGCCCACATTCGGTGGTTCGGGAATGAAGCCTAGGTGTCAAAGTACCTCGCCACCATATCAGCTCAGTTCAGTAGTGATTCCTAGAGATCGCAGCATCTTACAGGGATAACCTCAAGGTCGCAGCACCTCACCACCCGATCAACTCAGTTCGAAGCAACAGGCAAGTCAAGTGACAATTGGCGAAGCTAGGTAAGTAAAAATGCATTGGATAACTTTGATAGAATTGTCACTGTTACACACTGCACAAGTCCCATCAAAGTGGGGGCGACTGTAGGCACTGCATTTTTGCATGTAAGTCCCGATGATGAGTCTCATATGAAGGCATTACTCTTTAACTCGTGGAACTCGTGGGAAACGAATGTCGGAAGGGAAAAGTCAGAAATTGATACCTTATTGGACTTAATTCATTTGTTTAGCTTCGGGTTTGCTCGTTAGATCTCAGTTTTAAAATTTTTTCTCGGCCCAAACCCCCGCAAGCCACACACCAATCCCACCAAAACACCGAAACACACGCCCAAAAAAGACCAACCACACGCCCATCCCATCCAAAATAATAAATCTAACATTAAACACATCTTGAAATCCAAATAAATCACCTTCCCGAATTAAAAAATTAAATCAAATCTCATAAATCACATTCCTAATTAAATTAAATCCTTTTCCTAAACTAAAACAATCCCCTCCCTAAATTAGATAGATTTTTCCTTATGACACACTAATTAGAGATATCCTCATAATTACATAATATTCTTTCCCTTCCCGCACAGGGATAACCTCAACCATCTCCTATAAAAAAGACCTTAAACCTAACCCTTGAGACCCCCCTAGAACAAATTCACGCATAAAGTAAAGAAAAGCACCCTTTTATTACCGTAAAAAGAAGATCCCTGCAAGCCCTCCACAGCCGAAAACATAACCTGAAAATCCCTCTATCATTTCCGTGAACCATCCCCTATAATCCCTCTCCATCACCACCAAAAACAGCCTCATACAGCAACCCTTATTCACGGACAAACACAACCAGAAAATGCCCTCAAATTCATGCCCACACAGCCCCAGAAACCGTCTCCATATTCACCAAAATTCTGCCCATAACAGCCATCTATAACCACCAAAATTCTGCCCATAATAGCCCTCTGTAACCACGAAAATTCTGCCCAAAAACTTGTCCACCGAAACTGCTCTTTATATCCCTAAAAAACTATCCAAAAACTGCACCCTCATCACCGAAAAATGGCACTGAAAATCACCCTTGCAACCACCAAAAACTACACTAAAAATCAGCCCTTCAACCACTAAAAACTGCACTAAAAATCAGCCCTACAACCACCGAAAATTGTCCAGAAAATATGTCCCGCAATCATCAAAAAATTTTCCCTGAAACACAGTTCAAATACCACAAAACAGAGCAAACAGCAACCCGAAATAGCGAGGCAATGAAGGAAAACAATGAACTAGTAAATCAGAAAAGTTACGGAGCATCAATCCTTTTGACAACCGCGTAACGCACTTCCAAGAGACAACTTAAGAGGTTAGACCTGAGGGCACCCTTTTATCTATTCCCGTTTTTTTCTTATTATTTATTATTGTTTATTTGCATGTGTATCTTTGATTTATGTATGTTGTCGCTATTGGATGAATGATTTTGTGTCAACTCTCACGGTATATCGGATGGAAACCCAGATGTCAATTTCATAGCTGAATCTGAATGGAAGGTAGTGCGGTCTGTACTTGGGATAAAATTCCATGTACCACTTGAGGAACGTACATATTTCGTTTCATCTAATATTGCGTTTATCCGTTGTTCATTAGGAATAGTATGTTATTTTAATGCATGATTTAATTATTTTCTTCATGTTAGGAATTGAGCATCTCTCTTTAAATTTTTTATGCTTAGATAATTGTTATTTATTTATGTTTCTGAATGTTTTAGTTTAATGTGTTCATATGATTGTATGCATGTCATTATTCCGACTTACTGTTATGCATGCAAACTTAGATATATGCTTTATTTTTATGTATACGAACTTAGATGTAGGTTATTCTCACGTATGTAGGTTGGGTAGACTTGGTAGGATTATTGCGCAAATCTTTTCATGATAAGTGGCATAAGAAGGGACTATTCCAAACCCAACGGATTTAGGTCTTCCCTTGCAACGGGTGAGTGTGGTCTTATATCATTTTCACAATTCACACTGGGTGGCGACTCCATTATTCTCCAATTTAGTCCCCCGTGGGCTATTCCGTACTCCCTACTAGGCCACGAGCCTAGAACAGCGTCGTTGATTTCTGTGTCCTACAATGCGGCGAAAGGTTTCCCTTCTCATCTTTGTCCTAACACTGCCTCAACTGCGTATTCACTAGCATCACACATAATCTCAAATGGTAAATTCCAGTCAGGTGGTTATATAATTGGGGCAGAGATGAGTTTAGTGACTAACGTTTTGAAGGCATCTTTACATTCTTCTGTCCATTCAAACAAAGAATCTTTAACAATGAGTTTAAACAGTGGTATAAAGATAAAAGAAAATTTATGTATAAACAGTGGTATAAAGATAGAAGAAAATTTATTTATAAACCTCTTATAGAAACCAGCATGCCCAAGAAAAGATCGACGCCTTTCAAAGCTTTGGGTATTGGCAACTTGGATATCAACTCAATTTTTGATTTGTCAACTTTAATACCCTTGGAAGAGACAATATGACCTGGGAAAATACCTGAAGAGACCATGAAATGACACTTTTCCCAATTCAAGACGAGTCATTTTTCTTGACATCAACTAAACACTGCTTCCAGATTAAGTAAGCATGCATCAAAGGATCACCAAATACTGTTAAGTAATCCATAAACACCTCTATACACTTCTCGATCATATCATTAAAAATGCTCAGCATGCATATTTGAAAATTGGCGGGGGCATTTCATAAACCAAATGGCATGTGGCGAAAAGCGTAAGTACCAAATGGGCCGGTGAATGTGATTTTTTCTTGATCTTCTAAGGAGATCTCAATTTGGTAATATCATTATTAACCATCTAGAATGCAGTAGAATGGGTGACCTGCTACCCGCTCTAGAATCTGATCAATAAAAGGGAGAGGGAAATGGTCTTTTCAAGTAGCAGCATTCAACTTCCTGTAATCTATGCACATGCGTCAGCCTGTGACTACCTTAGTAGGAACTAGTTTTCCTGCCTCATTTTTCACAACAGTCACACCCGACCTTTTGGGGATGGCCTGCGCAGGACTAACCCATTTACTAACAACAATTGGGTATATAATACCCGCATCTAGTAACTTTATAACTTAATTTCTCACCACTTCTTTCATAGTAGGGTTAAGGCTATAGGAATAGCTCCCTCTTCTAGGTGAATCTTATAGGAGAAAATCAAGGGGATGATACCTTTAATGTCTTCTATGGTCCATCCAAGTGCCGATTTATGCTCACTTAATATATCAAGTAATTTATCACTTTACGGTGCACTCAGCTCCGATGAAATAATAACAAAAAAGGTATCTCACATATCAAGAAATGCATGCTGAAGCCCTTCTAGTAATGTCTTTAGTTCAACTGTTGTTGTTTCAAAGGTAGAAGGCTTCGGTTTCTCCCTTTTTCCTGGCAGAGCTTTAAACTGTGGCTGCCACATTATTGTTCCATGTTTTTGTAAAATATAACAGCTAGTAGAGATATTAGGAGGTTTAGTTGAGTCAATAGTATCTAAGGTGTTTGAATTAAAAAGAAGTTGATCAGAAGGGTTAGAATCATATTGAATGAGGGCTATTGCTGGCACAATTGTGTGTATCAGGTATGTGTGGTGACATTCATCATCATCTTTTGGCTGTTTCCTGATGTAAAAAATATTCACTTCTAATGTCATATTCTCGAATGACAATTTCATGAGACCATTCCTATAGTTAATAAGGGCATTGGCTGTAAAAGGAAAGGTCTACCCAAGATGAGTGGAATTTTGGATTCAGTTTTAACCATAGACTGGGTGTCTTGAATCAGAAAATCAATTAGGTAGTAGAATTTATCGATTTAGAGTAAGAAGCCATCAACTACCCCCCTTGGAGTTCTGAGAGTGTGATCAGCTAGCTGCAAAACAACAGATGTAGGCTTAATCTCTCCAAGCCCTAACTACATATAGATGAAGTATGGCATGATATTAACACTCGCGCATAGTTCTAATAGAGCTTGACCAAACTCATAAGTGTTGATGTGGCAAGTAATAATGGGGCTACCCAGATCTTTATATTTTAGTGGGGCCTTTTGCTCAATTACTACACTGGCTTGCTCTGTCAGGAATGCGATTTTATTCACATGATGCTTCTTCTTCATGGTGCATAGATCCTTAAAACCTTCCCATATGTGGGAACTTATTTTATCAAATATTACAACAGAAGGTTAATCTTTACTTGCTTAAGATGCTCTAGGATCTAACCATTTGGGTATACAGCTATAGTAATGGGCCTAAGAGCTTGAGGAAATGGTACTCTAATTGGGATATGTGTCATTTGATCTTCCTAAGGGATATCTGCACTATTATCCTTAATGGCACATGAAGTGTCCTGCGTCCATACCTCTTTTCCACTCCAAGTGATTATGACATTAACACCTTTAACATTGGCTCCCTCATGATCATCATGTGCCATGTGTTGCCCTTGTGGATTAGGTTGAGCTTGAGATGGGAATTTGCCTAGTTCTTTCACACTTAGGGCATTAGTTAATTTAGAGAGTTGGCTCTTAATCTCCTTATTCTCCTCAGCCATTTTGGTCATTACTGACTCAAACCTTTGATTGGTTTTACTCTGGGTCTCCACAAATGCTTTCTGGGCATCCACAAATGCTTTCATATTATCCTCTTGAGAATTCCTAAAAACTGACAGGTGTACAAATGAGACTCTTATTTCTAACTAAAGTTGGGATGGTTCCCCCAACCAGGGTTATAAGTTTCTGAGTATGGTGTATAAGGCCTTTTGTACATCCTTAATGTATTGTATTGGTCCTCATATGTTCCCCTCATCTCACCATTTACAGGGCACTCTTGTGCTAGATGATCAGTCTTCTTGCACACAAAACATACCTATTGAGGTTCTAAGTGGGCTACTACATGCATAATCTTATTATCTTTGGCTATTAAGGCTCTCATCTGTCTAGTTAATAGCTCAACTTGTGCTTTAAGACTATCCTCTTCCCTAAAGTGGTGTATACCTCTACTAGAAGGAGTGAGATGTGTCATATCTGTGTTATCCATGGCATTAGGTCCAGTCCATATGTGATATTTCTCAGCTACTTCATCTAAGTACTCGAATGCATTGTTTGGGTCTTTTCGGATGAACTCACCATTGCACATTGTCTCCATAAATTAATGCTCTCTAGGGGTTAGACCGTCATAAAAATAATTGATTATGCGCCAAGTCTTATACCCATGGTGAGGGAAACTAGCTAACATCTCCTTATATCTCTCCCACGTTTGATGAAGGGTCTCACTATCCTTTTGAGAGAAGATGAAGATTTGTCTTTTCAAGGCATTAGTCTTATTGTGTGGGAAGTATTTGTTTAAAAATACCTGTGTCATCTGGCCCTATGATCCTATTGACCTAGGACTTAAAGAGTACAACTAGCTCTTAGCTCTATCCTTCAGGGCAAAGGGGAAGAACTTAAGTATAATTATGTCGGCAGTTCCAAACCAGTCATGGAAGGTTGCTATGACTTCTTCAAACTCCCTGATATGCGTATAAGGATTCTCGTTCTCCAAACCATGAAAGGTTGGGAGATACTGTATCATCCCAGGTTTAAAATCTATGTGTGGTGCATTAGGAGGAAACATGATGCATTAAGGTGTAGTTGTGCGAGTGGGATGGAGGTACTATTCAAGAGTATTCACGGGTGGTCTCTCGTATTCACTCATTGTGTGTGCGCTAGATATGGATGGTGTGGCAAAGATATTGTCAAACAAACTCCCTCAGTCTGAGTTTTCTTCTCCAGTCCTAACAAATCTACCAAACCTATCTTTATGTCTAGGCATGTAATTTAAACATAAGTAATACCGGGAACAAAATAAAAGAGTAAACTAAAAATTAATAAATAAAAATAAAAATTCAAAATAAAAATAAAAATTAAAACTGAAATTAAATTAATGAAATAAATAAATAATAAAAAAGATAAACTAATAATTAAAACTAAACTAAAACTGAAATTGAAATAAAATAAAATAAGTAAATAATAATTAAAAAACTAATAAGATGGAATGAAGTTACCGCTTTTATTGTAACTAAGCAAAACTGCTCTTTTTGCTTGTAAACCGTCTCCCTAGCAACAACGTCAAAATTTGATTACGTCCAAATAGTACTTGCGGTTATCGCAGTATAATTGGGGTGTCGATTCCTCAGAGAGATGGTTACAAGGAACTATTTTACTTAAGCAAAAACATCAACAATAACTTAATTAAATAAAAGATTGAATTGGCAATTTAAACTAAATATTATGAAAATTATGCAGGAATTATCAATAGAGAGAAATAGAAAAGCGTCAGGAATCCCTCTTGTATCAAGTTCTTATATCCAGTTATTGATTCTTTTTATTATACAATTGAAGGTTTCAAGTCCCAAACCAACAATCGGAGGATATTCAATTCTCAACACACTAATTTCTAAAGTAATTGATAAATTATTTTCTCTGTGTTAACAATACATAAAGTTATTGTTACAACTTATCTAACATCGAAAATATACCCTCAAGCAATATTGCATAAGAAGATCAACTCATAAAACAACTTTTACCAGTCACAACTGATTTCAAAAATCACACATAGAAGAAACATGACTATTCCTAAATGGAAGTTGATAAAATACAGTTTCTGGATTCATATAATCAAAAGATAAAAAGAATAATAAAATATCAATTGTATTTAGCAATAAAGTTCATCCAAGATTCAATAAAATAAATATAAAAGTTGAATATAAAAGTCATCATTAGCTTTGTCTAGGAGATTAGTTCTCCATGGAAGAAAGAGACACAACCTTTATGGATCGGAGAGATGTTATGTCAACTAGAGTTCTTCGTTCTTCATTCTTCATTCTTCTATATTTATTTTGTGTTTTTGGCTCTTTGATGTGTGTTTCTCTTCTATTTCTATCTGGTTTTAGGGTTTAGTACGAAGTTGGGTTTATATAGAAAATCCTCAGAATCTTTATTCACGTTAAAGCACTGTTTAACAAACCCTGGGAAAGCCTTATGCATCGCGACGCTTGTTCGGCTTTGCAGGATTTGGTCATGCGTTTCTGCTTACTTCCTGCACGCGTCCGATGCTTCTACAAGGTCCCGAAACACAAGTAATTGCTCCAATACCCATATTCCAATGCTTTCTAATAACAAAGCATAAAATAAACTCTAATTAAGATTAAACATATGATAATTAAGCTGAATTAGCGTTGCTCAAAGTACATTTTCATGCACTTATCAATGGGCTTTATAAGTGCATCATGAATTCCATTGGAATATCAGATGGAAATCCAGAGGAAAATTCCATAACCGATTTCGAATGGACGGTAGTGTGGTCTGCACTTGGGATATAACTCCAAGTACATTTGAAATTTATAGCGTGCTTATATTAATTAAATAGTTTAATTAAAATTTTATCTACTTTTGAATTTTAAATTTTAAACTTTTTAGTGTACTAATATTTTAAGAGTTAAAATAAATTAGGTCACTAAACCTAACTTAATTAAATTAGTTTAATTAAATAAAATTATTAGTTAAGATTAATGGAGATTAATGAATTATAAATTTTAAGAGTTAAAATTCCTAAGATCACTAATAGTGCATGGTGTAAACGAAAGTTATGTGGTAGTTGCGCATAAATTTTTAGGCACTAGTATATTAAAATATTAGATTTTTTAAATAGAAACCTTAAATTTAAAATAGTGAGTGGGAGAGAGATATACGATAATGTATCCCTCGATCTCTGTTATTAGTCTGAAATGTGAGATCCAAAAGGCATCTCGAGACAACTTTATTTTCGCCCTTACGGATGGTGTCCATTTTGGATCAATACAAAGTTTGGATTCCGAAAGGATAGGAACTCTTGATGTATTTGGTGAAATGACCTACCATATGAGGGCACTTCACTAGTTAAGTCCAAGGATTCCGAAACAACGGGTTACAATTACGAATGAATGATTAAATGTTAATAAAAATTGCTTGATCAAATCAAACAGTGGTTGGTCAATAAAGGAATAATAGTTATTCCAGTATATTTTAGCCAATTGAGATTGTCTCGATCTATCATACAAATATTTGACCTGTCCTATGGCAGCACTTATTTGTGGGATGATATATTATTGTGGCATAGTAATTGTCTTAGGTTTCTAATTTATTATACATGGTTCATGCATCATGTTTAATTTTATGCCAAAATATTTGATAATTTTAATATACAATGAATGAATTTTAAATGCATGTTTACTTTATTTTATTTCAGCCATGGATTCTCCAATAATTGTTCTCTCTCTAATGACAAATTAACGAGAGAAAATTAAGTAAAATGGAAAAGTAACATGAATACCTTTAAGGTCTGTGAAGACTTTAAGTTTATCCTGACTAAGGGGTATCCTCCCGAACCAGTCAAAAACTTTAGCCAAGCAGTATGTGATGCCTATCAGAAATGGGTTGTGGCTAATGAGAAATCCTGCTACTACTTGCTAGAATGGATGTGTGAGGTTCTTGCTGCAAAGCATCAGACTATGGTTACAGCTTCTTTGATAATGGATTCATTGCAGGGCATGTTCGGGCAGCCTTCGGAGCGGCAGTATCATGAGGCCATGGTCTCAATGCTGACCACTAGGATGAATGAAGGGACATCAATCTGAGAGCACGTCTTGAGGATGATGACCTATCTCAATACGGTCGAAACTCATTGAGCTCGTATCGAGAAGCGAAGCTAGGTGACCATGATCATGGAAACTCTTCCAAAGAGTTTTCTACAGTTTAAAAGAAACTTTGTTATAAACAAGTTATCTTTTACTTTGACTCAACTACTAATTGGGCTCACCCATTATGAGTTTATGTGGGTGGATCCTTGTAAACCTAGTGGAGGCAAATATTTCTAAATCTTATAAATATGCAAAGAACAAGAAGAAATACACTGGAAGGCTATGACAAAGCCGATGTAGAAGAACAACAGAAGCTCTAAGGGTGCCAATCCCAAAGGAAAATATTTCTATTACAACAAGGATAGCCATTGGAAATGAGACTGTCATAAATACTTGCTGAGATGAAAGAGAAGAAGGCTATAGGTAAATATGATCTACTTGTTTTCAAATATATATTAGTGAAGGATGATAAATCTTCATGGTTTGTTGATTTTGGAGCCACTAACCATGTTTATTCTTCTTTGCAGCAACTTGACTCATAGAGGGACATTGCTGGAGGGACTATACAATGGGGGTTAGGATAGAGGATGCAATTTCAGCAAGAGCAGTGGGAGTTTCCAGTTTAATTTTTTTGAATAATAGTTATTTAAATTTGAACAATTTGTTATTTATTCCTAGTTTTCGTAGGAATTTGATTTCTATTTATAAATTTTGGATGATGGTTATCAGTTTCTTTTAATAATAATTTGGTTATTAATGGTCGAAATGGATTAACTATATGTACATTATACTCTGAAAATATTTTATATGTGTTAAGGCCGTTAACATATAATTCACTGCTCAACACTGAAATATTTAAAGTTGAAAAACCTAAAACAAAATGACAAAAGATTTCTCACGATGATACATATTTGATGCATCTAAGACTTGGCCATATTAGCCTTGAACGAATAGATAGGTTGATAAAGAACAAGGGTTTAAACCAGTTAAAGCTTGGAATTTTACCAATATGTGAATCATGTCTATAAGTAAAGATGACCAAGAGACTTTTTACTGGAAAAGGTATAAGAGTCAACCAACCACTTGAGCTAATACATTCAGACATTTAAGGAACAATGAATGTAAGAGCCCGAGGTGGTTATGAATACTTCATCATATTCATTGATGATTATTCCATATATGGGTATATTTACCTAATGCAGCACAAGTAAGATACTTTTAAAAGTTCAAAGAGTATCATAATGAGGTTGAGAACCAATTAAGTAAGACAATCACAACTGCATGATCAGATTGTAAAGGAGAATACCTTGACAGAGATTTCGGGGAATTCTTAATTGAGCATGACATAGCATTCAAGTTCACAATACCTGGAAGACCACAGTAAAATGATGTTGCTGATAGGAGAAATTTGACCTTTCTAAATATGATATGATATGTGTTTAGTTATAGTTCACTACCTAGTTCATTCTAGGGGTATGCATTGCAAACAGTAATGTATATCCTTAATATAGTTCCATCTAAGTCTGTTTTTAAGACTCTGTTAGAGTTATGGAGTGGTCGTAAAGCTAGTTTATGGTATTTTCGCATATAGGGGTGTCCAATATATGTGCTGAAGAATAAGACTACTAAGTTGGAGGCACATTCATAGGTGTGTCTATTTTTAGGATATCCTAAGGAGACTAGGGGTGGGTTTTTTATAGTTTGGAAGATAACAAAGTATTTATGTCGACAAATGCTATGTTTCCAGAGGAGGATTATATAAGGGAGTTTAAACCTCGAAGTAAAGTATTACTCAAATAGTTACTAGCACTCCATTATTGACTACATATTTATATTTATTACATATTTATAATTACCAAAATTTCCTCCAATGATAGAGATATTAATGAAATTACAACAAAGCCCTTGTGTGATTTTGGATTAATCTAATTAATCCAATTGGGTCAAAGTAAATAATTAATGTTATCCAATAACACTTAATTATTTTAATTGGTAGTTATAATATCAAATATTATTTATCATCAAACATTACCAGCTACCCAAGTTCTCAACAAGTACACGTCATATTTTGGGACTCTTTAAGTCCAGGCACGTTCCTCATATAACCCTAACTTATATATGCGTAATTCGACAACCTCTGGATTCGCAAAGAACACTAACAATCTTTCTGAACTATACAAGTCGAGGTCATCACATATTTTTAACAATCCCTTCGTCGTAGGCTATTCGAGATGTGCTTAGGAAACATAGATTACATTATCATATTTTCAAGGCGCATATCTCATGTCGACATGTCCATGACTCCTTACAACTAATCAAAATACCATTTCTGATACATGTGATCCACCGTAGGTTATCAGCTTCGGCCAAAGTCTTAAGAATCATTACCTACATATATGGATACCTAAACCTCTTATGGTACACATATAGACTGACGGATCTTATCTTGATACTCGCTCGATTAACGAGTACATCAGTCCACACCTAATGAACATCTAGCGGTCAGACCATGAAAGGTCTCTAATATATATGGCATCAAAGTGTGGAGGATCACACAAAAAACAAATATTATCCTATAGTCAAAGGATCATATATGCTACTTGATATGTGCATGAAAATGTACATTGAACATCATTTATTCGGGTTTATTGTTAAGTATTTAGTAATATATCTTACATTTTATTATATAATTTTTATTTTCATATTAAATTAGAAAGAATCTCTTATTTAAGCTAATATTAGTACTTCTTCACTTTATTATTTGTAGGATGTAGAAAGGAAAGCATGCAATGGAGAGGAAAAAAAGAGCAAAGGTGCGTGGACCTTGAATAGAGAAGGCATGTGTGGACCATGTTACTTCAAAGTTAGCAACAAAAACAAACTTGCTGCCGATTGCAAGAAGAAAACTATTTCAGCCACAAGTTTGACTAAACAAAAAGGGAAATTATTGATTTAACAAGGAAAAAGAGAAGGTGGCGTGAAGAAGCAAGTTAAAGAGGGAATCACGTGGGCCCTTTATTTTGGAAACAATAAAGCAAATGTAAGAAGAGAGAGTCGGCTGTGTGGGTATATAAAAGAAAAGACTACGTGAAGGCAGGGGGGGCTGTGCGTATATAATAAAAAATCAGATCAGCCGAGGGGCTGCTGCCTTACAAAAACGCAGCTCTCTAGGTGCATAAACACAAAGAAGGCAGGCTACTGTGCGTGAAATAAACAAAAAAATAAGAGCATTGCCGAGAGCGTGAAGAGCTGCTGCGTGATCAAATAATAATAAAACAGTGAGTGGAGAAAGACTGCGCAGGATGTGAGAAGCAGTGCATGTGGCAGGGAAGTCCAACAGTCACAGTGCATTAATTTCATGCAAAGGCCGTGCATAATCTCGGGACCAGAATTAATGAACCATACGATGTCCCTTCAATCCCTCTCTACTATTTCTTCCTTCGACATGCGGAACTAATCTCCTAAGCGAAGCTAAGGGCGAACTCTTGTACTTTATTCTCTTATTTTATTATTTGATTTGTGGATGATTTTAATCGTTTAATATAATTATTATCTTATTCTTCTCTTTATTTTTTTGAGTATTTTGATTTGAAAACTATATTTTATTAATTGGCATATAGATTCAGTCATGCTTTTTCTATGTGTTGTTGGTAAAATTGGTTGTGATTGGTTAAGGTTGTTTTACGAGTTCATCCTCTGCTGCAGTATTGCCCGAGGGTATATTGTCGTCATTGGATAGGTTGTAATGATAACCTTGTGAGTTGTGAACGTAGAGAAGATAAAATAATAATTACCTTAGAACTTTAATTTGAGTAGAATTGAATATCCTCTGATTGTGGATTTGGGACGTGAAATCCTCAGTTGTGTAATAAAACGAATCAATAATGGAATAGAAGTAATAGTTACAAGAGGGATTCCCGAAGCTTTGTCATATCTCTCTGCCATTATCTTTTAATAACTGTTCATTATTTTATTTATCTTTAATTTAATTACCAATTTTTATCATTTCATTCATTAAGTTACCGTTAACGTTTTTGTTTAAGTAAATCAGTTCCTGTAACCTTCTCTCTGTGGAATCGACACCCCAACTGTACTGCGATAACCGCGAGTCATATTTGGGCGTAATCACTACTCGACTTGAGGAGATTCCTATTGATGGTGGTGTGTACTTTCATCAATTAGGAATCATCTATAAGTCATTTAGTATTCGTTCCAACAAATACTAACATGTCTATACGAGCTTCCATTGCTCATGGTATATCGGGTTAAACCATTAGAACTTCAATTCCAATGTGCTAGTCTTCTAGTTTATAGGAATTCGACTGTATTCCAAAACCAATAACTAGGAATATTTTGCTTCAAAAATAGTTTATAATAGTAATTTTTAGATAATGAAGGAAAGTATGGTAGGAGCCTTTATATAGGCTACATAGAAAACCAAAATAGAAAAGGAAACCTATAGGTAATGAAAAATAATAAAATAATATAGGAAATCTGCATCTAATATGGAAATATAATAAAATCATAAATCCTAAAGGTACTGGGATTATATTTCCATAATAATATTCCTTAAAATTCCTTTACACCCCCCCCCCCCAAACTCAAGCTAGACATGAAGGGACAAGCTTGAGGTTGTATCCTAAAATCGGAGAGCGGAGTCCTAAAATTGGAACTTTTGAAACCTGGAGGCTGGAAACCTTGAGATAAGTGATGAGCTTTAACCTACAAAGCTCGAAGGGAGGAGCCGAAGCCCAAGAGGATGCCGAAGCCTGATAGCTTTAACCTACGAAGCTCGAAGGGGGAGCCGAAGCCCAAGAGGGTACAGAAACCTGATAGCATTAACCTATGAAGCCCGAATGGGGAGCCGAAGCCTAAGAGGATGGCAAAGCCAGAGAGCTTTAACCTACGAAGACCGAAGAGGGAGCCAAAGTCCAAGAGGGTGTCGAAGCCTAAGAGAGAGATGAAACCTGAGAGAGAGCAAAATCCCAAAAGGAGCGTGAAAATCTAAAAGAGAGCTGAAACTCAAAAGAAACTGGCGCATAGCACATTTGAAAGGAGTGGCGTATGACGGGAGAAGCACTTGTGAAGGGGTAGCGCGTGAGGTTCACGTGCCAATGGTGTCCGTGATCCCCAACGTGCCGATGAAAACAGAGAGAGTGAAACTAGAAAAAGGAGAACATGAGCTCTGATACCATGTTAGATAATGAAAGAAAGTCTTGAATTCACTGTATATGAATTTACAATAGTAGGGGCCTTTATATAGGCTACATAGAAAACCAAAATAGAAAAAGAAACCTATAGTAATGAATAATAATAATGAATATAGGAAATCTACATCTAATATGGAAATATAATAAAATCACGAATCCTAAAGGTACTAGGCATTATATTTCCATAACAATATTCCTAAAGATTCCTTAACAGTAATAATATCCCAATATCGGACCAACCAATGCAAGTAATACTACATTACTATTCTAATGTGGATGTCATTCTTAGCATATTTATATATCAATCTAATATGCATAATGACATTATCATTAACAAGGTTGAAATGAAAAAGTAATTATTTTATTGATAAATAATAAAACATAATGTACAATATATTATTCAGATTGGCCCTCCAAACACTAACTCCAACAAATCCTTGCTATAATATTCTCCTCCATTATCTGTTCTTAAATACTTGATTCTCTTTCCAGTTTCTACTTCAATTTCTGGTATAAAATTTTTGAAATTTGACATCACATCTGACTTGTTTTTTATCAGGTACACCTAACATTTTCTAGAAAAGTCATCAATTAATGATAGAAAATATTTTACTTTCCCTAGAAATTGAACTGGTGCTTCCCAAACATCAGAGTGAATCAACTATAAAATGGTTTTACATAGAGCACTTGACTTTCAGAATTTTAATCTAATTTGCTTACTTGTAATACAATGCAAACAAAATGGTAGACTAGCCACTTTCAAGCCTGGAAGTCATTTTTTATTGACGAGAATCTTCATTCCTTGTTCTAACATATGGCGTAGTTTCGGATGCCACAATATAGAAACTTCCTCTCTAGAATCTAGTGTAGCCACTGATGCAGTTGCTTCCTTATTTGAGTCTCCCAAGAGCATATATAAGTTTGATGAGATATTTTCAACTTTCAAGACTATAAGTGCTCATTTCACCATCTTTTATACCTTGTTTTCAACGACGCTCTTATATCTGAGGTCTTCTAACTGTCAAACTGACATAAGATTTTACTTCATTCCCATAACATATTGAACATCTTGTACAGTAAGGATAGTACTGTAGACACTGTATTTTTGCATGTAAGTCCCGATGACGAGTCTCATTTAGAGGAACTACCTTTTAAGTTGTGGAAGTCACGGGAAACGGATGTCGGAAGGGAGAAGTCAGAAATTAGTATTTTGTTGGACTTAATTCGTTTGCCTAACCTTGGGTTCGCTTGTTGGATTTCTGTTTTAAAACTTAATCATGGCCCGAAACCCCCGCAAACCACTTATCCATGGCCCAAAACCCTTGCAATATACACCAAGCCCCCAACATCAAGCCACACGCCCACCTAGCCCACAAAGCCAAGCCCACACGCCCACCACACCAAGCCTACACATGTCCAAGACCAATAAAACACATCCAAAAATAACAAATCACATATTTAACACATGGTGAAATCTAAATAATCACATACCTAATTAAAACAAATCAAATAAATCCATTCCTAATTAAAATAAATCCCCTACCTAAATGAAACAAATAAAATATACCACCTTCCTAATCAAGCCAAATCATGTCCCTAATTAACTAGATACTTTCCTTGTGATACACTAATTAGGAGGTGTCACCATTGATGGCATGATTCCTTCCCTATTTACACAAGGAGAACCCTAGCCTTTGTCTATAAAAGAGACACAAATTCAACCCTCACACTCTCATAGTTCATGCCCAAGATAAAAAATATACAAAGGAAACAACATTGCCCATTGTCGTCCAAGCATACCAAGAACACTCATCTCCATTGCCGTCCAAGCACATCCCAACATAGCCCTCCATTCACGCAAACCATCCTCCCAAAACACCCCTCACTGCTCGCCTAAATCACTTACCGAAATACTCCCCACTGCACACACAAAACCCCACAGAAATACCATCACCGAAATAGTCACAAAAACCCACTGAAACCACCAAAAAACTGCCCCCAAAACTGCCCCAATACCACCAAAAACTGCACTGTTTCTACACCCTATAACCACCAAAAATTGCATTGTCTTTACACCTCATATCCACCGAAAATAGTCAACAAACAACCCCATTGCCGTGACAAAAACATACCTCTGGACAACCCACTCCATTCACCAAAAACAGGCAACAAACTACCCCTTACAGTAACCGAAACACACCCCTAGAACCCCCACTGCAATGACCAAAAAAAGCCTCTGAAACTACACTGTATCCACCGAAAAATCACCCTCAAACAGCAGCCCAATTACCGAAAACAGTAATAAAAAAACTGCACCTTAAAACCATTAAATTACCGCACAAAACAGCAGCCATAATCCCCTTAGAAACCGCAAAAACAGTCCATTAATATAGCAAAAATAGTGACTAAAAAACAACAGCAAAATAGTAGAAAAACGGAGTAAAAACAGCAGCCCAAATAGTGAAATAGCGAGGAAAGAACGTGAATCAGTAAACTGGAAGAGTTACGGATTGTTAGCCCTTCCGACGGCCTTGTAATGCGCTTCCAAGAGTCGACATAAAAGGTTAGACCTGAGGGCACCTTTCTCATTTATTTTTATTCATCTCGTAATTATTTATTCAATTTTATTTACATGAGTATTGTGGATTAATGAATGCTATGGCTATTGGATGAATGAAAAATGTATCGCCTCTTGTGGTATATCGGATGAAAATCCAGACTTAAATTCTGTAGCCGAATCTGAATAGACGGTAGTGCGGTCTGTATTTGGGAGACAACTCCACGTACCACTTGAGCAAACGGCACATATTTTGCTTTATTTTATCTTGTGTACTTATTATTTGAATTTTATATTCCGCCATTTATTTTCTGTAAGTTATTTGTTTATGTATTAATGATATAGTACGCATGGGCAAATCAAGTTGGATTAAAGGTCCTCCATTTTGAGGGATAAAAAGCCTAAGGGCTACCTTTGCCACGACGTTTTTCCGCACCGGACGAAGTGTGTTTGATTGAATGTGAGATATATTCAATCGAGCATACGAAGTCCTATATTGTTGTCTTTATTTCTATGTATTGTCATGTATGCGCATGGGCTTATTACATTGGTCTAAAGGTTCTCCATTTAGGGAAGAAAAGCCTAAAAAGCTACATTTACGATAATACTTTACCGCACCTTTTATTCCGTTATTTGCTTTCTGTATGTCATCTCCTTGCATAATCATGCATCATATTGCAATGCGCATGGGCAAATCAAGTTGGATTAAAGGTCCTCAATTTTGAGGGATAAAAAGCCTAAGGGCTACCTTTGCCATGACATTTTATCGCGCCGGACGAAGTATGTTTAATTGAATGTGAGATATGTTCAATCAAGCATACGAAGTCCTATATTATTATTGTCTTTATTTTCTATGCATTGTAATGTTATGCACATGGGAAAATCAAGTTGGATTAAAGGTCCTCCATTTTTAGGGATCAAAAGCCTAAGGGCTACCTTGGCCACGACGTTTTGCTGCGCCTTTTATTATTCCGTTATTTTCTTATTGTACGCCATCTCCTTGTTTCATCATGCATCATAATGTAATGCGCATGGGCTTATTACATTGGTATAAAGGTTCTCTATTCGAGGGAAGAAAAGCCTAAAAGGCTACCTTTACGAAAATATTTTACAGCGTCTTTTATTATTCCGTTATTTTCTTTTTGCATGTCATCTCCTTGTTTAATCATGCATCATAATGTAATGCGCATGGGCTTATTATGTTGGTATAAAGGTTCTCTATTCGAGGAAGAAAAGCATAAAAGGCTACCTTTACCGCGATACTTTGTCATGCCATTTATTATTCCGTTATTTGCTTTTCTATATCGTATCATTGCACATTTATTTTGATGTATAATTGCCTCTTTAATCATCTCTTTACATTATGCACTTGATCGCCTCTTTTTATTATGCATGCTTGTACCATTATTGTCTACTTGCGTTTACATATTCGTAAACATAATATGCTTATGAAATTATATGCTTGCCGTTATTCCGATTTACTTTTATGCATACCATCGTTATTTGGATTCAGTTGGACTTTTTGTTATAGGGTATGGGCTTGTTGGGCCATTTAAACTGGGACGAGTCTCTGCTTTATGACAATTGGGCCAAAAGCTTCTAAAATGCCAATGGGCCATTTTATGTTTGGGCCTCTCATCATTTGGAGTTGTTTAGCCACGTTATTGCAAAGTGTAAACCTGTTGGGCCTTTTTCAACTGGGATAAGTTTGCACTGCGCAATAACGTGATTGAACAATTTAAAATGATAATGGGCCAACTAGAATAAAAAAATTTATGGGCTTATATATTACATGCATTGTACGCATACATGCTGACTGAGAATTTTAAAGAGACATCATAGATTCCCGTTGGGTTAGGGAAGAGGGAAGATTCACTAAGAGGCCAATAGAAAACATGAGCGAATCAGAGAACGAGTTATCCCGTATGGATTAGTTGGAGACCAATCTCACCAAGATTACTGAACAGTTGCAAGCCTTGACTACTGCTATGGCAAAGATGGTTGTGCCCTATGCTGGGGGAAACTCTGAGAATATAAGGCGTGAGGAGCCTCCAAACAGGTTGTGGGATGACATCCCCGCTCTTGATGATGACATGGCTGAATATGCGGCAGAAAGAATGATTGGGTCTCAGGCAGAATTGTAGAAGCTTCGCGATCATGTAGAATCGGTTACCCGCAAAATGAGTGGTAAACTTGAAGATTTGCTGGATTATGAGTGTAGGCATTACATTTTTGCAAATCAGCCCGATGATGAGTCTCGTATGGAGACAACTACTTCTTTAGTCATGATAGTCGCGGGAAACAGACGTTGGAAGGGTAAAGTTGGAAATTAGAATTTTTGTTGGATTTTATCTGAGTTGTTTAGCTTTGGCTGCTTGTTGGACTTCCGTTTCAAAGCTTACCTAAGGCCCAAAACTCAAACCAAAGCCAAACCAAACCCAAAATACCCAAGTCAAACCAAGCCCATGCCGAAGGGGGGTGATTCATGCCCATATTGTTTTTATTTAGGTATATGCACATTTATCACATGCTAAAATCTTGTAAAATCCTTACCTAAATAAAAGAAATCAAATCAAATCCCTACCAAATCAAATCCAATCACAAATCCAAATAAGGAGATCTATTCCTTATTAAGAAGATGTCACCATCAATGGAAATCCTACTCCTAGTCGTATAAGGAAAGCTTCCTCTCATTTGCCTATAAAAAGAGGCCTTCACCCCCCATTCAAAACCCTAGCTCACATACCTCTCTCACACACCCAAGACACTCGCCCAAGCCCTCTTGTTCATGCCCAAGCACCTCCTCCAAGCCTCCTTTTCCGCATACAGAAAACCTTAAGAAACCCTACATTGCCGTGAAACACCACACACACTCTCATTGCCGCACAACCCACCATACATACCCCCTCACTGCCGCATCCCTTACACCCTTCACAGCCCTTAAATCCCTGCCAAAACTGCCCCTAACATACCCTCTCACTGCCGCAAAACACCCCAAACACAGCCCCCAATCACACGCCTAAAACAGTCCCAAAACCCACTGCACTGCCTTGCAAAACTGCCGCACTTTACCCCACTGTTCTGCCCAGTTTTTGTGCGGTTTTAACCCATCAAAACAGTCCCCGAAACACCCTAAAACTGCAGTAAAAAACTACATAAATACCCCCCAAAGAACCCTTCAAAACCGCAGCCCCTTTGACCTTCAAAATCGCCCAAAACAGTCCACTAATCGACCAAAACAGTGACCTGAAACGCAGCAGCAAAACAGCAGCAAAACGGACTTAAAACAGCAGCCCGAGCATCAAAACAATGAGGAAAAACAGTGAGCAAACAAATCGGAAAAGTATCGGATCATCCGCCCTTCCAACGGACGTGTAACGCCCTTTCTTGAGACGACAAAAGAGGTTAGACCTGAGGGAACCCTTTTACTTATCTTCTTTCGTTTAATTTATTTATTTTGATATATAATTGCATGATAGTCGTTTGAGGCATGATTTGATTGTTGGATGAGCGGGATATGTGTTCCATTTCGTTGTATATCGGATGGATGTTAGTGATTATCTAGGTCCCAAGATCATTAAACAAGCATGATAAAGTGTGAAATACATCTCAAAGGAGTTGCGGAATACTCACATCGATCGGTTGAGATGATTGAAGACAAACAAAAACAATTTTGGATCCTCCAAGGTGGCGCCAAAGACAGCAGTTCACAGCCCACTGTTTTCAGTTTTGAGTCTTGAATTTGAGCTCCGAATCTTCATCGAACGATTCCCGGCTCAAGGGTAAGTGTCCCTAACACCTTCATATGTCTCTCGGGAGTGCTAGCTCGCTTGGATTTTGCCACAAAACCCACAAATTTCGTTCCCAAAATTCGGCTAACCCATGGCAGTTCACTGCCATGCGCGTGAATGGTGAGAGAGAGTGAGGGGAAGAGAAAGTGTAATAGGCTAGGTCAAAGTATTTCCAAAATGCTTTATATATTTACCATAAATATATATTAAACATTTACCAAATAATTAAATAAAATCAATGGTAAATGCTTTCCACAACTTACACTATTCCACAAAAACACATCACTACTCATTCACTTTATTAAGTGACATGTCATTCAATCAATCAATCACTCACATCAATCAATCAAATGTCACATCACTCAAAGTGACGTTTGATTTGACGCTTGATGTGATATGAAGACTTGATGTTTGATTTGACGCTTGATGTGACTTGCGTGCTGCACTTGAATTCAAATACGAATGCGCTCGCAATCACATTCGGCTCGGGTTCGTTAATTCCAAATTAACGATCTATCCGTTGCGTCGTAATTAAATGATTACACCTAGCGAATTCACTATTCACGTCGCAAATGAATTAATTCTAAATTAATTCGTTCGCCCGAATTAAAATCCAATTTCAATTCTGCGTCGAAAACCAATTTCGTTTAATATATCAAATATATTAATTTACCGATTAATTCCAAATTAATCTTTATCTCTCTTTTATTGATATTTTATCCTAGATAAAACATCTCCGAAATTAATCCTAGACTAATTTTCTCTCTCATCAAATTAATCCCAGATTAATCAAAAATGCGAGTCATACTTCATCGGTGTATCATTGGGACGCGACCCAAGAGATCCCTGGATATGTTGGCAGTAAATCGGGTCGTCGGACTATCCGAACACGTACGTACCAAGTACTACGTTTTACCGATTTACAAGACAAGGTTGGCTTCTAGCAAATCGCTATGCCTACCCAATTCTCCCGGAAATATTCTTACAGGAATATGTGATCTATATCTAGCGTAGTATACCGTAGTATTGCAATTTCGATCCAGTATCGGACTGTCACGTGCTAGGCCTGGGGCTGGAGTTGTGTCTGCCCCGTACGAAGCACATGTCGGATGTCTAGTAACTAGTCTCTATAATCGGATATACATGACCTAGTCATAATATCCCGATGGCCGCGCAGCACTTAAGAGTACTAATACCGTATCCTACGTGACATCATCTCCACTATGACTGGAGTGATACTTCCGTCTTGACATCACACCCAATACTCTACGATTCTCAATATACCTAATATCGGCGTACACAGAACTGGTTAAAGCCCTAGACGACCTCAACCAAAGTACATTGATTGTCGTAAGCATTAGCGGTGCAAGTCTCAGGTTAAGACCAAATACACCTACCCTGATGTCGGACTCCCATAGACACATAGTCAAACTACCAATGGGATTCCGAGGGGGTCTATCCAGAGCGAAGCTGTTTCCCGTACCGTCGGTGAAACACAACCTCCTACCGCACTTGCATAAGTATCCAATACTTAAGTATATGAGAACTACGCCGTTGTGCCCTCACAACGCGCACAAGTACGATACTAGTCTTTTACGTATTTATCGATGTCCAATCTCGATAATACTCTGACTAGGGATATTTAATGATTTATCCTTCGTTGATTGATACTGTCTCATATCATTCTCAATCAAGGAACAAATCATAAGGACCTCTCATCATTTATACATCTGGTGATCTAATCACAAATGATAAGAGTGCAATTTCCTTTGTCACATAATTAATTTGTACAACAACACAATGATCTGTACAAATAGTGACGCTATGGGTCATAACTGTCCAACAATCTCCCACTTGGCCTATAGCCAGTCACTCAAGTTTTAACACCCGAACTATGTACGGTTTTGCTCAAATTGCTGAGAAAAGGTTTCGTCAGCGAATTTTCATGATTATCGTCTGATGCGATTTATACGATCATCACATCGCCACGATGTATGATCCGAACGAATCAGATGAATAGTCGAAGTATATATCTGGATCGTTGATGAGACCATTAATTCTTTAGCCTGTGTTGACGCCTAGCTCAGCTGCTAACAGAAATATATCTAATCTAATTAGTTTTATTTTCGATCCAATTGGCTTCTTTTGCTGCTTCAGCTGCAGCAATGATCCGGATTTGTTGTTTATTCGGTAACAGTATCTTGCTTGGAAGATTTCTAGCTCATTGTACCGTTATTTAAACTGTATAGTACCGTTTGCGACTTTCAGTCGTTTTATCGGTTTGGAAACTTGCAGTAGTGATCTCAGTCACTTTAAGTTCTCATTCTCCACAGATTAAGACAGCATCCTTAGATCTCTAAGATTCTAATGGATGTTCTTAACATCAATCCAGTGACCATCATCTGGATTGGGCTGATTGTGAATCCATATGCTCAAAGCGTATGAGACACCAGGTCATGTATATTTTTCAATGTACAAGTTCTCGCAGAGTTTTAACAACTTAATCTATCCCAGTAGATCTTTATTCCTAGAATAAAGGTTGTCACTCCCAAGAATTCTACGGAGAATTTTCTCGAAAGCCAAGCTTTCGCCGATTATTTTATATGGGAATTTTATTTCCAAGCAATGACATATATTATCATTATTTTATTAAAGGACATTCTTGTCAATGCACTCCCACTAACCTTCTTATATACACAAGAATCATTTTCGTTTTGAATTAAATCATAGACCATTATGATTACATCAAAACGATGATTCCAAGAACCTAATGCTTGCTTCAATCCAAACATGGATCGAATAACCTGCAAATTGTTTACTGGTTTAGTACGACAAAATCGTCAGGATGTTATAAACATCCTCCAAAGGGTTTTCGTTTAAGGAAAGCGATTTTGATCATTAACTGACATTTCATAAATGAAACGTGCGCAGCTATGCAAGCATTTCCAAATGGATTTGCCGTGGCAACAGGTAAAAGGTTGAACCGTAATCAACACATTGTTGATAACGATACCTTTCCGCTACAAGCCTAGCTTAGTACGTTGGTATGTTGCCATCCACGTATGTCTTCCTTGAAGACTTATGCAGTACCTATGGGCACAATGCCTTATGGTACATCAACTAGTGTCCAAACATAGTTGTTTATACATGGAATCCATTTTGGACTAATGGCACTTTGCCATAACGGAAGTCGATACCTTGTATCACCCCTTCTTACGTAGTCGGTTGGTATACCTCAACAAGATTGACATCTTTATGAGGTGAGATCAGAAACCCATACCCCAGGTTGTTTTCTGATTCTCTCCGATCTACGTGTTTCTTGTGTATACGAAGATTAATGGTATAGATTCACCCTTGATGAACTATTTATGTTCCATTAGGGACTTCGTGCCTGAAACAATATTACTCCGATTTTCATCTAGTTATACCGTCCTCCCACTTACCACTGCATATCGGTAATCCTCTAAGGAAGACCGCATGGCGAGCAACAATTATAATTGTTCCCCAGTGAGATGTATAAGTACTATACTTATGGTTTTCCCTAGGATAACCTATATTTGGCACTTATCCGATTTGGGTTCTGGTTTGGCATCGTCTAAACATAAGCCTAGCATTCCCAAATCTTCCGGAGTGTGAAACCCAGTTTCTTTCCCGTTCATATATAATATGAAATCTTTCAAATAGATTTTAATGGAACCTTATTCTAAATAAGTTCTGCACTGTTTACGCTTATCTTTGAAGGAAAAGGTAGCTCAGAGCGACTCATGATTAACCTTATCATGTCCAACAAAATTCGGTTTCTCCGTACGGACATACCATCAAACTGACGTGTTCCAGGAGGAGTCCTCATTTGAAAGAATACTATACTCTTTCAAGTATATATGAAACTTATTGCTTAAGTATTTTCCATTACGGTCTTACTGTGACGGTTTAATACTTCAGCAGATCTGTTTGTCTATTTCATGTCGAAACTCTAAAAGTTTCCGATTTGTGTTCTTTAAAAGAAACACATAACCATAACGTGATGCCGCATCCGTTGAGGTCACGAAACATTCATATCCACATCTAGCCTAGCTAGATATGGGCCTACTTACTTCACTATGAATAGGGCTATCAGATCGGTGGCACTTGCACTTTTACCAAGTAAATAGTATTTTAGGTACCTTACCTAATAAACTAGATTCGTAGACTTTATTTGATCAGTCAAATCAGTCCAGTACCCACTCTTCAAAAGTGTGGATATACGACTCTTGTTTAATTGTGTCCGGACAACATGCCACAATTAGTTTCATCTGATCAGATCAGTATGAGCTATTAGTTTGTCATATTATATGTTCGAGATTTTATTTATATTCAAAATATAAATACTGTTATTCACATCTAATGTGTTTATCTCAATATCATCTTTAAATAATAAAACACTTTAGTGTTCTAGAATATAAAGGTTTATCCACAATGGATTAAACACTGAAATAGAGATAATGTTTCTAGTCTAACTAGTCACATTATAACAGTTTCCTATATAGGTACATGCCCGAAGGTAGTTCCTAAACTTAGGTATCTACGGTCGAAACAGCGACTTTCATCATCCCGTTTCCGATTCGCAGATTTACCTCAGCTTGAAGTCAGTATCCTGCTCACAGCAGATTCTGAACATCAATACATATTTTTATGTACCATACTAAGTATTTTAAAATCCAATTTTAATACTAGTAATGGACATAATATTGACAAACATTCTTAAAGTCAGAGCCTTGCCCTTTCTTTAATTCCTTCGTGTATGCCATATCCAAACGACAGTCACTTCGGGATATGTCCTTTATCTTCCCAGAAGATCATAATGATCTTGCCTTTTCCCTTTCTCAATATTTCAGAAGTCCTTGGCCAAGCCCTGGATTCATAGAATATTGACGTAAAGTGCGCCTTGAACTACTTATGTAATTGCAAAGTTTGACTTTATCTCCTTGAGATTACTCATTAATTCTCCAAGAATTATTAATTGCAAATAATACTTCTTAAATCTAAACATAGATTTATTACAAGCATAATGAATTAAGCACTTTAAGTCATCATTACATAATTCTTCCAAAGATTATGCTCCACTAATTTGCTCAATTCTGGGCTAAGGCATAATAGGTTATTTTATCCAATAAAGTAACTTATTATTTATTTCCAGGACCATCCTGAAATTTCATTCCCAATTTGAAAATTTAAACCATTTGAATATTGTAATCCAAGATTATATTTAAATGTCCAATTTTCAATGTCTCTTGATTTAATAGTCCAACTATTTAATCAATTATTTCAGGTACTATTATCATAATGATTATAATAATCCAATTATTCAATCAACTATAACATTAATTCAATTATATTGATTACTATAATCCAATTATAAAATCAACTATTTATTGAATTTATTTGAATATAGTCGAACTATATTAATTAAAACAACATTAAATATTAGTCCAACTAATACTTTTAATTATTTGACGAGTGATATTTGTTTGAGCGCGTATGGCGAGTAATTGAATGAATATTGCAAATTCAATTCTTGCCTCCCACTATTTTTCGGCGAGCCTCTAACCCTCTGTCGAGTACTCGGGAAACCGAGTTTCCTAGTGGGCTAGGATCCCGTTAAATGTCACACAATCTTGACTTTGGCCAACAAATTGTATGATAATTAACTAGGTAGATCTCTAAGATCAATTGGATACAATCCAATTCCTAGGTCCGGTAGGTGGACATCCAAGTCTGAAACATATATCGTATATATGCCTACATATCCAATATGTACCCTAACCTTTTCCTCTGAATCAACTAAGCCTTGGCTTTGGCACAACAAACCTAATGATCCCAGTCATGCGCGACCCATTGACCATGGAAAGCTTCGTAATCAATGTCAAGTGACAAGAAGCGGTCTTGACTTTGGCCAACAAACCACAACTTGGACAAGACACCGATATGGAACAAAACTCTGTGATTCAAACACATCTTCGACGGACAAAGGGCTTGACTTTGGCCAACAACCCAATGCCAATCTCGATCTTGAGTAAGAATCACTCAATGGAAGGAAAAACGCATGATATTAAGTGAGGGTTTTTCGCGTGCAAATTGGCTACCAATTTATTATCTTTGTTAAGGTCTCATCATCATACACCCTTAACATGCATTCTAAATACATAATAAAGCGCATATGAAAATAAATAATAATGATATGCGGATGGATACTTAACACATTGATCCTAGATCAAATCTCTCCCTTTCTCTCTCAAGCTAGCACTTGTATTACTTCTACCGTTACACTACACTTCTAAAGAAACCTCTTTTACATTGAGGGGAATAGGTGAGAAGAGAATACAAAGAGAATAGAGGTGAAAAGGCTGGACTCGCAGGTCCAATTTAATAAATCAAATTTATTACAACAATTTCCAAAATTACCTCCACCCAACTAATATCCATCTGATATACATTATTCATTCATCACAACCACGTATTCACACAAAGCATGTTATCAATCAATCTAATCAAATTAATTAATCTGATAATTAGTGATCATCCAATGTTCAAACAACGATTTGATTTTGCTCGAGTCAAACTCGTTTTGCGAATAAGTACTCAAAGTACGAATTCTCGAATTAAATTAAACTACGTCATTAAATCCAATTTAATAAGCATTCAATTCTAATTCGTTATTTAATTCCAAATTAAATATTACACTTAATAATAACCTTTTACGACTTAAATTCCAAATTTAATCGTAACGCGTCTCAAAGACCGATTAACTTCCAACGTCAATTCAATTAAAGTCTAATGGGCTTTTAATTGATTCTTAAGGCGTGGACTTTTGGTCAACTCGGGTCAAACCGAATAACCAAAATCCAATCCGGGATTTACCCCATAAGCCCATAAATCAATCTTGGCCCATTAGGCCCAATTAAACTTTAAAGGTTCATTAAGTCGCAATTGGGCTTAACGGAAGTGGTTTTGGGCCAAATTGGATCCAATCCATTTGGCCTAAACCAACTTTGTACAACAAAGCCCAATAAGCCCATTTACAACTTTAAAAGCCCAAATCCAATTCAAGGCCAATTAATTAAATTCATAAAATCCAATTTCATAATATAATTAACCTAAAGTGCAAATCATGATTAATCACCTTGATCGATATTTCCGAAACATCAAATTAGTCCAATTAAACATGCTAAACATCATCATCACATGTCCAACACATTAATGAAAAATCAAACACATTTACATGCTTCTAAGTCTCGGCCAAGGAAGGTAATTTTGTCCGATTTGAATTCAATCCAATTAATTACGCAATCGACAACGAATTAACTTCCCGAATGATTTCATACACATCTAATGTTCATAAAATCAAAAAATCCAAGACATTTTAGGGCATATCACATTCGGCCAACATGAAGGAATTGGGGATTTTTGTTCAATTCAAAATTCAATCCAATTAATCTTAAATTAACATCATCCTACATGATTCCAACTCATCCAATGAATCAAAATCAAAAATTCCAAATTTCCAAAAATCCTTATACCATTCGGCCAACAGATAATTGGGGAAAATTGGATCCAATCATTATTTCATCAAATTGATCCAATCAATCCTAAATTCAATAACATTTAAGCATACTCATTCATCCAATTTCACAAAATCATGCTCAAATTCATTTTACCTAAATTTTAAGCCCTAAAATTTCATGCTTGCACCTAGGTTCTTGATGTCATTGTTAGTGATTATCTAGGTCCCAAGATCATTAAACAAGCATGACAAAGTGTGAAATACATCTCAAAGGAGTTGCGGAATACTCACATCGATCGGTTGAGACGATTGAAGACAAACAAAAACAATTTTGGATCCTCCAAGGTGGCGCCAAAGACAACAGTTCACAGCCCACTGTTTTCAGTTTTGAGTCTTGAATTTGAGCTCCGAATCTTCATCGAACGATTCCCGGCTCAAGGGTAAGTGTCCCTAACACCTTCATATGTCTCTCGGGAGTGCTAGCTCGCTTGGATTTTGCCACAAAACCCACAAATTTTGTTCCCAATTTCGGCCAACCCATGGCAGTTCACTGCCATGGGCGTGAATGGTGAGAGAGAGTGAGGGAGAAGAGAAAGTGTAATAGGCTAGGTCAAAGTATTTCCAAAATGCTTATTTATTTACCATAAATATATATTAAACATTTACCAAATAATTAATATAAAATCAATTGGTAAATGCTTTCCACCAACTTACACTATTCCACCAAAACACATCACTATTCATTTCACTTTATTAAAGTGACATGTCTTTCAATCAATCAATCACTTACATCAATCAATCAAATGTCACATCACTCAAAGTGACGTTTGATTTGACGCTTGATGTGACGAATGACTTGATATTTGATTTGACACTTGATGTGACTTGCGTACCGCACTTGAATTCGAAATACGAATGCGCTCGCAATCATATTCGGGCTCGGGTTCGTTAATTCCAAATTAACGATTCTATCCTTGCGTCGTAATTAAATGATTACGCCTAGCGAATTCACTATTCACATCGCTAACGAATTAATTCTAAATTAATTCGTTCGCCCGAATTAAAATCCAATTTCAATTCCGCGTCGAAATCCAATTTCATTTAATATATCAAATATATTAATTTACCGATTAATTCCAAATTAATCGTTATCTCTCTTTTATTGAATATTTTATCCTAGATAAAACATCTCCGAAATTAATCCTAGATTAATTTTCTCTCTCATCAATTAATCCCAGATTAATTCAAAATGCGAGTCATACTTCATCGGTGTATCATTGGGACGCGACCCAAGAGATCCCCAGATATGTTGGCAGTAAATCGGGTCGTCGGACTATCCGAACACGTACGTACCAAGTACTATATTTTACCGATTTACAAGACAAGGTTGGCTTCTCAAGCAAAGCGCCATGCCTACCCAATTCTCCGGAAATATTCTTACAGGAATATGTGATCTATATCAAGCGTAGTATACCGTAGTATTGCGTATTTCGATCCAGTATCGGACTGTCACGTGCTAGGCCTGGGGCTGGAGTTGTGTCTGCCCCGTACGAAGCACATGTCAAATGTCTGGTAACTAGTCTCTATAATCGGATATACATGACCTAGTCATAATATCTCGATGGCCGCGCAGCACTTAAGAGTACTAATACCGTATCCAACGTGACATCATCTCCACTATGACTGGAGTGATACTTCCGTCTTGACATCACACCCATACTCTATCTACGATTCTCAATATACCTAGTATCGGCGTACACAGAACCGTTAAAGCCCTAGACGACCTCAACCAAAGTATATTGATTGTCGTAAGCATTAGCGGTGCAAGTCTCAGGTTAAGACCAAATACACCTCCCCTGATGTCGGACTCCCATAGACACATAGTCAAACTACCAATGGGATTCGAGGGGGTCTATCCAGAGCGAAGCTGTTTCCCGTACCGTCGGTGAAACACAACCTCCTACCGCACTTGCATACGTATCCAATACTTAAGTATATGAGAACTATGCCATTGTGCCCTCACAATGCGCACAAGTACGATACTAGTCTTTTACGTATTTATCGATGTCCAATCTCGATAATACTCTGACTAGGGATATTTAATGATTTATCCTCCGTTGATTGATACTGTCTCATATCATTCTCAATCAGGGAACAAATCATAAGGACCTCTCATCATTTATACATCTTGGTGATCTAATCACAAATGATAAGAGTGCAATTTCCTTTGTCACATAGTTAATTTGTACAACAACACAATGATCTATACAAATAGTGACGCTATGGGTCATAACTGTGCAACAATGGAAACCCGGACGTAAATTCCATAGCCGATTCCGAATGGACGGTAGTATGCTCTGTACTCGAGATACAATGCCACGTACCACTTAAGATACATGTATCTCGTCTCATCCAAATTTGTATTTGAGCATGTTAAAATCCTTAGGTTATTCGTTTATTATTTTAAGCATGCTTTAGTTTAGTTTTGTTATTTAATTTTAAAGTATGATTATATTCTTTTATGCATGATATTTAGTTAGTTACATTTACACTAATTAATTATTTGTTTACTTTGGTTTGATGGCTTAAAGTTCGATGTGTGATATGCGTGTTTATTGTTTAAAGACTTATTTTCAAGCATGCAAACTTAGATTTGAGTTAGTTAGATGGAAGCATCCTAGATCTAGGCGACCTTTGAACATGATTATTGAGTAGATGCGGTTGATTTATTGCACGGATTATATCATCATAATGACATAAGTAAGGGACCATTCCGAACCCAACGGTTTGAGGTCTTCCCTTGCGAGGGGTGAGTGCGGCCTTAAACCTTGTCCTGATTCACATCGGGTGGTGACTCCATTATTCTTCGGTTTAGTTCCCCCGCAGAATATTCTGTACTCTCAACTAGGCCTTAAGTCTAGAACAGCATGCGTCGCCCAAGTTCTGTGTCCTACAGTCTGGCGACTCCACTGAGGATAGAGAATCGCGCCTCGAAATCATGTCTTGTGTTGTGTATAATTTGTGCATTAGCTGACCGTGTCTGTAGTGGGTTGAGGGGGTTAATCAAAGGCTTAGTTAAAGTTAGGTGATGGTTGGGTGTCTTCCTTCATTCACTACCTTTCGAGGAAAAGCTGCGAAGGCACCTAGATGATCATTACCCGTAGCTTGTTGTGATAGACTAGTTTGGAGGACTTGTTGTTTATTCCTGTCACCAAGCGATAAGAGCCTAAGAGGCTAGGGTACTTAAGAGAGCCTCGCTCCACCCTCCCTCTGGGGAATCTACAACGGGAAGTCCATTCGACAGTCAGTCACACACCATAACTCGTTGGCACGTACCGTAAGGTATAAAAAACGTGCGCTCACTTGGTCATTTGAACCCTTGAGTGGGGAGTCCTAGTTATGGGCAAACCTTCGTCAGCGAGAGCCTTTGTCCGCGCCCCGTGAACCCACTTATGAGACTTAGCCATAAAGAACCTGTAGTTAGTCATCTTCTAATTATGTGTCTGATGGACCACCGTCATTTGGATCCATTTGGACCTTTTGTCAAAGGGTATGAACCTGTTGGGTCATTTAAACTGGGACAAGTTTGTGTCTTTAGACAGTTGGGCCAAAAGCTTCTAAAATACCGATGGGCCATTTGTGGATGGGCCTCTTATCATTTGAAGTCATTTAGATATATCATCGGAAAGTGTAAACCTGTTGGGCCTTTTCAACTGGGACAAGTTTGCACCACGCGATGGTGTGATTGAATAATTTAAAATGACAATGGGCCAACCTATATATTCCATGCATCGCATACATCTCATGCATACATGCATCATGTTAACCCTTGTGTCTTAAGAGCCATCATAGATACCCGTTGGGTTAGGAAAAAGAAGTCAGAGCCTTCCTGGGGAAAATCCAGTATATATTAGCCGGTTCATTACCAAGCTGACGTCAGTATGTACGCCCATCTTCAAGCTATTAAGGAAAGATCAGCCAGTGCAGTGGAATGAGCAGTGTCAGGAAGCCTTCGATAAGATCAGGGAATATTTGGTAAAACCTCCTGTGTTGAAACCTCCGAGACAGGGTAGGCCTTTGGTACTTTATTTGGCTATTGAACCTGAAGCACTGGGGGCGATGATGGTACAAGCCGATGAGACAGGAGTAGAGCATGATGTCTACTACCTCAGTAAGAAGCTGCTTCCGTACGAAGCTCGCTATCAGAAAGTGGAGAAGATTTATCTAGCAGTAGTATGGGCATCCAGGAAGTTACGCCACTACTTCCAGTCTTACAAGATCCAAGTGGTCGCAAAGGAGAATCCTTTGAAGTACTTGCACTCAGTACCCTCGCTGGTTGGGAAGTTGGGCAGATGGTTAGTGCTGTTGACTGAATTTGACATCGAATATCTCACCTCCAAGGTAATCAAAGGGCGAGCCGTGGTAGAATTCCTGGCCCTACAACCTGTTGAAGGGGATCAGTACAAGTTTGAGTTCCCCGACGAAGAGATCCAAGCTATAGCAGTCCAAGGATGGAAGATGTATTTTGACGGAGCAGTGAACTGCAAAGGAGCCGGGATCGGGATTGTAATAGTCACCCCTGAAGGAGAAACTTTGCCTATGGCCAAGAGGTTGACATTCGGAGTGACTAACAACATGGCTGAGTATGAAGTATGTGCATTTGGGTTGACTGCACTAATAGCCTTGAGGGCTAAGAATGTTGAAGTTTTCGGAGACTCGATGTTGGTGATCCGGCAGAAGCAAGGAGAATGGGAACTGAAAGAAGAACGGTTGAAGCCGTACTTGTTCCATTTCAGAAGTCTGGTACAGACTATCCTCGATTGTAAATTTCAGCATTTGCCGAGAGAGGAGAATCAGATGGCTGATGCATTGGCAACACTGGCCGCTACTTGGGAAAATCCAGATAAGCTGGTAATGAGACCGCTTGTGTTGACAACGGCAAGCAAGCCAGTCTATGAGATAGGTAGAATCCTGGAAGTAGAGGTCAATGATAGGAAACCGTGGTACCATGATATTCAAAGGTATCTGGAAAATGGGGAGCTCCTAGAAAAAGCTAGCAAAAAGGATAGAATAGCCATTCAGAAGTTGGCCTCTCAGTATGTGAGTCTGAAAGAAGAACTCTACAAGAGGCAAGGCAATGGTATTCAGCTGAAATATTTAAGAAAGGAAGAAGCTCAGAAGATAATGGAAGAAGTGCACACTGGTGTATGTGGACCACATATAAATGGATTGAACTTGTCCCGCAAGATTGTGAGACAAGGCTTTTACTGGTCAACCATGGAAGCCGACTGTGCGAAGCTGGTCAAGCATTGTCATGACTGTCAAGCACACGGTAATTTGAATCATTTGCCGCATACGGAGTTACAAGGGCTGTCAGAGCCATGGCCTTTCTCAGCTTGGGGAATAAATATGATCGGAGAGATTCGACCGAATGTATCGAATGTGCATCGCTTTATAGTAGTAGCCGTAGACTACTTCTCAAAGTGGGTAGAAGCTGAATCTTTCCCAATGTTACAGCGAAGCAGATGGCGAAGTTTATAGCTCGGAATCTCATTTGCCGGTATGGTATGCCACACCATGTGGTCACGGACAATGGAGTCCAATTTCAGGGAGAAACCAAGGCGATGCTATAGAAGTATGGAATCGGCCATCACAAGTCCTCACCATACAGGCCGCAGGCTAATGGGGCAGTTGAGGCAGCCAACAAGACGATAAAGACGATCTTGGCAAAGATGACTGAGAATTACAAGGACTGGGCTGACAAGCTACCATACGCCTTGTGGGGATATAGAACATCGGTGAGAATGGAAACATGAGCCACGCCATATTCTTTGGTTTATGGAATGGAAGCGGTACTGCTGGTGGAAGTGGAGATCGAGTCCATGCGGGTGTTAGCAGAAGCAGAGTTGCCTGAACAGGAGTGGACCTCGCAAAGGTTTGAACAGTTGGCTCTGATGGATGAGAAGAGGATGAAGTCCTTGCATCACATGCAGATCTATCAGAAGAGGCTGGCTCTAGCTTTCAATAAGAAGGTGCGTCCTACCAAGATCAAGAAATGTGATTTGGTACTCAAGCAATCAAAGCTGTCGACGACAGACCCAAGAGGGAAGTTCAGACCAAATTGGGATACATCGTTCAGAAGGTAATGGGAAATGGAGCAGTGAGACTGTCGGACTTGGAAGGGAATGAGTTTACAGAGCCGATCAACGTTGACAGATTGAAACAGTATTTTGCCTAAGGGACATAAGACTGAATAGTCACCCACAGAAGACCTAACCCAATGGGGATAAAAGAGAACTCGTGCATGCATGCATACATATAACCCATTATTACATTCTTTTTTTGCGTGTTTTGTGTTTTTGTTTTGTATTCACAGGTTTCGAAGACAGAAAAGTGACAACGGCAAAGATAAGCCAATCAGAAACAACGAAAGCACTGTGTTGATTTGGGTAGAATTCCTAGGGCTGAGGTCCACATCGTTGTTAAGATTTAGATGGTAATCTAAGGGTTGAGGCCCATTTTAAGTTTGAGTTTCGGGTATGGATCCCGGGGGCGAAGCCCACATGGTCAGCTGTAGAAAGGAAGAGTTCCTTAGAGTGAGTGAGTGAAAAAAAAAATTAAGTGAGAGAGAAATCTTTGATGGGTAAACATATGTCCGGTGATGACATTGTGTGCTGTAGGGAGAAGCCTTAGAAACGAGAAGTGCGAGTCGCGCTCTTATCTGGTATTCAGAATGGATTGATCTTGGCTAGACTCATAAAGCACTTGATAAAGGTATCTCAACAGCAGAAGCCTAAGCGGTTGATGAGGTGACTAGTTGAAGAGATGGTGGATCGGTGAATGACCGTTTGCCTGGATGTCCACACTGATTTGCCTTTGCTACGATACATGATATGGTTGGAAAATAAAAAAGAAAAGTCTCTACAATGAAAAGAAAATAGGCCGCCTATAACCAATAAGCGTGAAGCTACCCATGGGCGAGTATTAGGACCACCATGAGGAGAAATGATACCTTAAAGGGTAGGTGTGTCAAGAAAAAAAGAAAGAAAAGTTCAAAATGAAAAGAAAGAGACGATGTAATAAAAGAAGACCATATCATGTTGAGTATACTACAGTAATCACAGAACGTGACCAAGACATCCAGGTTGGTTAGACCCACTGGTCCGATTCTCCGAAGCGAAATCGTCGAGTTGGATGACTTAAGGAATAAATTGCGAAAGAGCCATAACACACACACACTAGGAGTCTAGTTCAGATCACCCGTTCAGAGGATTGGGTTTGAGTATGTCGAGTACTTTGAAGATTCTTTGGCTTTGACGCAAAGCACCCGTTAAGGACAAAAATATGTTTAGCTATCAAGATTATCTCGGAGAGAGACACTACAGTCTGTTGAAAGAGTATCAGCATCAGTTTCTGCCGAGTATGGCATTCTGGGGGCGAGGCCCACGTGAGTTCAGTGTTAGTTCTGCCGGGTATGGCATTTTGGGGGCGAAGCCCACGTCAGTTCAGTATTAGTTCTGCCGGGTATGGCATTTCGGGGGTGAAGCTCACGTCAGTTCAGTATTAGTTCTGTCGGGTATGGCATTTTGGGGACGAGGCCCACATCAGTTCAGTATCAGTTCTGCTGGGTATGGCAATCTGGGGGCGAAGCCCACATCAGTTCGATATCAGATCAGTTCAGCCAGGTAAGACACTCCGGGTATGGAGGTATCAGGCCAGTTCAGCCAGGTACGGCACTCCGGGTATGAAGATATCAGATCAGTTCAGCCAGGTACGGCACTCCGGGTATGGAGATATCAGGTCAGTTCAGCCAGGTACGGCACTCCGGGTATGGAGATATTAGATCAGTTCAGCCAGGTATGGCACTTCGGGTATGGAGATATCAACTGCGACACCCTAGGTACGGGGTTAGCACTCAGACATTTGTGGCACTCTAGGTACGGAGGTGTCCCTGCGACACCCTAGGTACGAGGTTAGCATTCAGACATTTGTGGCTCTCTAGGTATGGAGACGTCACCGCGACACCCTAGGTACGGGGTTAGCACTCAGACATTTGTGGCACTCTAGGTACGGAGGCGTCACTGCGACACCCTAGGTACGGGGTTAGCATTCAGACATTTGTGGCTCTCTAGGTAAGGAGACGTCACCGCGACACCCTAGGTACGGGGTTAGCATTCAGACAGTTGTGGCACTCTAGGTACGGAGGTGTCACCGCGACACCCTAGGTACGAGGTTAGCATTCAGACACTTGTGGCTCTCTAGGTACGGAGATGTCACCTCGATACCCTAGGTACGGGGTTAACATCAAGACATTTATGGCACTCTAGGTACGGAGGTGTCACCGCGACACCCTAGGTACGGGGTTAGCATTCAGACAGTTGTGGCACTCTAGGTACGGAGGCGTCAACGCGACACCCTAGGTACGGGGTTAGCACTCAGACATTTATGGCACTCTAGGTACAGAGGTGTCACTTTGACACCCTAGGTACGGGGTTAGCACTCAGACATTTGTAGCACTCTAGCTACGGAGGCGTCACTGCGACACCCTAGGTACGGGGTTAGCATTCAGACATTTGTGGCTCTCTAGGTATGGAGACGTCACCGCGACACCCTAGGTATGGGGTTAGCACTCAGACATTTGTAGCACTCTAGGTACGGAGGCGTCACTGCGACACCCTAGGTACGGGGTTAGCACTCAGACATTTGTGGCACTCTAGGTACGGAGGCTGTTGGTTTCTATTATTTGTCCCAAGGAAAGATCAAGCATATGAAATACAACAATATGAATATATAATAAACTTTGAAGGATGGCGGAATCATACTTACAAAGCTTAGTGATGAAGATGATGAACAAAGTTGAAGCTCCAAGAACTCTTGAAGTTTCGGCCAAGGTGATGAAGTGGTTGAAAGCTCCAAGCTTTGTGAATCCAAGCTCCAAGGTGGTTTCCCTATCACCTCCTTTGATTCCAAGATGTGCTAGCAAAGAGAAATGAAGAAAAAAAAATTTCTTCCTATGCCTTGAAGAGTTTCGGCAAAATGAGAGAGAGAGAGGGAGAGCTTTTCTTTTTCACACAAGTCTTGCTAAAAGAATAATAATGATGATATCAAATACCAAAAATTTGGTATATGGCTTTTCCAAAAAGTCAAATACCAATTTCCCTCCAAAAGCCTTTAATTGGCTCCACCAAACTCCATCATGAATAGTGACATCTAGTCACTTTAATAAAGTGACTTGTGACATCTATCAACTAGTCATGTCAAGTGATGTGACTTCGCGATGTGACTTGCGGGTCCCACTCGTTTCAAAACACGAATGTGTCCGCAAACACTTTCGGGCTCGGTTTCGCTAATTCCGAATTAACGAATTTCCGTCGCGACGTAAATTAAATAATTATGCCCAGCGAAATCACTATTCACGTCGCTAACGAATTAATTCTAAATTGATTCGTTTGCCCGAATTAAAATCCGATTTCAATTCCGTGTCGACGAATCTAATTTCGTTTAATATATCGAATATATTATTTTACCGATTAATTCCGAATTAATCGTTCTCTCTCAAAATAAGGCATTTTATCCAAGATAAATTTTCTCCGTAATTAATCCAAGATTAATAAAGTTCGAATCAAACATCATAGGTGAATCTTCAGGAAGCGACCCGAGAGATCTCCGGATATGTTGGCAGTAAATACGGTCGTCGGATAATCCGAACACGTACGTACCTAGTACTACGTTTTTACCGACTTACAAGACAAGGTTGGCTTCTAGCAAAGCGCGATGCCTACCCAATTCTCCAGAAATATTCTTATAGGAATATTAGATCTATGTCAAGCGTAGTATACCGTAGTATTGCGTACATCGATCCAGTGTCGTTTGATCACATGTTAGGCCTGGGGCTGGAAATGTGTCTGCCCCGTACGAAACATATATCGGACAACAAGCAACTAGTCTCTTTAAATCGGACAATCCTGACCTAGTCATATTGCCCCGACGGTTGCAACCTTTTATAGAGTACCAGTTCTGTGTCCTGCGAGATCATCAACTCCATATGTCTGAAGTGACACTTCCATCTTGACATCACACCCAGTACACTACGATTCCTGATAAACCCAGAAGTGGTGAACACAGAACTGGTTAAAGCCCCCAACCACCAAAACCAAAGTTTACCGATTGTCGTAAGTACTAGCGATGCAAGTCTCAGGTTAAGACCATATACACCTACCCTGATGCGGCCTCCCATAGACACGCAGACATACTACCAATGGGATTCCGCTAGGTCTATCCAGAGCGAAGCTGTTTTCCGTACCCGGTAAAACACAACCTCCTATCGCACTCGCATAAGTATCCAATACTTAAATATATGAGAACTATGCTGTTGTGCCCTCACAACCTGCACAAGTGCAATACTAGTCTATTCCGCATTATCGATGTCCTATCTCGATAATACTCCGACTAGGGATATTTAATGATTAATCCTTTTATATATTGATACTGTCTCATATCATCTCAACAAGGAACTAATCATAGGGACTTTCGCCATTTATATATCAAAGTAAATAAATTACAAAATGGCAAAGGCAATTTCATTATCACACAGTTAATTTTGTACAATAATACAATATCATTTACAAAACAGTGACGCTATGGGTCATAATGTCTAACAATCTCCCACTTGGCCTATAGCCAGTCACTCAAGCATCTAATACCTGAACTATGTATGTGTCGCTCAAACACATGCGTATTAAACAGCCTTCGTCAGCGGATCTGCAATGTTGTTATCTGATGCGACCTTCTCGACCTTTACATCGCCACGATGTATAATCTCTCGAATCAGATGGTAACGCCGAAGAACATGCTTGGATCGTTGATGAGACCTTGGTTCCTTAGCTTGTGCTATAGCCCCGTTATTGTCACAATACAATGGAACGGGCTCAGCAGCTAACGGAACTACTCCTAATCCGATTAGGAATTTTCGGATCCAAACTGCCTCCTTGCTGCTTCCGACGCAGCGATGTACTCCGCTTCTGTTGTTGAATCGCAACAGTATCTTGCTTGGAAGATTTCCAGCTCACTGCTCCGTTATTCAAACAAAAAATGTACCCAGATTGCGACTTGAAGTCGTCCTTGTCGGTTTGGAAACTTACATCAGCATACCCAGATACCGCAAGTTCTCCTTCTCCATAAATTAAGAAAGCATCCTTAGTTCGTCTAAGATACTTAAGGATGTTCTTAACTGCCATCCAGTGACCTTCACCTGGATCGGCCTGATAGCGACTGCACATGCTCAAAGCATATGACACATCAGGTCGTGTACATATCATGGCATACATGATCGATCCGACTGCCGAGGCGAACGGTATCCGACTCATGTTATCTCTCTCTTCTTGAGTCTTAGGACACATGTCCTTAGACAGAGAGATACCACGTAACATTGGCATCAATCCTTTCTTGGATTGACCCATGCTGAATCGCTTCAACACTTTGTCAATATATGTACTCTGGGAGAGTCCAAGCAGCTTTCTAGATCTATCCCGGTAGATCTTTATTCCCAGAATAAAGGCTGCTTCTCCCAGATCTTTCATGGAGAATTTTAATGAAAGCCAAGCTTTCACCGACGTTAGCATGGGAATGTCATTGCCTATGCATATCATCCATAAGCAATACATCATCGATAAAGGACAATAAAAGTCAGTGCTCTCCCCATGCTTCTTGTATACACAATGGTCATCTTCATTTTGCACGAAATCATATTCTTTTATGATCTCATCAAAACGCTGATTCCATGACCGTGATGCTTGCTTCAATCCATAAATGGATCGATTTAACTTACAAACCTTGTTTGCAAGTCTAGGTACGATAAACCGTCAGGCTGTTGCATATAAACATCCTCCAAAAGGTTTCCGTTAAGGAAAGCGGTTTTAACGTCCATCTGCCATATCTCGTAATCGAAATATGCAGCTATTGCAAGCATTATCCGAATGGATTTAATCATGGCAACGGGTGAGAAAGTTTCGTCATAATCAACACCATATTGTTGACGATACCCCTTTGCTACAAGCCTAGCTTTGTATGTTTGCACGTTGCCATCCATGTCGGTCTTCTTCTTGAAGATCCATCTGCATCCAATAGGCTTTACGCCTTCTGGTGCATCAACCAGTGTCCAAACTTGGTTGGCATACATGGAATCCATCTCGGACTTCATGGCTTCTTGCCATAAAGCGGAATCAATATCCTGTATTGCTTCCTCATACGTAGTCGGTTCATTATCCTCAATAAGATTAATATCTACATGAGGCGAGATCAGGTACCCATACCTCTCAGGTAATGTCCTGACTCTCTCCGACCTACGCGGTCTTGTGTATATGAAGATTGTGGTACAGACTCATCCCGGATGGTCTGTTCATGTTCCGTCGTTGATTCATTGCCAGGAACAGTATCACTACGATTTTCATCGAGTTCACTTTCCTCCCACTTACCACTGCATCTAGAAATTCCTTCTCAAGGAAAAATGCATGTAGAGCAACAAATACTTTGTTCTCTTGGGTGGTGATAGAAGTAATATCCTTTGGTTTCCCTAGGATATCCCACGAAAAGGCATTTATCTGATTTGGGTTCTAGTTTGGTTCCTTCCAAACGTTTAACATATGCCCAGCATCCCCAAATCTTCAGGAAAGAGAAACCCGGTTTTCTTCCTGTCCATAACTCGTATGGAGTCTGTTCAACAGACTTTGACGGAACCTTATTCAAAATAAGTACTGCACTGTATAAAGCGTATCCCCAGAAGGATATGGTAGCTCAGTGCGACTCATCATCGACCTTACCATGTCTAGTAAGGTACGGTTTCTCCGTTCAGACACACGTTTAATTGCGGTGTTCCAGGAGGAGTCCACTGTGAAAGAATACCATATTCTTTCAAGTAATCTTGAAACTCATAACTTAAGTATTCACCACCACGGTCTGACCGCAATGTCTTAATACTCTTGCCTGTTTGTTTTTCTACTTCGTGTCGAAACTCTTTGAATTTCTCAAAAGTTTCCGACTTGTGTTCATTAGATACACATAACCATAACGAGATGCATCATCCGTAAAGGTTACGAAGTAATGATATCCACCTCTAGCCTGGCTAGACATGGGCCCACATACGTCACTATGAACGAGGGCCACAGTTCTGTGGCACGTTCACCTTTACCGCTAAAAGGTGATTTAGGCATTTTGCCTAAAAGACAAGATTCGCAGACATCATATGAATTAGGATCAAATCCGTCCAAATATCCACTCTTCGAAAGTGTGGATATGCGAGTCTTGTTGATGTGTCCTAGACGACAATGCCACATGTAAGCTTCATCTTTTAGATTACTCATTTTGAGCCTTTTGTTTGTCATTTTACGTTTAGGAGATTCATTTATATTCAAAATATAAAGACCATTATTTGCAACGGCAGTGCATATTTCTGCATCATTTTTATATAAATAACACCCAGTGTTTCTAAATACAAAAGTGTACCCCTGCTGGGTTAACAAAGATACAGATACAATATTCCTAGTTAAACTAGGTATATAATAACAGTTCAAAAGTTTAAGTACATGCCCCGAGGGCAGTTCTAAAACAAAAGTCCCTACAGCCAAAACAGCAACTGATGTTCCGTTTCCGACTCGTAGGTCAACCTCCCCTGAAGCCAGCACCCTGCTATTCTGCAGATCCTGCAAATCAGTACAAATATGAGCAGCACAACCAGAATCAAAAATCCAATTTTTAAGACTAGAAGTAGTCATATAATTTCAATAACAAACGTACCAGAGGCTAGAGCCTTGCCTGCCTTGATATCCTCCTTTTGTCCTTTGCCCACTCGGCAGTCACGTTTCCAGTGACCCTTTTTGCCGCATTTGAGGCAGACATCTTGAGATTTGTCCCTTGGCTTCCCAGAAGCCTTTGTCAACTTGCCCTACCCTTGTTCTTATATTTCCTCTTCTTCACCCCTCCAGTGGCCTTGGGCCCAGCCCTTGGCCCCTGAGAGGTCGATGCATAGTGCCGCCTCGCGCTTGCCCCCTTTAGGAGTTCTTTTTCAGACTCCTTCAGCATGGATAACAGCTCTCCAAGAGTGTCATCGGTATCCATCAACTTATAGTTGATTATGATTTGTTCCAAGTATCGGGAAGTGATTGTAAGATCAAATCTACAGTCAGCTCGGCCTCCAAGACTATTCCCATACTTACCCAACTCATCAATATCGGCAATCATTTGAGCCCCATGGACCTCAACTGATGTGCCTTCAGTCATTCGGGTGCGGAAGAGTTTCTTCACTAACTCATACCTCTCCATCCGCTTGTTGGTGCGGTGGAGATCTTGCAGTCTAGCCATCATGTTATAAGGATCCAAGTCCCTATTCTGGCGACGAAAGTGTTGAGTCATTGAAGCTAACATAACAGCCTGAGCTGTGTCACAATCCTCGCTGTGAGTTCTCCATAACTCCAGCTCAAGCGGCTCAGTGGGTCTAGGCGGGAGAGGTGTTTGTATAGTGTACAGTAGCCTCTCAGCCCCAAGTACTATCTTGAGGTTCATTTCCCAGTCAGCGAAGTTTGTGCCTTTAAAGACATTATCACCCATGATGATGTCACGCACATTTCCTTGCTAGCCATCTCAACCACAATAGTCTAACTATTTAGTTGACGATGAAATGGGTACAGTCAAACTGTTACAAGAAAAATAACAATGTATTAGTTCAACTAATTTGAATAAAATAGACGAAATATTTTGAAAGACGCGTAAGGCAAAGTATCTGAACGAAATTGCAAATTCACATACTAGCCTCCCCTATTTTCATCGAGTCTCTAACCCTCTGTTGAGAACTCGGGAAATCCTATTTCCTAGTGGGCTAGGATCCCGTTAAATAACACACAACCTTGACTTTGGCCAACAAGCTGTATGCTACTTAACTAGGTAGATCTCTCAGATCAATTGGATCCAATCCAATTCCTAGATCCGGTCAGGTGGACATCCAAGTCCTAAACATATGTACAATACTTATGTCAATGTATCTAATACATTTTCCTAACCTTATCCTCCGAATCATCTAGGCCTTGGCTTTGGCACAACAAACCTAATGATTCCAGTTAAGCGGGACCCATTGACAAGGAAGTTTCGTAATCAATGTCTTTGGACAAGAAGTGATCTTGACTTTGGCCAACAAATCACAACTTGGACTAGACACCGATATGGAACAAAACTTTCATGATTCAAGTACATCCTAATTGACAAGGTCTTGACTTTGGCCAACAAACCAATGCCAATTGGATCTTGAACAAGAATCATTCAATGGAAGGATAATCGCTTAATATAAATTGAGGGATTTTTGCGTAATTGGCAACCAATTTATTATCTTTGTTAGGTCTCATCAACATACACCCTTAAGCATGCTTCTAAAACATCATAAAGCGCGTAAAGTAAATTAATAGTGATATGCGGATGGATATATAAACAACTTGTTCCTAGAACAAATCACTCCATTCCATTTCCTCTCCGCTAGCACTATTCTACTTCTACCCAATTACATAATACAATAAGAGAAACCTCATTTACATTGAGGGGAATTAGGTGAGAAAAGAATACAAAGAGATAAAAGAGATAAGGCTGGACACGCAGGTCCAATTTATAATTCTAAATTTACCAAAATTCCTAGAATTACCCTTTCCCTTCTAATATCCATCCGATATACACTATTCATTCATCACATACATATATATTCAAACAAGACATGCTTTTACAACCAATCTAATCCAATTAATTAGTCTTTGTTTAAGTGATCATCCAATGTTCAAACAACGATTTTTGATTTTGCGCGAGTCCAACTCGTTGAGAATAAGTATATAAGGTACGAATTCGCGAATTATATCGAACTACTTATTAAATCTAATTTAATACGTATTCAATACTAATTCAATTAATTTTAATTCCAAATTAAATGTTTACACTTTTAATGTGCTTTGAAGACTTAGATTCTAAATCTAATCTAATTGGGTCTCAAAGCCCAACTAACATCCAATGTTTGTTTAATTAAAGTCCGATGGGCTTTCAATTGATTTATTAAGGCTTGGGCTTTGGTCAATGTGGGTCAAACCCAATTGCCAAACCCAAATAAGGAATCACCCTTAAATGCCATAAAATCAATTTCAAGCCCATAAGGCCCAATTAAACATAAAAGCCCATTTTACCATATTTGGACTTAATGGAGTGATTTAGGCCCAAATTGGATCCAATCCTTTTGGCCCAAATCCACTTGGCCCAACCAAGCCCATTATGCCCAAATATAACAATTCAAGCCCAATTTAACAATTAAGCCCATTAATTAAATTTTAATATTCCAAATTTTAAAATCCAATTAATTAAAGTGTAAATCCATGATTAATAAATTAAACCAAATATTTCCAAAACACCATTTAATTTATTAATCATCACTTGTTCAAAACACATGTCCAACAATTATTTGAACAAAAAATCAAGTCCTTATTCATGTCCATTACATTCGGCCAAGGTGAATTTTTTGTGTCGATTTGTTTTTCAATCCGATTGAATCACTAATCTACGTCCCGTATACGTTTTAAGTCATCCAATGATCTTACAACCAAAAAATTCCAATCCACTCCAAGTAGTGATGTATTCGGCCAAGGCATAAATTTGGGGGAAAAATCATCCAATGCATTTTTCATCAAATTGATTACATATTATGTCATTATACATACATATAAGCATACTCATTCATCAAATTTCACAAGAACATGCTTCAATCAATTTTACCCAAATTTTAACCTAAAGTATTTCATGCTTAACCATGGCTCTATGATACCATTGTTGGTTTCTATTATTTGTCCCAAGGAAAGATCAAGCATATGAAATACAACAATATGAATATATAATAAACTTTGAAGGATGGCGGAATCATACTTACAAAGCTTAGTGATGAAGATGATGAACAAAGTTTGAAGCTCCAAGAACTCTTGAAGTTTCGGCCAAGGTGATGAAGTGGTTGAAAGCTCCAAGCTTTGTGAATCCCAAGCTCCAAGGTGGTTTCCCTATCACCTCCTTTGATTCCAAGATGTGCTAGCAAAAGAGAAATGAAGAAAAAAAAATTTCTTCCTATGCCTTGAAGAGTTTCGGCAAAATGAGAGAGAGAGAGGGAGAGCTTTTCTTTTCACACAAGTCTTGCTAAAAGAATAATAATGATGATATCAAATACCAAAAATTGGTATATGGCTTTTCCAAAAAGTCAAATACCAATTTCCCTCCAAAAGCCTTTAATTGGCTCCACCAAACTCCATCATGAATAGTGACATCTAGTCACTTTAATAAAGTGACTTGTGACATCTATCAACTAGTCATGTCAAGTGATGTGACTTCGCGATGTGACTTGCGGGTCCCACTCGTTTCAAAACACGAATGTGTCCGCAAACACTTTCGGGCTCGGTTTCGCTAATTCCGAATTAACGAATTTCCGTCGCGACGTAAATTAAATAATTATGCCCAGCGAAATCACTATTCACGTCGCTAACGAATTAATTCTAAATTGATTCGTTTGCCCGAATTAAAATCCGATTTCAATTCCGCGTCGAAATCTAATTTCGTTTAATATATCGAATATATTATTTTACCGATTAATTCCGAATTAATCGTTCTCTCTCAAAATAAGGCATTTTATCCAAGATAAATTTTCTCCGTAATTAATCCAAGATTAATAAAGTTCGAATCAAACATCATAGGTGAATCTTCAGGAAGCGACCCGAGAGATCTCCGGATATGTTGGCAGTAAATACGGTCGTCGGATAATCCGAACACGTACGTACCTAGTACTACGTTTTTACCGACTTACAAGACAAGGTTGGCTTCTAGCAAAGCGCGATGCCTACCCAATTCTCCAGAAATATTCTTATATGAATATTAGATCTATATCAAGCGTAGTATACCGTAGTATTGCGTACATCGATCCAGTGTCGTTTGATCACATGTTAGGCCTGGGGCTGGAAATGTGTCTGCCCCGTACGAAACATATATCGGACATCAAGCAACTAGTCTCTTTAAATCGGACAATCCTGACCTAGTCATATTGCCCCGACGGTTGCAACCTTTTATAGAGTACCAGTTCTGTGTCCTGCGAGATCATCAACTCCATATGTCTGAAGTGACACTTCCATCTTGACATCACACCCAGTACACTACGATTCCTGATAAACCCAGAAGTGGTGAACACAGAACTGGTTAAGCCCCCAACCACCAAAACCAAAGTTCACCGATTGTCGTAAGTACTAGCGATGCAAGTCTCAGGTTAAGACCATATACACCTACCCTGATGCGGCCTCCCATAGACACGCAGATATACTACCAATGGGATTCCGCTAGGTCTATCCAGAGCGAAGCTGTTTTCCGTACCATCGGTAAAACACAACCTCCTATCGCACTCGCATAAGTATCCAATACTTAAATATATGAGAACTATGCTGTTGTGCCCTCACAACCTGCACAAGTGCAATACTAGTCTATTCCGTATTATCGATGTCCTATCTCGATAATACTCCGACTAGGGATATTTAATGATTAATCCTTTTATATATTGATACTGTCTCATATCATCTCAACAAGGAACTAATCATATGGACTTTCGCCATTTATATATCAAAGTAAATAAATTACAAAATGGCAAAGGCAATTTCATTATCACACAGTTAATTTTGTACAATAATACAATATCATTTACAAAACAGTGACGCTATGGGTCATAATGTCTAACAGAGGCGTCACCGCGACACCCTAGGTACGGGGTTAGCACTCAGACAACAACAACATCACTGCGGCACTCCAGGTACGGAGACGTAACCGCGACACCCTAGGTACGGGGTTAGCACTATCAACTCAACACAGCAGGCGAACCATATGGCAGCTGGTGAGCCAGGTAAGTAAAAATGCATTGCACATACTTTGATAGGAATTGTCATTGTCACACACTACATAAGTCCCATCAAAGTGGGGGCGACTGTAGGCATTGTATTTTTGCATATCAGCCTGATGATGAGTCTCGTATCGAGACAACTACTTCTTTAGCCATGATAGTCACGGGAAACGGACGTTGGAAGGGTAAAGTTGGAAATTAGAATTTTTGTTGGATTTTATCTGAGTTGTTTAGCTTCGGCTGCTTGTTGGACTTCCGTTTCAAAGCTTACCTAAGGCCCAAAATCCAAAACAAACCCAAACCAAACCCAAAATACCCAAGTCAAACCAAGCCCATGCCCAATGGGGGTGATTCACGCCCATATTGTTTTTATTTAGGTATATGCACATTTATCACATGCTAAAATCTTGTAAAATCCTTACCTAAATAAAAGAAATCAAATCAAATCCCTACCAAATCAAATCCAATCACAAATCCAAATAAGGAGATCTATTCCTTATTAAGAAGATGTCACCATCAATGGAAATCCTACTCCTAGTCGTATAAGGAAATCTTCCTTTCCTTTGCCTATAAAAAGAGGCATTCACCCCTCATTCAAAACCCTAGCTCACATACCTCTCTCACACGCCAAGACACTCACCCAAGCCCTCTTGTTCATGCCCAAGCACCTCCTCCAAGCCTCCTTTGCCGCATACAGAAAACCTTAAGAAACCCTGTATTGCCGTGAAACACCACACACACCCTCATTGCCGCACAACCCACCATACATACCCCCTCACTGCCGCATCCCTTACACCCTTCACAGCCCTTAAATCCCTGCCAAAACAGCTCCTAACATACCCTCTCACTGCCGCAAAACACCCCAAACACAGCCCCCAATCACACGCCTAAAACAGTCCCAAAACCCACTGCACTGCCTTGCAAAACTGCGACACTTTACCCCACTGTTCTGCCCAGTTTTTGTGCGGTTTTAACCCATCAAAACAGTCCCCGAAACACCCTGAAACTGCTGTAAAAAACTGCATAAATACCCCCAAAGAACCCTTCAAAACCGCAACCCCTTTGACCTTCAAAATCGCCCAAAACAGTCCACTAATCGACCAAAACAGTGACCTGAAACGCAGCAGCAAAACAGCAGCAAAACGGACTTAAAACAGCAGCCCGAGCATCAAAACAATGAGGAAAAACAGTGAGCAAATAAATCGGAAAAGTATCAGATCATTCGCCCTTCCAACGGACGTGTAACGCCCTTTCTTGAGACGACAAAAGAGGTTAGACCTGAGGGCACCCTTTTACTTATCTTCTTTCGTTTAATTTATTTATTTTGATATATAATTGCATGAGAGTCGTTTGAGGCATGATTTGATTGTTGGATGAGCGGGATATGTGTTCCCTTTCGTGGTATATCGGATGGAAACCCGGACGTAAATTCCATAACCGATTCCGAATGGACGGTAGTATGGTCTACACTCGGGATACAATGCCACGTACCACTTAAGATACATGTATCTCATCTCATCCAAATTTGTATTTGAGCATCTTAAAATCCTTAGGTTATTCGTTTATTATTTTAAGCATGCTTTAGTTTAGTTTTGTTATTTAATTTTAAAGTATGATTATATTCTTTTTTATGCATGATATTTAGTTTAGTTTACATTTACGCTTAATTAATTATTTGTTTACTTTGGTTTGATGGCTTAATATGTTCGATGTATGATATTGCGTGTTTATTGTTTAAAGACTTATTTTCAAGCATGCAAACTTAGATTAGGAGCTAGTTAGATGGAAGCATCCTAGATCTAGGCGACCTTTGAACATGATTATTGAGTAGATGCGGTTGATTTATTGCACGGATTATATCATCACAATGACATAAGTAAGGGACCATTCCGAACCCAACGGTTTAAGGTCTTCCCTTGCGAGGGTGCGGCCTTAAACCTTTGTCTTGGTTCACACCGGGTGGCGACGCCATTATTCTCCGGTTTAGTCCCCCGCGGACTATTCCATACTCTCAACTAGGCCCTGAGTCTAGAACAGCATGCGTCGCCCAAGTTCTGTGTCCTACAATGAGGCAATGACCTTTGAAGAACAGTTGTCGACTCAGTTCAAGATGCCTGATATGGCCAAGTTCAACGGGAATGGGGATCCAAGGGTCCATCTCCAACAGTATGTTTCATTTATGAGTTCAATGGGTTTATCAAAGCATCAGGTTCAGAAAATGTTCGGGATGTCACTTGAGGGGGCGCCAGTAGTGTGGTATCATAGCCTTGAAAGAAAGGTTAGGGAAGATTGGAGGGAACTGGTAGAAGTTTTTCTGAAACAATATGTTACAGACTTGAAGATTAATTTGTCACTCCGCGATTTGGAAAACACCAAGTAGAAGCCGGATGAGAGCTTCAATGAGTATGTAGACCGCTGGAGGAGCCAGATTTTAAAAATGCAGACTCGGCCCTCAGAGAATGACCAAATCAAGATGATTATCAAGGGCACCAAGCCCTCTATTTATGGAAAATTGAGGAGAATGGCCTCCATGATTAATGACTTTCGACAGTTGAGGGAAACTGTCATGGATATTGAGGAAGAAGAGACAGAGAATAGAAAGTTCTATAGTCTAAACAGGAGGCCCATTGGGGGAACTTCAGGTACCAAGCCTGTTTCTACTGAGATTGCTGCCATCCAAAATCGACGATTCTCTAACTAGGGTAGACCCTTGTCCAAGGTGCTGGAGAAATTGAAGAGACAAGGACTTCTGAAACCTTTAGAGACCAAACCACTTCCACACCCTCCACCACCACATCTTAACCAAAACCAATACTGCCACTTCCATCAACAGAAAGGCCATGACACCGAAAACTGTGCCCGCCTTCGCCATGAAATCCCCGACCCTGAAAAAGAATATCCCAACACACACCAAAACCCCCTACCAAATTATCACTCTGTCCCGCCACCTACCTATATGATAAGCTCTGGCCTACCCGAAAGCCTTGTCCTCAAATCCTTTGACCACCAAGCCTTTTTTCCTGGGGATTTGGGATAGCAACAGCGAAGATGAAACAGAATAAGGGAAAAATTTCTGGGAAGATTTCTCCTGTAGTGATGAAGAGGAGGTGAGAGGGATGACACGCAGCGGGCGTTTCTACAATGATACGGCTGAGAAGGGTAAAGAAGTGTTAACAGAGGGCAGAGAAGTGGCTGAGAATACGGAAAATGATGAGGGAGATGTAGTGCTGCAGCAGTTGAGGAAACCCAAACACAAGTGAGCATCTAAGAGTTGTTGTGTGCGTATCAAGAGCACATGCGGGCCATGGTTGAGGCCTTGAGTAAGATATTAGTGACGAATGATGCCAACCCTGCAATGTTTATCGGATCAGTGTAAAGGAAGCTTTGTAGGCAATCACTTTTTCTGAGGAAGAGCTCCCGGTAGAGGGAAGAAATCACAACAGGCCACTATTTATCAGAGCTGAAGTGAGAGGCAATATGACATCTTGTGTGATGATGGATGATGGCTCGTCCATCAATGGTTGAAGATTTTGGTAAGGCTGGGCATGAAGGTGACGGATCTGGACCCATCTAGTATGACCATCAAGGCTTATGATGATAGTAAGCGGGGAGTTGAGGGAACTTTTGTGGCAATGGTCAAAGTGGGACCAATTAAAGATGAAGTTGAGTTCACAATGCTGGACATCCCGGCCAATTTTGCTTTATTATTGGGAAGGTCATGGTTTCATAAGCTTAGGGGCGTGCCCTCCACTCTACATCAGGTTATTAAGTTCCCGTACGGGGGAGAGATTGTCACCATCTGAGCTGATGTGGAAACTGATGTGGCTGCTTTAGAAATACAACCTTTCACGAGGTTCCAAGTATCGGTGACTTTTGAGGAATGGGTGGATCCTAAGGTGGCTAGGATCATGGAGAAAATGAAGTTAGAGCCGGGTGAAGGTTCAAAATTGCCAAACTTTAAAGGACAAACTACTTAAAGGGGTTTGGGTAACAAGTCTGACGAGGAAAAGCCGAAGGTTAAAAAGAAAGGGCTGAAGCTGATGGAATTCTTTGTAAAGGCTTCGGGGTACCAAGGAGAGCCCGGACCAGTGGAAGTTGACGGGATTGTGGTACCTGAATTTGAGATCTTCCAAGATGTGCTGAGTGAGAAGCCGCTAATGGAAGAAGGTACGAAGAAGGAAGAAGAGAAATGGAAGAAGAACTGATGAAGTTGGAGAGCCTGACTCTCGAAGAGAATAAAGAGGCTGAGAAGAACCCGATTTTGGAGGATGAAGTGTCTGCAGATGATGAAGACATTTATCTTCCTGATTTATTTGAGTGTACGCCCGCATTTTCTAGTAATAAAGACAATCATTTTTCTTACTTGCTTGAGTCTATTCCCTCTAACTTGCATGACTTGAGTATATTCGATATCAGCTCCACAAAACCAATGCATTAAACCTTGGTGCACCTGAGAGTCCTAAGGAAATTCTGATTGCAAGTGAAGTTACCGCTGAAGAGCGGGAGAACATGTCTGGAGTAGACAGAAGCATCGCCCAGTATACAATACCAACTTATCCGAACATGAAACCAGTGAAACACAAACTCCGACGGATGAGACCTGAGTGGGCTGAGAAAGTCAGAGAGGAGGTCAAGAAACAGATAGATGTGGGGTTCCTGGAAGTAGTGAAGTATCCTGAGTGGTTGGCAAATATTGTACTGGTGCCGAAGAAAGACGGGAAAGTCAGAATATGTGAAAAAGGCTTGCCCAAAATATAATGTTCCTCTACCTCATATAGACGTACGGGTTGATAGTGCGGCTTTATCTACCATGTATTCATTTGCAGACGGGTTTTCAAGATACAATCAGGTTCTCATGGCTGAAGAAGACAAGCACAAGACCGCCTTTGTCACCGAGTGAGGCACTTATTTTACAAAGTAATGTCGTTTGGGCTCAAGAATGCAGGAGCTACTTATCAACGGATGGCCATTATATTATTCCACGACTTGATGCACAAAGAGATTGAAGTATATGTGGATGACATGATGGTGAAATCAGAGACAAGAATCGGGCATATAGAAGCACTGGAGAAGTTCCTTCAGAGAGTTGACAAGTACAACTTGCGGCTGAATCCCAAGAAATATGTGTTTGGGGTAACATCAGAAAATTACTGGGACATACAGTAGGATTGGGAGGAATAGAGATAGACTCTGAGAAGATCAAAGAAATCACTGAGATGTCTGCACCAAAGACTGAGAAAGAAGTTAGAGCATTCCTCGGGAAAAATCAGTACATCAGTTGGTTTATCGCCAAGTTGACATCAGTGTGTGAGCCTATCTTCAAACTATTGAGAAAAGACCAGCCAGTGAAATGGAATGAACAATGTCAAGCAGCCTTCAACAAGATCAGAGAATACTTGGTAAAGCCTCCTATATTGAAACCTCCAAGACCCGGCAAACCCTTGGTATTGTATTTGGCCATAGAATCAGAAGCACTGGGGGCAATGATGGTATAGGCAGATGAGGTAGGGGTAGAGCACGCAGTCTACTATCTCAGTAAGAAAATGCTCCCATAAGAAGCCTGCTATCAGGAAGTGGAGAAGATCTGTTTGGCGGTAATATGGGCGCCAAAAAAATTATGGCATTACTTCTAGTCTTACAAGATCCAGGTGGTGGCAAAGGAAAATCCCTTGAAGTATCTTCATTTAATGCCTTCGCTAGTAGGGAAGTTGGGCAGATGGTTAGTATTGTTGACAGAGTTTGACATTGAGTACCTCACATCCAAAGTAATCAAAGGGTGAGCAGTAGTAGAGTTCCTGGCATTGCAACCTATTAAAGGGGAACATTATAAGTTTGAATTCCCAGATGAAGAGGTCCAAACAATAACAATTCAAGGGTAGAAGATGTATTTCGACGGAGCGGTAAATTACAAATGAGCAGGGATTGGGATTGTGATAGTGACCCCTGAAGGAGAAACTTTGCCTATGGCTAAGAGGTTGACGTTCGGAGTAACTAAAACATGGTCGAGTATGAAGCATGTGTTGTTGGATTGACTGCACTGATAGCCTTGAAGGCTGAGAGCGAGGAGGTCTACGGAGATTCGATGTTGGTAATCTGATAGATGCAGAGAGAATGGGAATTGAAGGAAGAACGGTTGAAACCTTACCTTTTTCACCTCAAAAAGTTGGCACAGGCTATCCCTGATTGTAAGTTTCAGCACTTGCCGTGAGAAGAGAAACAGATGGTAGACGCATTAGCTACACTTGCAGCAACTTGGGAAAATCTAGAGAAGTTAGTGATGAGACCATTGGTACTGACAACAGCAAACAAACCCGTTTATGAGATAGAAAGAGTTCTGGAAGTGGAGATCGACGATGGTAAACCTTGGTATCATGGCATTCAGAGGTATTTAGAACATGGGAACTCTCGGAATGAGCAAGCAGAAAAGACAAGATAGCTATTCAGAAGTTAGCTTCTCATATGTGATTTTGAAATGGAACTGTACAAGAGGCAAGCAAACGGCATTCAGCTGAAGTGTTTGAGAAAAGAATAGGCTCATAAGGTAATGGAAGAAGTACATGTCGGGGTATATGGACCGCACATGAACGGATTGAATCTGTCCCGCAAGATTGTAAGACAAGGTTTTTACTGGTCGACCAGGGAGACAGACTGCGCGAAGATGGTAAAGCACTGTCATGATTGTCAAGCACACAGTAACTTGAATCATTTACCGCACACAGAGTTGTACGGGTTTTCAGAATCGTGGCTTTCTCAACATGGGGGTTTGATATGATCGGAGAGATTCGACCGAATGCATTGAATGGACATCATTTTATAGTAGTGGCAGTGGACTACTTTTCAAAATGGGTAGAAGCCGAGTCATTCTGTAATGTTACAGCGAAACGGATGGCGAAGTTCATAGCTCAGAACATCATTTGTCGATATGGTATGTCGCATCATGTGGTTACAGACAACGTGGTTCAGTTCCAAGGAGAAATAAATGCAATGCTACAGAAGTATAGGATATGCCATCTTAAGTCATCACCTTACAGGCCGCAAGAAAATGGGTCAGTCGAGGCAGCCAACAAGACAATAAAGATGATATTGGCCAAGATGACAGAGAGCTGTAGGGATTGGGCCGACAAACTACCGTATGCCTTGTGGGGGTACAAAACATCAGTGAGAACAACGACAAGAGACAAACCTTACTCTTTGGTCTATGGAATGGAAGCAGTGCTGCCAGTGGAAGTTGAGATACAGTCCATGAGGGTAGTAGCAGAGACAGAGTTACGGGAACAAGAATGGGCCTCTCAAAGTTTTGAGCAGTTGACGTTGCTTGATGAGAAGAGAATGAAGTCATTACATCACATGCAGATATATCAGAAGAGACTAGCCTGAGCATTCAACAAGAAGGTGCGACCTACTAAGATCAGAACGGGTGATTTGGTACTTAAGCAGTTAAGGCCATCGACGACACACCCAAGAGGAAAGTTTAGACCCAACTGGGAAGGACCCGACATAGTGCAGAAAGTAATGGGAAATGAGGCAGTGAGACTGTCAGATTTGGAAGGGAACGAGTTCACCGAGCCGATCAATGTGGATAGATTGAAACAGTATTTTACTTGAGGAAGAGAAGTCCGAGCAGTCACCAAAGGAATTGGCGAAAGACCTAACCCACGGGATAGAAAATTCATTCATGCATGCATGCATACACGTAACGTATTTGCATTCCTTTGTGTGTTTGCTCTGTTTTGTATTCACAGGTACCAAAGAAGAAAAAAGAAAGCGGCAAAGGCAAGCCAATCAAAAGCAGCAACAGTATAGTGCCATCAGTTTCAGAAATGAATCGATATCAGTTTCGGGGATGAGTCTCAGGGTTGAGGCCCTCAACAGTATCAGTTTTGGGAATGGATCACAAGGGGCGACACCCGCATTATCAGCAGTGGAAAGGAAGAATTCTGTGGAGTGAGTGAGTGAAAAAAAAATTGAGTGAGAGAGAAGTCCTTGATGGTTAGGCATATGTCCGGTGATGACATTGTTGTTGTAAGGAGGAACTTAGAAACGATAAGTGCGAGACATGCTCTCGTCTGATACTCTAAATGGATTGATCTTAGCTAGACTCACGAGCATTTGATTACGAGATCTCAATAGTAGAAGCCTGAAGTAGTTTTCAAGATGACTAGTTGAAAAGATGATGGATTAGTGAATGACCGTTCGCCCGGATGTCCACCTTCGTTTACTTATGCTACGATATATGATACGGCTGTAAATAAAGAAAAAGCCTTTGTGATGAAAAGAAAAGAAAAGAAAATAGACCGCTTATAACTAATAAGCGTGAAGCTATCCATTGGCGAGTATTAAGACCACCATGAGGAGAAATGCTACCTTAAGGGGTAGGTGTGTCAAAAAAATAAAAAGAAATAAAAGAGAAAAAGAAAAAAAAAAAGGAAAGGAAAGTTCAAAATGAAAAAAAAAGACAAGAGAAAAAAAAGACCATATCATGTTGAGAATGACGAAGTAATCACATAATGTGATCAAGACATCTAGGTTGGTTAGGCCCACCGGTCCGATTCTCCGAGACAAAATCATCAAGTTGGCTTACTTAAGGATGAAGCTGCGAAAGAGCCTTGGCACACACACACTAGGAGTCTAGTTCAGATCACTCATTCAGACGGCCGGACCTGAGCGTATTAAGTACTTTGAAGGTTCTTTGGTTTCGACGCGAAGCATCCGTTGAGGACGAAAATATGCCTAGCTATCAAGATTATCTCGTGAGAGGCTGTACAATATGAACCATCACATTATTAGTATAAGTTTTGGGGATGAGTCCCAGGGGGCGAGGCCCACATCAGCATCAATATCAGATTCAGGGGACGAGGCCCACATCAGCATCAATATCAGATTCCGGGTTGAGTCCCACATCAGCATCAATATCAGATTCAGGGTTGAGGCCCACATCATCACCAGTATCAGTTGCAGGGATGCGTCCCAAGGTCATGACCCACATCATCAGCAGTTTTGGGGATGCTTCCCAGGGTCGTGACCCACATCATCAGTAGTTTCGGGGATGCGTCCCAGGGTCGTGACCCACATCATCAGCAGTTTTGGGGATGCGTCCCAAGGTCGTGACCCACATTGTCAGTGGTATTGGGATGCGTCCTAGGGTCGATTCCAGTTATCGGGATGCGTCTCAGGGTCGATGGCCCACTACATCATCAGTTCCAGTTTTGGGATATGTCTTAGGGTCGTGACCCATTTTTTTCAACGGTATTGGGATGCGTCCTAGGGTCGAGGCCCCCGTTTTCGGTTGTAATTATTGGGATGCATCCCAGGATCGAGGTCCACTGCATCATCAACTCAGATCATGGCAACAGGCCAGTCATGTGGTAGCTGGCGAGCCAAGTAAGTAAAAATACATTGCAAAACTTTGATAGGATTGTCATTGTCACATACTGTACAAGTCCCATCAAAGTGGGGGCGACTGTAGGCACTGCATTTTTACATGTAAGTCCCGATGATGAGTCTCATTTAGTGGCACTACCTTTTAAGTTGCGGAAGTCACGGGAAACGGACGTCAGAAGGGAGAAGTTAGAAATTATTATTTTGTTGGACTTAATTCGTTTGCCTAGCCTTGGGTTCGCTTGTTGGATTTCTGTTTTAAAACTTAACCATGGCCCGAAACCCCCGTAAACCACTTATCCTTGGCCCAAAACCCTTGCAATATATACCAAGCCCCCCACATCAAGCCACACATCCACCTAGCCCACAAAGTCAAGCCCACACGCCCACCACACCAAGCCCACACACGCCCAAGCCCAATAAAACACATCCAAAAATAACAAATCACATATTTAACACATGGTGAAATCTAAATAATCACATACCTAATTAAAACAAATCAAATATATCCATTCCTAATTAAAACAAATCACCTACCTAAATGAAACAAATCAAATATACCACCTTCCTAATCAAGCCAAATCATGTCCCTAATTAACTAGATACGTTCCTTGTAATACACTAATTAGGAGATGTCACCATTGATGGCATGATTCCTTCCCTATTTACACAAGGAGAACCCTAGCCTTTATCTATAAAAAAGACACAAATTCAACCCTCACCCTCTCCTAGTTCACGCCCAAGATAAAAAATAGACAAAGGAAACAACCTTGCCCATTGCCGTCCAAGCATACCAAGAACACTCATCTCCATTACCGTCCAAGCACATCCCAACATAGCCCTCCATTCACGCAAACCATCCTCCTAAAACACCCCCCACTGCTCGCCTAAATCACCCAGCAAAATACTATTCACTGCACACACATCCCACCGAAATACCATCACCGAAACAATCACAAAAACCCACTGCAACCATAAAAAAACTGCCCCCAAAACTATCCCCAATACCACCGAAACCTGCACTGTTTCTACACCCTATAACCACCAAATATTGCACTATCTTTACACCTCATATCCACTGAAAATAGTCAACAAACAGGCCCAATGCCGTGACAAAAACATACCCCTGGACAGCCCACTCTATTCACCGAAAATAGCCAACAAACTACCCTATACAGTGATCGAAACACACCCCTAGAACCCCCACTATAGTGACCGAAAAACAGCCTCTGAAACTACACTGTATCCACCGAAAAATCACCCTCAAACAGCAGCCCAATTACCAAAAACAGTAACAAAAAAATACACCTTAAAACCCTTAAATTACCGCACAAAACAGCAGCCATAATCCCTTAGAAAACGCAAAAATAGTCCCTTAATACAGCAAAAATAGTGACTGAAAAACAGCAGCAAAACAGTAGTGTAGGACACAGAAATCGGTGATGCTGTTCTAGGCTGGCGGCCTAGTTGGGAGTATGGAATAGTCTATGGGGGAACTAAACCAGAGAAATAACATAGAGTCGCCACCCGATATGAACCGGGAAAATATGATTTAAGGTCGCACTCACCCCTCGCAAGGGAAGACCTCAAACCGTTGGGTTCGGAATGGTCCCTTACTTATGTCACTTATAAAGATATGATTTGTACAATAAACTAACCGAATCTACTCAACATGTATTCAAAGATAGCCTACACCTAAGTTCGCATACATAAGAATAATAATAAAACCTATATCTAAGTTCGCATACTTCAAAGTAAGTTGTCATAACGGCAAACACACAATAACATACAATCATCACACAAGCATGCTCAATTATCTAATGCGGAAAATAAACAAGAATCTAAGCATAAACATAAATTAAATCCCTAATATGATAAAAAACAACCTAATCATGCATAAAGAAAGAAAAATTATATCGACTAAATCATGTTTAACATAAATAACACGCTAACAACCTAATCATGCTCGAATACAATTGGATGAATGAAATGTATGTGTCTCTTAAGTGGTACGTGGCATTGTATCCCGAGTTCAGACCGCACTACCGTCCATTCAGATTCAGCTATGGAATTTACGTTCGGGTTTCCATCCGATATACCACAAGAAAGAACACATTTCCATTCACCCAACGGCCACAACACAAATCAACTAACGACTCCCATGCGAAGATATATTAAAATAACTAAAAGAAACGAGAGATAATAGATAAAGAAGGTGTCCTCAAGTCTAACCTTTTATGTCACTTCTTGGAAGTGCGTTATACGGCCGTTGGAAGGGTTGATGACCCGCAACTCTGCCGGTTCACTAACTCAACATTTTCCTTCGTTGTTTCACCGTTAGGGCAGATGTTTTCACTCCGTTTCACTGCTGTTTCCTCACGATTTTGTTGTTGGTTTGTGCGGTTTAAAGAGGCTAAAATATGGCTGTTTCGGTGGTAAAAGAAGATGCAGTTTTAGTGGTCAAAATTTGCAGTTTCGGTGGTCAAAAAATGCAGTTTTTAGACTGCTTTTCACGATAATTAAGAGACTGGTTTGCAGTTTTTTTAGGCTATAGCAGGGGCTGTTTTTGCGATAAATAAGGGGTAATTTCAGGGGTTATTTTGAGGGTACTATGCGGCAATGAGGGGGGCTGCAGTACGGGACTATTCTGCGGTAGTAATGGGGCTGTTTTGGGCGAGGGCTGTGCGGAGAGAAGGGACTATTTTGGTGAATTTTGTGAGGTTATATACGGTTATTTCAAGGGTAGTATTCGATGAAGGAATGGACAAGGTAATTGGTACGGCAATGGAAAGGTTTTGGTGATGTTATGGTGCGGCAATAGAGAGGTTTTGGTGATGTTATGGTGCGGTAATGGAGAGGTTTTGGTGTGTGAGTTGTGCGACAATATGAAGTGAATTTGGGAGACTTTTGGGCGTGAATGACTAGGGTTTGGAAGGGTGATGAAGGCCTCTTTTTATAGGCAAGGGGATGGAAGCAATCCTAGTCCGAATAGGAAAAAATTTCCTAATGACGGTGACATCTCCTAATTAGTATCTCATAAGGGATCAATCTCTCTAATTTAGGATGGTGATTGCTTTTGATTAGGAAAGAGATCCATGAGATTTCTTTTATTAATGAAATGATTTGGCTTGATTTATGTATGTGTTAAATGTACATTTGGCTAATTATGTGAGCCATGGGCGTATGAGTCATGCTATGGGCGTGGGCTTTGGGTTTTTGGTAGGCTTGGGTATTTGGATTTGGTATATGGTTTGATGAGTGGCTTATGGGGTTTTGGGCCAAGGATAAACTTTGAAACAGAGATTCAACGAGCAGACCAAATCTAGACAACCGAATTAAATCTAACAAAAATGCCAATTTCCAACATTACCCCTCCAACGTCCGTTTCTCACGACTTCCGTAATTTAAAAGGTATTGTCTCCATACGAGACTCTTCATATGGACTTATATGCAAAAATTCAGTGCCTACAAATAGAAAAATGAAGTAAAAACAACAGCCCAAACAGCAAAATAGAGAGAAAAGAACGTGAATCAGTAAATCAGAAGAGTTACGGAGTGTTAGCCCTTCCGACGGCCTTGTAACGCGCTTCCAAGAGTCGACATAAAAGGTTAGACCAGAGGGCACCTTTCTCATTTATTTTTATTCATCTCATAATTATTTATTGCATTTTATTTGCATGAGTATTGTGGATTAATGAATGCTATGGCTATTGGATGAATGAAAAATGTGTCGTCTCTTGTGGTATATCGGATGGAAACCCAGACGTAAATTTCTTAGCCAAATCCTAATAGAGGGTAGTGTGATCTGTACTTGGGAGACAAGTCCACGTACCACTTGAGTAAACGGCATATATTTTGCTTGATTTTATCTTGTGTATTTATTATCCGTATTTTATATTCCACCATTTATTTTCTGTAGGTTATTTGTTTATGTATTAATGATATAGTGCGCATGGGCAAATCAAGTTGGATTAAAGGTCTTCCATTTTGAGGGATAAAAAGCCTAAGGGCTACATTTCCCATGACATTTTATCACACCGGACGAAGTGTGTTTGATTGAATGTGAGATATTTTCAATCGAGCATACGAAGTCCTATATTGTTATCTTTATTTTCTATGTATTGTAATGTCATGCGCATGGGCTTATTACGTTGGTCTAAAGGTTCTCCATTTTGGGGAAGAAGAGAACCAAAATGAAAATCTACTTGTCCGAATTTAAAACCTAGTTAATCAGGAAGAAAACGAGTCTCTGTTGGACAATTATGACCCATAGCATCACTATTTGTACAAAATAAGATGTTGTTGTACAAATTAACTATGTGACAAAGGAAATTTCTCTTTTATCATTTGTAATTGGATTACCGGGATATATAAATGATAAAAGTCCATATGATTAGTTCCGGATTAATAAGATATGAGACAATATTAATCCACTAAGGTTTAATCATTAAAATATCTCTAGTCGTAGTATTATCGAGATTGGACATCGATAATGCGGAATAGATTAGTATTGCACTTATGCGTGTTATGGGAGCATAACTACATAGTTCTCATATATTTGGGTATTGGATACTCATGCAAGTGTAATAGGAGGTTGTGTTTACCGATGGTACGGAAATAGCTTCGCTCTTGATAGACCCTTCGGAATCCCATTGGTAGTATGAGTATGTGTCTATGGGAATCTTAATTAGGGTAGGTGTATTTGGTCTTAACCTGAGACTTGCATCGATAATACTTGTGACAATCAATATACTTTGGTTTTGGTCGTCCGGGGCTTTAACAGGTTCCGTGTACGCCTCTTCTGGGTATATTGAGAATAGTAGTGTATTGGGTGTGATGTCAAGATGGAAGTATCACTTCAGTCATATGGAGATGATGATCACGTAGGATACGAAACTAGTATCTTATGTACTGCAGTCATCGGGATAATATGACTAGGTCATGTTTATCCGATTATAGAGACTATTTACCAGAGATCTGATATATGTTTCATACGGGGCAGACACAATTCCAGCCCCAGGCCTAGCATGTGACATCCGATAATAGATCATAATACGTAATACTACGTATACTACGCCTGACAAAGATTACATATTCCTTTAAAGAATATTTCTGGAGAATTGGGTAGGCACGATGCTTTGCTAGAAGCCAACCATGTCTTGTAAATCGATAAAAATATGGTACCGGGTACGCATGTATTCGGATAGTCCGATGACCGTATTTACTACTAATATATCCAGGGATCTCTTGGGTCGCCTCCCAAAGATTCACCGATGATATTTGACTCGAACAGATAATTAATCTGGGAATTAATTATGAGAGAGAAAATTAATCTGGGAATTAATTAGGGTAAATAATTAATCTGGGAATTAATTATCAAAGAGAAAGAATTAATCTGGGATTAATTGCGACGAGAATTTATCTGGGATTAAATTCGTCGAGAAGAAAGGGAACGATTAATTTGGAATTATCGATAAAATAATATATTCGATATATTAAACGAAATTAGAATTCGACGCAGAATTAAATTTGGATTTTAATTTGGACAAACGAATTAATTTAGAATTAATTTACGAGCGACGTGAATAGTAATTTTGCTATGCATAATTATTTAATTAAATTTGATTTAATTACATCGCAATGGAAAATTCATTAATTCGGAATTAACGAACCCGAGCCCGAAATATATTTGTGGGCCCACTCGGATTTTGAATTAAAGTGGGGCCTATAAGTCACTTCGCAAGTCACTTTAGCGATGGAAGTCATGTCACCTTTTGTGATTGACATCCAGTCACTATTCATGATGAAGTGGTTGAGAGCTTTTAATGAAAGCTTCTCCAACACACTTTGTTTTTGTTTTTGCTTTTTGAAAAACATTTACACATTTGACAAGTCAAAAAGTGTATCATTTTTTGGTTTTAGAAACAAAATAACAAAACCCATCTCTCTATCTCCTCTCTCTCCTTGGCCGAAACTTGTAGGCTTTCTCATGGAATTTTTGTTTCAAAAATTCAAGCATGCTAGCACATTTAGAGTCAAAGAAAGGTGATAAGGAGACTCACCCAAGAGTTTGGAACTCGTCTTCAAGCTCCGAAGCTTCCAACACATCCAACAAAGGTGAAATTTTTTTGAAATCTCCTCAACCAATCAATGTGAGTATTCCGCAACTCTCTTGGTAATTCACACACAAATCACTCTTAATTGATATTGGCATGTTCTAAGAACACTTACAGTCTCAACAAGACGATCTTAATCATCCTAAAACATTTAGACAATTCATGAATCCTGCTAGGACAGGATCACCATCTTGCATTATTTTTTCCCCAGATACAACATGTCTTAATTTTAAGTCATGTGTCATTCAACTTTTACCAACATTCCTTGGTCTAGAATTAGAAAATCATTATCAGCACTTACGAGGATTTGAAGAGGTATGTGACACAGTACATACCAAGTTTACAGCATGAATATAGTTGATTAACTTTTTTTCCCTTTTCTTTAAATGATAAAGCTAAAATTTGGCTGCAAAACCTTAGGTCATGATCCATTAGATTATTGGATGATTTGCTATAATAGTTTTTGAAAAAATTCTTTCCCCTCACAGGACAAACTCCTTAAATAGGAGAATCACAACCTTCACACAAGAGTCAGGGGAAACACTTTACCAATTTTGGGAGAGGTTTAAAGAGATGTTGAATGTCTATCCACATCACAGGTTTGAAACGTAGAGACTGGTAGCCTACTTCTACGAGGGTTTAACACCCCAAGGTAGATAAGTAATGGAGATAATATGTAATGATAAATTTAGGGAAATACCGAAGATGCATTAGATTACCTAGAACACATAGTAGAGAATGCATAATAATGGGACACAATTGGTACTTATGAGTCGTCTGTAAAACCACAGCCATCTGGTATAGGTATGTTTAACCTTAGGGAATACCATGACCTTTTTGCTAAGTATACATCTCTAGCTAAAAAATTGAGTCATTAGAAAGAAAAAAGAGTGATCATGTCAAGTCAAATCAAGAAGTCAAATCTCAAATCTATAATTCAAATGAGCATGTCACACAAGTTTGTCCAACCTTGCCAGCCCTGCAAGAATTTCTTCATGACCAAGTCAGTTCCTTAAACACTTTCAATAGACCAAATCCAAACCCATACTCCCAAACCTATAATTGTGGTTGGAGAAATCATCAAAACTTCAATTGAAGGAATGATAACCGAGAACAACCATTGCAATAACCTCCCCAAGTACACCAGAATTTCTGAAATTCCCATAATTATGCACTGTATGTCCTACCGCTTAAGAAAACCCTTGAGGATACTTTGCATGCATTCATTGAGAAATAATAAGCCATCAGTAACAAAAATATACAAACATTGATTGATCTAAAAGATATTTTCTCCAAATTCACATCTACTTTGACTATTAATGAGAAAGGAAAGTTTCCTGCACAACCACCGTCAAACCCCAAGAGTCATCAAAATCTTCATGAGGGTAGTTCTGGTAACCAATATATACACCACGTTAAATCTGTTATTACTCATTGTAGTGGTAAGGTCATGCATAGACCTATTCTTAAACCTCCCGAAATTGAGAATAAAGCATATTCAAAGAGTAAGAAATTGGTTGATGAACCATTACTTGTGGTTGATGATAACAATTTCCCCCATGCATCTTCATTTCCCCAAGCATCAAAAATAAAGAAATTGAACCATTCCCCATAGATATATGAAATATTCAAAAAAGTATAGGTCAATATTCCTTTGTTAGATGTCATCTAACGGATACCATATTATGCAAAATTTATGAATGACTTGTGCACTGTTAAAAGAAATTAGCAAGTAAGAAATAAAGCTTTTCTAGCTGAATATGTAAGTTTCATTCTCTCAACCAATAATGGATTAAAATACAAAGACCCTGGTTGTCTAACTATTTCATGTATTATTGGAAATCAAAAAGCTAAACATGTTTCGCTTGATCTTGGACCCAGTGTCAATTTGCTTCCATTTTCGATTTATCAACAACATAATATTGGCGAGTTAAACCAACCTCAATTACTTTTTTACTTTTCGATAAATCAGTCAAGGTACCTAAAGGAATTATGGAAGACGTGTTAATACAAGTCTATAAATTCATATATCATGTGGATTTTATTGTCTTGGAAACACAACATGTAGCTGATAGTTATAAGCCAATTCATGTAATACTTAGTCGTCCATTTTTAGCAACAGCTAATGCTTTAATTAATTATAGGAATGGAATCATGAATTTATCCTTTGGTAATATGACATTAAAGCTTAATATTTTTAATATGCGCAAACAACCATACGATGAGGACAATGAATACGAGATCATAGACCTATTTAAACCAATTATGGATGAATATATTCAGAGGAGTTTATCTGATCTTACGGAAATATATACAACTAATTTTCTTGAATCAAGTACATAATTAGATTCGGATCTTCCTAATGAATTTTTACTTGATTCTACACAAGTATTGGAAGATGATGGAGAGAAGTAAAATCTTAAAGAGTTAGGAACACTAGAAGTAGAAAAATAAGAGGAAAACCAAATTTGGAATTGAAGATTTTGCCAGAAGAATTGAAGTATGCATCTCTTTGAGTTGAACAAACTCACCTTTTGGAAATTTCTTCCTCTCTCATAAGCGATCAAGAAGAAAAAATACCTCCAGATTGGACCCTTCATGGTATGGAAAAAACTCTTACAAATCTTCATAGATATTTTCCTTCTCTCCCCGAAAATGCTATGATGAAAATTTACAAAGCACATATCGAAATAATGAGGCTTCTTATGATCCATCGTGTTCCTAGTGATATTTTTTAGGTAATTGAAGCAAGGATTCGCTTGGAAGATGAGTCATCTGACTCTTTCATTTCTTATATGCTGGTTTAGGGATAATCAACTATGCTAAGAAACGAAGAGTTAAAGAATTAGGTGTTTTTTAATAAATGTGCATGTTGGGTGTGCAACACTCATTGTCGTTCTTTATGAATGGTGTCTAAAAATCGTGAAGATAAAATTCAATTCATTAGAGATGGCTTTAGTAAGGAGTCATTAGATGATGTATCATTGACTCTTGAGACTCATCATAGTGGACATGTTCATCGAGTAATTCACAATTTGCATACACAATTTCAAAAAGAAAGAAAACAATACAGTCTCAGGAATCTGACTTTAAAAGACCATGTTTGCCAATTTATAAGAAAATTGGGTGGGAAGCCTATTCCCAATCCATAAAGGGTGTTCAAGCCGTTACTGAACATAAAACTAGAGGAAGATGTGAGCTACAATCACAACTACCGATACATATTTTCTAATTTATTCCTTTGATTTCTTTTTCTTTAATTTACTATTTTGATTTCCTTTACTTTTGCCAACAGTATCTAAACTTTTTGACTTTCACAATTTATTTTATTGTCTATATGAAATTATCATTTTGCAGGTACAGTGCATTATTACTCGCCATTTTTTCAGGATCTATACATTCAGCTCGTTATTTCTCTATTTGACACATCTAGATAAGAGAGATAGCAAAAAATGAAGAAAACTGGTGCTCTAATATGTTGCAACCATAGGGATAATATGACAAGGTCATGGTTACCCGATTAAATAGACTAGTTGCTTGTGATCCGATATATGCTTCGTACAAGGCAGACACTATTCCAGCCCCAGGCCTTGCATGTGACATCCGATACTGGATCATAATACGCAATACTTTGTATACTACGCCTGACATAGATTATATATCGCTTTAAGAATATTTCTGGAGAATTGGGCAGGCACGATGCTTTGCTAGAAGCCAACCATGTCTCGTAAATCGGTAAAAATATAGTACGATGTACGTATGTGTTCGGATAGTCCGATGACCAAATTTACTGCTAACATATCCAGGGATCTCATGTGTTGCTTCCCGAAGATTCATTGATGACGTATGATTCGAATATAATTAATCTGGGATTAATTACGGAGAGATTTTATCTAGGATAAAATACTATTAGAAGAGAAAAAACGATTAATTTGGAATTAATCAATAAAATAATATATTCAATATATTAAATGAAATTAGATTTCGATGCGGAATTAAAATTGGATTTTAATTCAGGCAAATGAATTAATTTAGAATTAATTCACGAGCGACATTAATAGTAATTTTGCTTGGCATAATTATTTAATTAAATTTGATTTAATTACATCGCAACGGAAAATTCGTTAATTCTGAATTAGCGAACCCGAGCCCGGATGTGTTACGGGCCCACTCGGATTTTGAATCAAGTGGGGCCCACATGTCACATCACTAGTCATTCATTCACCTTTTTGGTGATGGAATTTAGTGAATGAAATGAAGGTTGCTTGTTATCCACACAAAGTGAAAATGTGATAGACAATATACCAACTTTGGTATATCATTTATTTTTTGATTTTTGAAATCATTATCGGGTTTCTAAGACATTCCCAAGATCATATAAAGCAATGAAATCAAGTGAATACCAAAGTTAGAATGGCGGAATCATTCTTACAAAGAACGGATTTAGGATGCGTTGAATACAAAAATTTGTGCCTTTGAGAAGTCTCCAAGCTTCCTCTTTGAATGTTGAATCCAAGCTCCAAGCTTTGATCTTGATTCCAAGCTCAAGGGATTAGTTTCCCTAACACCTTGATATGATTTCTTGAATGTGCTAGCAAGATAAGAAAGAAAAAAATAATTTTCCTTTCTTTGGTAGAAGCTCACGGCCAATGAGCAAAATGGGAGAGAGAGAGAATTTTTCTTTTGTTTTGATTTTCTAAAAAAACCTAATACAAAAGTCTCTCACATCTTTGGTATATGCTTTTCCAAAAAGCAAAAACCAAAAAGCAAAATGGAGGGAAAATGGAATTCAATGCCTTCATCTACTCCCATCATAAATAGTAATTGGTTGTCAATCACAAAAAAGGAGACATGACTTCCATCACTAAAGTGACAGGCGATGTGACTTGCGACGTGACTTGTGGGCCCCACTTTAATTCAAAATGCGAGTGAGCCCGCAAACACATTCTGGGCTCGGGTTCTTAATTTCGAATTAACGAATTTTCCGTTGTGACGTAATTAAATCAAATTTAATTAAATAATTATGCCTAGCAAAATTACGATTCACGTCACTTGCGAATTAATTCTAAATTAATTCGTTTGCCAGAATTAAAATCCAATTTTAATTCCGCGTCGAAATCTAATTTCATTTAATATATCGAATATATTATTTGATCGATTAATTCTAAATTAATCGTTCTCTCTTCAAATCGTATTTTATCCTAGATAAAATCTCTCTATATTAATCTTAGATTAATTATGTTCGAATCATACATCATCGGTGAATCTTCAGGAAGTGACCCATGAGATTCCTGGATATGTTGGCAGTAAATCCGATCGTCGGACTATCCGAACATGTTAGTATCTCATACTACATTTTTACCGATTTACAAGACATGGTTGCTTCTAGCAAAGCACCGTGCCTACCCAATTCTCCAGAAATATTCTTAAAGGAATATATAATCTATGTCAGGCGTAATATACGTAGTATTGCGTATTGCGATCAAGTATCTGATGTCACATGAAAGGCTTGGGGCTGGATAAATGTCTGCCCCGTACGAAGCATATATCGGATTACTAGCAACTAGTCTCTTTTAATCGGATAATCATGACCTTGTCATATTATCCGGATGGTTGCAACACATTAGAGAACCGGTTCTATATCCCTGCGTGATCATCATCTTCATATGACTGAAGTGATACTTCCGTCTTGACATCACATCCAATACACTACGATTCTCAATAAATCCGGAAGAGGCGTACACAGAACCTGTTAAAGTCCCGGACGACCAAAACCAAAGTGTATTGATTGTCACAAGTACTAGCGATGTAAGTCTCAGGTTGAGACCAAATACACCTACCCTGATTCAGATTCCCATAGACACATAGTCATACTACTAATGGGATTTTGCGGGGTCTATCCAGAGCGAAGCTGTTTCCATACCATCGGTAAACACAACCTCCTATCACACTTGCATAAGTATCCAATACTTAAATATATGAGAACTATGTTGTTACGTTTCCATAACACGCACAAGTGCAATACTAGTCTATTCCACATTATCGATGTCCAGTCTCGATAATACTACGACTAGGGATATTTAATGATTAAACCGTTATGGATTGATACTGTCTTATTGTTGGACATTTATGACCCATAGCGTCACTATTTGTACAGATCATGGTGTTGTTGTACAAATTAACTATGTGACAAATGAGATTGCTCTCTTATCATTTGTGATTAGATCACCTAGATGTATAAATGATAGGAGATCCCTATGATTAATACCTGGATTGAGATGATATGGGACAATATCAGTCTACGAAGGATTAATCATTAAATATCCCTAGTCAGAGTATTATCGAGATTGGACATCGATAATGCATAAAAGACTAGTATTACACTTGTGCGCGATGTGAGGGCACAATAGCATAGTTCTCATATATTATCGGCAAACAGCTTCGCTCTGGATAGACCCCCTCGGAATTCCATTGGTACTATGACTATATGTTTATGGAAGTCCGAAATCAGGGTAGGTGTATTTGGTCTTAACCTGAGACTTGCACCGCTTATACTTGCGACAATTAATATACTTTGGTTTTGGTCGTCCAGGGATTTAACCGGTTCTGTGTACACCTCTGGTAGGTATATGAGAATCGTAGTGTGTTGGGTGTGATGTCAAGACGGAAGTATCACTCAAGTCATAGTGGAGATGAAGGTCACGTAGGATACGAGACTGGTTCTCTTATATGCTGCAGCTATCAGGATATTATGACTAGGTCATGTATATCCGATTAAAGAGACTAGTTACCAGACATCCGACATGTGCTTCGTACGGGGCAGACACAGTTCCAGCCCCAGGCCTAGCACGTGACATCTGATATCGGATCGACGTACAAGATACTACGTATACTACGCCTGATATAGATCGGTTATTCCTGTAAGCATGTTTCTGGAGAATTGGGTAGGCATGTCACTTTGCTAGAAGCCAACCTTTTTCTTGTAAATCGGTAAAACGTAGTACTAGGTACGTACGTGTTCGGATAGTCCGACGACCGTATTTACTACCAACATATCCGAGGATCTCATGGGTCGCTTCCCGAAGATTCACCGATGACGTATGACTCGCACTTTAATTAATCTGGGATTAATTAGATGAGAGAAAAAATTAATCTGGGATTAATTACGGAGATATTTTATCTAGGATAAAATATTAATTAAAGAGAGATAACGATTAATTTGGAATTAATCGATAAATTAATATATTCGATATATTAATCGAAATTGGATTTCGACGCGGAATTGAAATCGGATTTTAATTCGGGCAAACGAATTAATTTAGAATTAATTCATTAGCGATGTGAATAGTAATTTTGCTAGGCATGATTATTTAATTAAATTAGAATTAATTACGACACAACGGAAAATTCGTTAATTCAGAATTAGCGAATCCGAGCCTGGAAGTGTTTGCGGAACCATTAGCATTTAGAATCGAAGTGGGACCCGCAAGTCACATCACGCTTCACATCAATCAATTTAGTGATAGACATCAAATCACCTTTTTGGTGAGTGACATGTTGTCACTATTCATGATGTTGGTTGGTATGGGCATTTAATGTCATTTTGGAGCCAAAATTTTGGTTGACTTTTTGAAAGCTTTTTCCAAAATTTTGGTAGACATTTTGGTATATGTTTTATTAAGTTTTTTGAAAGCAAATATAGACAACACTTTCATCTCTCTCTCTCCCCCTCACATTCGGCCATAGTGGCCTTTTCTCTCTTCTTTCCATTTTTGATTTTGAAACCAATTTTTCTTCTTGATCTTGGCTTGGCCGTGAGATACAATGAAGAAGACATAGTGCTAGCACACCAAAAGGAGTTATACAAGGTTATAGGGAAATCTACCTTTGAGCTTGGAATCCATTAATAAAGCTTGGAGCTTGAAGATGCAAATGGAGCACCAATGGAGCACCTTGGCCGAGAGCTTCTTCAATGGATGAGGAAAAGATTTTTCTTCGATGCATATGATTCCGCCATGTTTTACGAGTATTCACATATTATTTCATTGCTTGATTTGATCATTGGGACTTAATAGAAACCCAACAATGGTATCAAAGCCATTTTGAGAATGAAATGAACTTAGGGTTAAAATTGGGTAAAATCGATTTGAGCATGATTTGATGAAATTGTTCGATTAAGTATGCTTGAATGATGTTTAATTGAAGTTGTATGTGATCAATTTCATGAAAATTGATTTGGAATAATTTTTCCCAAATTCCAAGGCTTGGCCGAATTGGATTAGTGCCCAAATGTCTTGGATTTTTTGATTTTGATTCATTGGATGAGTTGGAAACGATTGGAAATGTTGATTTAATGTTGATTATGGATTTAATTGGATTGAAACCGAATCGGACATAAGTAACCCCAATTGGCCCGAGACAAAGAAAGCATGTAAATGGGTTTGATTTTTGTTAAAATTTGTTGGACATGTTTTAATGATAATAAGCATAATTAATTAGGTTAATTGATGTTTCGAAAATGTTAAATTGATTAATTAATTATGGCTTTACACTTAGGTTAATTAGATTATGAAATTTGGAATTTGGTAATTTAATTAATTAAGCTTAAATTGGATTTGGGCTTTCAAAGTTGTAATTGGGCTTAATGGGCTTGGTTGGGCCAAGTTTGGTTTAGGTAAATTGGTTAGATCCAATTGGGTCCAAAACCGTAACCATAAAGTCCAAATATGACGATTGGGCCTTTAAAGTTTAATTGGGCCTAATGGGCCAAAATTGATTTCTAGGCTTATGGGGTAATTCCTTGATTGGGCTTTGGTTGCCGAAGCCCACATCTTAAGAAATTAATTGAAAGCCCATTGGATGTTAATTAAACGACATTGGATGTAAATCGGGCTTTGAGACCCGTAACGATTAGCTTTGGAATCTAAGTCACAAAGGTTCATTATAAAGTGTAATATTTAATTTGGAATTAAATAAAATGAATTAGTATTAAATACATATTAAATTGGATTTAATATTGTAGTTTAGTATGATTCTAGAATTCGTACTTTGAGTACTTATTCGCAAAACGAGTTTGACTCACGCAAAATCAAATCGTTGTTTGAACATTGAATGGTCATTAATTATTAGATTACTTAATTTGATTAGATTGATTGATAACATGCTTGTGTGAATACATGGTTGGGATGTATGAATAATGTATATCAGATGGATATTAGATGGGTGGGGCAATTTTAGAAATTATTGTAATAAATTTGGAATTTATTCATTGGACCTGCGTGTCCAGCCTATTACCTCCATACTCTTTGTATTTCTCTTCTCACCTATTCCCCTCAATGTAAATGAAGTTTCTTTAGAAGTGTAGTGTAACGGTAGAAGTAAATACTTGTGCTAGCGGGAGAGAGGAAATGGAGAGATTTGATCTAGGATTAATGTGTAAAGTATCCATCCGCATATCATTATTATTTTATTATACGCACTTTATTATGTATTTAGAATGCATGTTTAAGTGTGTATGATGATGAGACCTTAACAAAGATAATAAATTGGTTGCCAATTTGCACGCGAAAAACCCTCACAAAATATTAAGCGTTTTTCATTCCATTGAGTGATTCTTACTCAAGATCCAAGACTGGCATTGGCTTGTTGGCCAAAGTCAAGGCCTTTGTCCGTCGAGGATGTGTTTGAATCACGCGAGCTTTGTTCCATATCGGTGTCTTGTCCAAGTTGTGATATGTTGGCCAAAGTCAAGATCACTTCTTGTCCATCGACATTGATTACGAAGCTTTCCATGGTCAATGGGTCACGCTTGACTGGGATCACTAAGTTTGTTGTGCCAAAGCCAATGCTTAGTTGATTCAGAGGAAAAAGGTGAGGTAATATATTGGATATATTGGCATATATAAGATATATGTTTCGGACTTGGATGTCCCCCAACCGGATCTAGGAATTGGATGGGATCCAATCGATCTTAGAGATCTACCTAGTTAATTATCATACAATTTGTTGGCCAAAGTTAAGATTGTGTGATATTTAAAGAGATCCTAGCCCACTAGGAAACACGGTTTCCCGAGTACTCGACAGAAGGTTAGATGCTCGCCGAAAAATAGTGGGAGGCAAGTATTAAATTTGAAATATTCGTTTAATTACTTACCATACGCGCTCAATCAAATATCATTCATCAAATAAATTAAATATTAGTTGGACTAATATTTAAATCGTTGTTTTAAAGCAGTTGGACTGTATTCAAACTATTTCAATTAATAGTTGATTTTATAATTGGATTATAGTAATCAATATAATTGAATTAATCAAATTAAAAGTATAGTTGATTATATAGTTGGACTATAGTAATCATTATATTGAATAGTACCTAGAATCGTTGATTAATAATTGGACTATTAGAGTCAAGATCAAATTGAAAGATTAGTGTTTAAAACATAAACCTAGGGAAAATGTGTTTTAAAACGACTTTAATTTTCAAATTGGGAATAATATTTCAGGATGGTCCTGGAAACTAATAAGTTACTTTATTTGATAAAATAACAACTTAGGCCTAAGCCCAGAGTTGAGCAAATAGTTGAGCATGATCTTTGGAAGATTCATGTTATGATAATGTTAGTGCTTAATCCATTATACTTGTCAAAAGACTCCTTAATTTCTTAAATCAGAACTAAGGATTAGATCCTTAAAATATGATAATGAAATTGAAGGATCTTCATAGATCTATTCTTAGATCTTATAAGCATTAATTGCAATTGAAAACTCTTGGAAAGTTAATGGCTATGCTCAAGGAGCCAAAGCCAAAGTTTGTAATTAGGCAAGAAGTGCAAGGCGCATCTTACTTCGATATTCTAGAAGGCCAAGGCTTGGCCAAAGGCTTCTGGGATATAGAAAAGGGCAAAGGCAAAATCATTATAATCTTCTATGAAGATAAAGGACATATCCCAAGATGTCTGTCTACAAATTGTGGCAAACGGGGTTACTGAAGCGTGACTACCATATGGACAAGGCATACATGAAGGAATTGAAGAAAGGGCAAGGCTGTAAATTCAAATATGTTTGTCATAAAATATTCACTGCTAGTACTAAAATTGGATTTTAGATAATAATAGTGGTACATAAATATATGTACTGATTTGCAGAATCTGCTATGAGCAGGATACTGACTTCAGATGAGATTAATCTGTGAGTCGGAAATGGGACGACAGTCGCTTTTTTAACCATACGAACCTAAGTTTAGGAACTACCCTTTGGGTGTGTACTTAAATTAGGAAACTGTTATAATGTAACTAGTTTGACTAGAAACATTATCTCTATATCGAGTATAACTCGTTGCGAGTGTACCTTTATATTCTAGAACACTAAAGTGTTTTATTATATAATGATGATATTGAGATAAACACATTAGATGTGAATAACAGTATTTATATTTTGAATATAAATAAATCTCAAACATATAACTTGACAAACAAGTAACTCAAACTGATTTGATCAGATGAGACTTATTTGTGGCAGTGTTGTCTGGGATACATTAAACAAGACTCGTATATCCACACTTTTGAAGAGTGGATACTCGGACGAATTTGATTCTATTCAAATGATGTCTACGAATCTAGTTTATTAGGTAAAGTACCTAAAACACATTTACTTGGTAAAAATGTAAGTGGCATCGATCTGTTAGCCCTTGTTCATAGTGACGTAAGTGGGCCCATGTCTAGAGAGGCTAGATGTGGATATGAATATTTCGTGACCTTTACGGATGTGGCAACGTGTTATGGTTATGTGTTTCTTTAGAAACACGAATCAGAAACTTTTAGAGTTTCGACACGAAATAGACGAACAGATCGGCTAAAGTATTAAAACATCACGGTTTGACCATGATGAAAATACTTAAGCAGTAAGTTTCTCAAATACTTGAAAGAGTATAGTACTCTTTCAATGAGTACTCCTCCGGGAACACGTCAATTTGACGGTGTGTCCGAACGGAGAAACTGAATTTTGTTAGACATGATAAGGTTAATCATGAGTCGCTCTGAGCTACCATTTTCCTTCAAAACGGATAAGCATTAACAGTGCAATACTTATTTTGAATAAGGTTCCATGAAAATCTGTTAGACAGAATTCATATTAGAAATGAACAGGATAGAAACCGCGCTTTCTCACTCCTGAAGATTTGGGAATGCTAGGCATAACGTTTGAATGATACCAAACTAGAACCCAATTGGATAAGTGCCCAATGTAATTGGTTATCCTATGGAAACCAAAGTATAGTACTCGTACATCTCACAAGAGAACAATTTAATTGTTGCTCTCCATGCGGTATTCCTGAGAGGAATACCTATATGTAGTGGTAAGTGGGAGGATAGTAAAACTCGATGAAAATCGGAGTAATACTGTTCAAGGCACCAAGTCCTTAATGGAACACAAACAGTTCATCATGGATGAAACTATACCAGTAATCTTTGAATACATAAGAACCGCATAGGTCGGAGAGAGTCAGAAAATAACCTGGGCTATGAGTTTCTGATCTCACCTCATAAAAATGTCAATCTAATTGAGAAAGACAAACCGACTACGTATGAGGAAGTGATACAAGGTATCGACTCCCTATTATGGCAAAGTACCATGAGTCCGAAATGGATTCCATGTGTATCAACTATGTTTGGACACTAGTTGTTGTACCGCAAGACATTGTGCCTATCGGTACATATGAGTCTTCAAGGAAGACATACATGGATGGCAGCATACCATCGTACAAAGCTAAGCTTGTAGAGAAAAGGTATCGTTATCAATATAGTGTCGATTACGATGAAACCTTTTACCTGTTGCCACGTTAAATCCATTTGGATAATGCTTGCTGATGCTGCATGTTTCATTTATGAAATATGACATCTGAACGGGAAAATCGTTTTCCTGAAAAGGAAACCTTTTGGAGGATATTTACAACATCCTGAAGGTTTTTTCGTATCAAAAACTAGCAAACAAGGTTTGCAGGTTATTCGATCCATAGAGGGATTGAAGCAAGCATTGAGTTATTGGAATTATCGTTTTGATGTAATCATAATGGTTTATGATTTAATTCAAAAATGAAATGATTCTTGTGTATATAAGGAGGTTAGTGAGAGCACACTGACAGTAAATGTCCTAATAATGATGATATGTCATTTCTTGGAAATGATATTTCCATAAAATAATCAGTGAAAACTTGGCTTTCGAGAAAATTCTCCGTAGAATTCTTGGGAGAAACAACCTTTATTCTAGGAATAAAGATATACTAGGATAGATCTAAAGGTTGTTGACACTCTGCGAGAACTCGTACATTGAAAAATGTATGTAACCTGGTGTCTTATATGCTTTGAGCATATGGAGTCACAAACAGGCCAATCCAAGTGATAGTCACTGGATTGATATTAAGAACATCCGTTAGTATCTTAGAGAACTAAGGATGCTGTCTTAAACTAAGGAGAAGGAAAACTTGAAGTGATTAGGATCACTGCTGCAAGTTTCCTAACCGATAAAAACAACGGTACTATACAATTTGAAAAACGATACAGTGAGCTGGAAATCTTCCAAGCAAGATATTGTTACCGAATAAACAACAAATGCGGGTTATTACTGCAGTTGAGGCAGTAATAGAAGCCATCTGGGTCAATAATAAATCTAATTAGATTAGATATAGTTCTGTTAGCAGCTGAGCTAGGCTATAGCACATGCTAAAGAATTAATGATCTCATCAACGATCCAGATAAATACTTCGACTATTCATCTGATTCGTTCGGATCATACATCGTGGCGATGTGATGATCGAATAAATGGTATCAGACGATAATCATATAAATCCGCTGACGAAAGCCTTTCCTCAGCATTTTGAGCGAACCGTACATAGTTCGGGTGTAAGACACTCGAGTGACTGGCTATAGGCCAAGTGGGAGATTGTTGGACAGTTATGACCCATAGTGTCACTATTTGTACAGATCATGGTGTTGTTGTACAAATTAATTATGTGACAAAAGAGATTGCTCTCTTATCATTTGTGATTAGATCACCTAGATGTATAAATGATAGAAAGTCCCTATGATTATTACCTGGATTGAGATGATATGAGACAGTATCAGTCCACGAAGGATTAATCATTAAATATCCATAGTCAGAGTTTTATCGAGATTGGACATCGATAATCCGTAAAAGACTAGTATTACACTTGTGCGCGTTGTGAGGGCACAATAGCATGGTTCTCATATATTTGAGTATAGGATACTCATGCAAGTGTGATAGGAGGTTTTTTTTACCGATGGCATGGCAAACAGCTTCGCTCTGGATAGACCCCCTCGGAATTCCATTGGTAGTATGACTATGTGTCTATGGAAGTCCGAAATCAGGATAGGTGTATTTGGTCTCAACCTGAGACATGCACCGCTAATATTGGCGACTATTAATATACTTTGGTTTTGGTCGTCCAGGGCTTTAACCGGTTCTGTGTACGTCTCTGCTGGGTATATTGAGAATCGTAGTGTGTTGGGTGTGATGTCAAGTCGGAAGTATCACTCCAGTCATAGTGGAGATGATGGTCACGTAGGATACGTGACTGGTTCTCTTATATGCTGCAGCTATCGGGATATTATGACTAGGTGATGTATATTCGATTAAAGAGACTAGTTACCAGACATCCGACATGTGCTTCGTACGGGGCAGACACAGTTCCAACCCCAGACCTAGCATATGACATCCGATACTGGATCGACGTACACGATACTATGTATACTACGCCTGATATAGATAGCTTATTTCTGTAAGCATGTTTCTGGAGAATTGGGTAGGCATGGCGCTTTGCTAGAAGGCAACATTGTCTTGTAAATCGGAAAAATGTAATACTAGGTACGTACGTGTTCGGACAGTCCGACGACCGTATTTACTGCCAACATATCCGGGGATCTCATGGGTCGCTTCCTGAAGATTCACCGATGACGTATGACTCGCACTATAATTAATCTGGGATTAATTAGATTAGAGAGAAAATTAATTTGGGATTATTACGAAAATATTTTATCTAGGATAAAATATTGACTAAAGAGAGATAATGATTAATTTGGAATTAATCGATAAATTAATATATTCGATATATTAATCGAAATTGGATTTCGACGCGGAATTGAAATCGGATTTTAATTCGGGCGAACGAATTAATTTAGAATTAATTTATTCAACATAAAAGTTTTAGGTCTTGGTCCGAGCTTTTTGATGATATAAAATTAATAAAAATTAGACATCGTATGAAAAAATTATAGCTAAAAAATTGAAGATTGTCCGGATCACGTTAAAATTTAAATGCATAGTGAAACTGAAAAGTTTTCAGTTCGTGTTCCCAAAATAATTTATATAAGTAATAAAGTTCTAATGATGCATGTTTGAATGCTAATGATTTCACACAACACAAGAATAAATTTTGAAATTGTACCACAAAAATCAGACTGTTACAGTTTAGGGGCACACTATTCAACATTCCTAGTAAGACGAAAGACACTGAAAATGCTAGATTGGACCTACAAGATCTTAGAATTCGCAGTGAATTACAGTTAAAGGCCACTTCTCGAGGTCTTATCAAGCCACCTGTTAGTTATGTTCTAACTCAATCAGAGAGAAAATTATTTCGTGATTGGCTGAAAATGGTGAAATTTCCTGATGATTATACATCGAATATTGGACGTTGGGTCATGGATGATTCGATAACTGGGTTAGAGAGTCAAGACTGTCATGTGTTTCTTGAGATTCTCATTTCTGTTGGGATTCGACTTTATTTTCCGTCAAATGTATGGGATGTGGTACTTCGTCTATGTGGCTTCTTTAAATAATTATGTCAAAGGACATTAACCACATTTATTATTGACTAACTTAAGCAAGGAATCGTGATCATCCTATACAAGTTGGAGCGAAATATTACCACCTTTTCTTTTGATGTGATAGTACATCTGGCCGTGCATTTGTCATCCAAAACTATCAGGGGAGGTGTTGTCCATTACAGATGGATGTACCCCATTGAGATGTAATATTGAATTGGAAATATTATTTTTTTTTAGTTTGATTTTGCGTTAAAATTATTAATCATGGAAATGATATGTAATAAGTGCAGGGCTTTGAGACATTACAAACAATATGTGAGACACAAAGCGTGGCTTGAAGGGTCAATAGCAGAGGCGGTCCCAATCAGTGAGACAATAACATTTTGTTCGATGTACATATACAATATTGAAACTCTATTTAATCGTCGGATAAGAAACTACGATATAGATGAAATTAATCAGCAAGATATTATAGTGTTTCCTCAAAATTACAGACAATTTAGATCATTAGGTGTGGAATTCCTAACACTGGAGGAAGTTCAACGTGTCCATTGGTTTATATTGAGTAATTGCGACGAAGTACATCCGTACTTAACGTAGGTGTTGTAGGTCCATAAGTTTATTTTTTCGTCTTACATCTTTAAATACGATATGACATATTTCCGAAACTTTGTAGGCAACATACTACTACGCTACGATGTGCTAATAACCATAACATTGATGGAAGACACAAATCCCTAAATGGTTTGAGGCAAATGTAAGCCTTAATAGTTACTGTTTATTTTATCCTAACAGTAAATATTATACTTTTTCTATATTAACACGTAGTTATTATCATGTATTAGATAAACAACCAAGTGGAAAATGGTCAACTAGACCCGTCATCTTCGTTAGTTGCATTGACATATGGGCCTCAAAAGCAGGCTTATGAATATAGTGGATTCATTATGAACAAGGTTTAATTTCACAGTAAGCAGTGAGATGTTTCACATGTTACTCAAAATTATGGAATTGTAGTTCCAGGAGAACACAGTTATGATATTGTTGACTTCTATGGAGTATTGTAATTAGTCATTGAGTTGGTATACAGACCCCGACGACGTACAATACTATTCGAATGTAAGTGGTTTGACACAAATGCCCGAAAGATGAGAATTCAATTTCATAACCATCTAACATTAATTAATGTTCAATGTTATTGGTATAAGATTGATCCATAAATATTTTTTACCCAAGCACGGTCTGTGATGTATATGTCTAATCCAAAGATAGGAAATGGATAAATGGTGGTAGAGATGTTACAACATAAGGGCATTTGGGACATACAAGAGAAAAATAGTGTCATAATTTCTTATGAAGAACAAGTCTCTGATGACTTTAAAGTTGTTGAACAGATCTTTCATTTACCAAATATTCAAGAACAATACATAGGGACTGAAAATACAGAAAATGTTGAGATAATTCTCCATTATCAAGTTAGCGTGGAAGTGGCAGATGAAGACGAGTTCGAATCTTTCTAGGAACCCTCAAATGCAAATGATGATATCGTGTCATATTATAGTGACTAATTTAGTTAATATATGTATATGTATTATTTGTTATATGGAGATATTAAAGTTCATGTATACTTAATGCACTATTATTATTATTATTATTCAAGCTATTCGATGTTAAAAGTTCGATATTCGACGCTAAAAGTGAATCTTTAACGTCGATTCATAATTCGACGGTTAAAAGTTTAAAAAAATTCAATTTTCCTGAAAAATTTCCCTAAATTTTTATGAACTGTCAAAATTTTATTGTCGAATTAGTTTGACGCAAAAGAGTTATTAAAATCCTCAAACCGCGTACCCTTCTTTCTTCTTCTTGGTTCCTCTTTCTTCTTCTTTGGTTCTCCCTTCTCTCTCACTATCTGGTAAGTCTTCATGTCTATAAATTGCTTTGTTGCGAGTTGTTTTTGTATTTTTATTAATGATTAATGGTGATTTTGTGTTTCACTTTGTGTTTTTTGCATATACTCATGTTGTGTATTAGAAGTGCTGGGTTTTTCTCTGGGTAATTATGTTATACATATGTTTGATATTAATAATAAGATATGTCTCAGCAATTAAACTTTCAAATTTTCTTCTCCTTGGCACAATGACATGTAATTATTCTATGTTTCCTTGGCATTGCCACTGCAACATCCATATCCAAAAGCAACTCGATGCTTTTTGGACTAAATTTACATTCAACGTTAAGGCCTTGTTAGAGTAGTTGAGAAGTATAGAAACAAGTTACATGTGTTAGTTTTCTTCATATATTATGCTTTGTTGCCTTTTCGGTGAATGTTAGGTAAGCTATTATATTGCATCTTCTAAGCAATTATATTGCATCTTCCTCTCACATATCAACTTCAGTTGCGTTGTATTTTGGCCTAGCTGTTGTAATCAAATGATTTGTTGACGCTACTCATATATCTAACAATGCACTGATTATAATAAATGTTGTTCTTGTTTTATTTCACTTTCCTCGAGTCATTTTCTGAACATTATGTAGTACTTGAGGATTAAGAAAATGTTTTCAATTATTGTTTGTCTAAATCATAGCATTGAAGGACAATGCCAATTCATGTTTGTTTACGTTTGAGTTATTGGGAGCAGAAATACCTTTTTTCTCCATTAAACTGTTGCAAGGAAAACTTTTCCTTGAGTTTCCAGATTATAAGCTTAAAATTTGCTAGGTATCAAGAATCGGCTGTGTAACACACAGTATATCATTGGTTTGTCAATAGATGCATTGTTCTCTTTATGTACCTGCTCTTGAAAACAAGTTGAGCCATCAAAAGAGGTGAAATGAATCAGGATTCAGGGACATTGGCTAGTCATAGTTTTGTTTAATGAATTTAAAATTTGGAGATCCTTGCAAAGTTGCCTAAGATTTTGAGTTTCCGTAGAGTGTAGCAGGTATTAGTTTCATACAATTGCTCTGATAATATCTTCACATATCATTGGTTTGACTCTTTATAGGGACTGCTGTTTGGCATATATACTGAACTACTGATTCAAGATTTTTGATGTAACTTAAGAAGTAAAAGATGTCTAGAAAATATCATCTCCGCACAAAACTATTATAGCTGAATGAACAGCCATCTCCGTAGGCTTGCTGCTGCTGTTGCCTGCTGCTGTTAACAGCAACAGGCTTATTATTGGTTTCTTATTGCGGTAAGAGTTTACACAAGCTTATTTTGATAGTTGCGGTGAAAGTTTTGGATTCTTATTTTGCATATGGTACTGGGTTCTCGAAAACGTGCTTATTCGACTCCATCTATATCTGTAAAAATAGAGATTACTCCTGGGGTCCCTGCTAGCGCAGGTGATTCGAATACAGTGAAGCATTGAGGACTCAGTCGTGGCCTAGCATTGGTTGAGCACGTTAAGGCTTACTGCTGCATCCGGATAGAGATATCAGATGATAAAGAAAGACAGATCGGGCAACATTCTTCATTGTTTACCAATGTCATAGGTGTTGCTACTAGGTTTGAAGCTCCCCAAAACTACATTTCTTGGAGAAAGATCCAGTGGGAGATGAAAATCAACCAGCTCTTCCCGATGCTACTTGTGAGTAAACTTAAAGTATTGAGTTTTCTTTATTTTTTGTTTTCCTTAAATTAATGTTTTATATTTAATTTCTACTTGGTTACTATTCATGCAGGAGTGGTTCGACGTGGACTTAAACTGTTAGTCTCTAAGACATGTCAAAAGATCCTAACCATGATTCTATATGTGAAAATTCCAAGTAAAGTGGCGGAATCACTTACATTGGGTTGGAGAAAATTCGAAATTTTCCTTTGGATGGATGAAGCTCCAAGCTTGTTATAGGTTGTTTGTTCCTTGGGTGAAATCCCTAACACCTCAAATGACTCCTCCAAGTGCTAGCTTTCAAGAAAATTTGAAGCAAAATTCTCTTCCCAAAGAGAGGAGGATTCGACAATTGAGAGGGAGAGAGATGAGTGAATAGTTTCCAAACTCGGATTGAATTATTTAGCCAACTACTTCCATCACAATTTGACATTTGATGTAATTCAAGTGGTCCCATCACTTTTTAAATTCAAAATTTAAGTTGGCTTCTCCAACACACAACTAAGTCACGGGCAATTTTATCGGGTTCGTTTAATTCCGAATTAAATGAATTTGTCGTCGCGTTATAATTAAATCTAATTTAATTAAATAATTATGCATCGTAAAATTATTATGATAGTTGCTTTTGAATTAATTCCAAATTAATTCGTTCGCCCGTATTAAAATATAATTTTTAATTCCGTATTGAAATCCAATTTCAATTAATATATCCGATATATTATTTTAGCCCCAAATGAATAAATTAAATAGAAAAATCCAATTTAACTATTAAATTTATTTTATCGATTAATTCTAAATTAATCTCTTTCTATCTTCTACACGAATTTAATCCCAGATTAATTATTACCGTAATTAATCCCAGATTAATTTTCTCTCTCATAATTAATCCTAAATTAATTTTATATGAGTCAAATGTCATTGGTGAATCTTTGGAAAGCGACCCAAGAGATTCCTGGATATGTTGACAGTAAATATGGTTATCGGACTATCCGAACACGTGCGTACCCCGTACCATATTCTCATCGATTTACAAGACATGGTTAGCTTCTAGCAAAGCACAGTGCCTATCCAATTCTCCAGAAATATCCGCCGAGAAATATAATTTGTATCAGGCGTAGTAATACTATGTAATGCGTAATACGATCCTGTATTAGATGTCACATGCTAGGCCTAGGGCTGGATCTGTGTCGGATCCCGAGTAACTAGTCTTTGTAATCAGAAAGTCATGACCTCGTCATACTTTCCCGATAGCTGCACCTTTTAAGAGTACTAGTTTCGTATCCTGTGTGACCATAATCTCCATATGACTGAAGTGATACTTCCATCTTCACGTTATAAGTAAACCCAATACATGCGTAGGCAGAACTTGTTAAAGCTCCAAACAACCAACAATAAAGTAAACTGATTGTCGCTAGTAATAGCGACGCAAGTCTCAGGTTAAAGATCACATACACCTACCCTGATTCGGATTCCGAGTGGGTCTATCCATAGTGAACTTTTCCCGGTCCAACAGCTAACGGAATCTCTTATCACACTTGCATAAGTATCCAATACCTAAATATATGAGAACTATGCCCTTAAACTTCCATAAAAGTGTAATACTAGTCTATTCCACATTATCAATGTCCAGTCTTGATAGTACTACAACTAGGGATATTTAATGATTAAACCGTTCGTGGATTAATATTGTCTCATATCTTATTAATCTGATTTAATCATATGGACTTTTATCATTAATATATATCCAAGTAATCCAATGAAAATATTGATAAAATAGCAATTTCCTTTTGTCACATAGTTAATTTGTACAAAAACACAATGTTCTTTACAAATAGTGATGGCATGGGTCATAATTGTCCAACAATCTCTCACTTGGCCTATAGTCAATCACTCAAGTATCTAACACCTGAATTATGTATATGTCGCTAAAACTTTTGCTGAGATATAGCCTTCGTCAGTGGATCTGCAACGTTATCATCTGATGCGATCTTCTCAATCTTCACATCGCCACGATGTATGATCTCATGAATCAGATGAAATCGCCGAAGTATATACTTGAACCACTAATGAGACCATGGTTCCTTCGCCTGTGCTATAGCCCTATTTTTGTCATAATACAAAGGTACGGGCTCAACTGCTAACGGAACTACTCATATTCCAATTAGAAATTTACGGATCCAAACTACTTCTTTTGTTGACTCAGCTGTAGCAATATATTCTGCTTCTGTTGTTGAATCGGCAACAATCTATTGCTTGGAAGATTTCCAACTCACTGCTCTATTGTTCAAACAAAATATGTACCCTGATTGTGACTTACAATCATCTTTATCGGTTTGGAAACTTTCATTGGTAAACCCAGTCACCTCAAGTTCTCATTCCCTATAGACTAAAAAGTCATCTTTAGTTCGTCTAAGAAACTTAAGGATGTTCTTTATAGCAATCCAGTGTCCATCACCTGGATCGGCCTAATAGCAACTACACATGCTCAAAGCATCTGAGACATCAGGTCGCATACATGTTATGGCGTACATGATTGATCCGACATCTCTCTCATCTTGAGTTTTAGGACACATATACTTAGATAGAGAGACACCATGTGACACCAGAAGCAGTCCCTTCTTGGACTGATCAATGTTGAATCTCTTCACTACTTTGTCAATGTACGAGCTCTGGGAGAGTCCCAAAAGCTTTCTAGATCTATCCCGGTAGATCCTTATTCCTAGAATAAAGGCTGCTGATTACGCCTAAAAAGTACTTGCGGTTATCGCAGTATAAGTGGGGTGTCGATTTCTCTGAGAGATGGTTACAGGAACTAATTTATTCAAATAAAACGTAAGCAATAACTTAATAGAATATAAAGATTAAATTGATAAAGTAAGATAAAAACTATGGAAAATAAATAAAAGATACCAGTAGAGAGATATGACAAAGTATCAGGAATCGCTCTTGTATTAAACTCATATATGTAGTTATTAATTCTCATTATTACTTAATTTAGGGTTTCACATCCCAAACCAACAATCGGAAAATATTCAATTCTACACATATTAAATTCTTAGGTAATTAATGATTATTTTCTCTATGTTAACAGCACACAAAAGTCATCGTTATGAGTTATTTATTGTCGACAATATACCTTCAGGTAATATTGCAGTAGAAGATCAACACGCAAAATAACTTTCACCAGTCACAACTAAGTTCGCAAATCACAGATAAAAGAAGCATGACTGGGTCTATATGGGATTTGACAAAACATAATTTCTAGATTCAATAATCGGAAAATAATAAAGAATAACAAATATTAATTTTATTAAATATTAAAAGGTTCTTTAGGAATAAAAAACACAAATATAGGAATTTAAATAAAATAATTCATCCATAGCTTTGCCTAGGAGATTAGTTCCCCATAAAAGAAATAAAAATAGCCTGGGATTGGAGAGACATATCATTCTGAATTATCACGGCTCCGCGTCCTGGCTTCTACACTCTGATTTCTTCTCTGCTATGCCTCTCGACTTCTCTCCCTTACTATCGGTAGCTTCTGTTTTTTTGTTATTCACGTAGCCTTATTTTGTCTCTTTTAAGCCCAGCCGCTTATTTCTCATGAACAGCCATTTTCATTATAAATAATTCGAAACCTAATTTCTATTAACTGGGCCCACATGTGCTTGCTATTACTTTGGTCAAAAATTTGGAACTACACTCTCTCCTTCTCCCTCCAGTTTCTTCTTCTTTAGTCAACAACTTCCTCTTCTTCTTTTTTCTTTGTCAACGTCTCGGCACCAATTTCTTTGGTCAAAGCTTCCAATTTTTCTTCTTTTGAATTTGCTTTCCTTTGTTTCTTCATCTCACGTGGACTTCTCTTTTAATTCCTATAATATTAATAAATATTTAAATAATAAATATTTTCTAAATTAATATAAAAATAAAAATTATATAATAAAATATAAAATATATAACTAAATACTTAATAATAAACCCAAATAAGTGATGTTTCAACGTATATTTTCATTTACTTAACACAACCCCTAACCAGCTTATTGCTATTCCCTAGTAATTCAAGCGCAAAATAAAATAAAACTAAATGAAATGAATAAAAACTATCTAAGCCATTTCGTAGGGATCACGATTGCATTTAGCGTATGCAACAAGCCTTTAAACCCCTAGGTTTCCCTAGAGGACGAGTTATAGTCTCGTGAGGGCTTACAGCGATGACACCCACAAACATCATTTAAAACACATGCAAAAATAAAAATTAAATAGTCCCAATAGTTTCACATAATTTTGTCCTCAAATAATGCCTAGAAATGAAACCAGAGAACCTTCAAAGTATTTAACGTAACTCAAATCTAAGTCTTTGAATAAATCATCTAAGCCAGACTCATAGTGTGTGTGGGGTAAAGATTCATTCACAGCTTTATTCCCAGGTAGGCCAACTTAATGATTTCATTTAAAAACTAGGATCAATGGGTCAAACCAACCTAGATATCTCAATTAAGCTATGTACTTGCTTTTCTGTGCTCAATATGGTATGATTTCTATTTTCCCTTAGTCTCTCTTTTCATTTTCACCTTTTGAATTTTTCTTTTTTTTTCAAACACACCTACCCTTTAAGATATCATTTCTCCTCATGCTGGTCCTAATACTCACCCATAGGTAGTTTCACGTTTATCGGTTATAGGTGGTTTAATTTTTTTAAGAGACTTTTCTTTTATTTTCAATCATATCACACATCATAACACAAGCAAATCATAATAGACATATAAGAAAACTGTCATTCATCGACATGGAATTTCTTCAACTAGTCACCTTGCTAACTACTCAGGCTTTCACTATTAAGAACCTATAATTAAGTGCTTACGAGTCTAACCTAGATCAACTACTCAAAGCATTAGATAAAAGTATATTGAAGGACTTATCATTTCTAAAATTTCATCTTAAAACAAACAATATCATCATTGGAATTATGCTTTACTATCAAGGACTAAAAATGAACAAAACAATATTTTTTTAAAAATATATGACAGGTTTTCTTGCGCATGCATACACGCCCACATTTAAAACTTGCATTGTCCTCTATGTAAGATAATATAAAGGAAAATGATTAAGGAACAACACTACCGGGTGCAGAGTTGATCAGGTTCCAACTGGCGAGACTTTAGCTGTGTGGTTGTGTCGGGTTGTGCTAAGACCTGCATAAATACTCATGTAAATAAAAAAAATAAACATGCAATTAGTACACAATAAATAAAATTAAAGTAAATAAAATAAAATACAGATGCAAGTGTTGCCTCCCCGCTAGCGCTAAGTTTAACGTCTTCAGCCAGACGTAACCACTTAAGTTGTCATGGTGATTTCCATCTAGCGTACTGATGAAGGCATGTGAGGGAATTTCTGTCTAGTTGTGGCAGTATATCCACTGATCCTCCAGGGTCTGGTAGCTGAAAGTATTGATATCACATATTAAAAAGTTGATTCAACCCTATTTTTAACTTCACATGTATCATCTTTAATTGAGCACGAATTTACCTTCTCATTCTTTTACGGTTCCTTGGGGTCAGTTTCAGTTCAGGAGTTATGTTTTGAAGAAGCTATTTTCGGTGGGACTGCTTCGAGCATGTATGTCTATTGGCATACATCATAATCCTATGGTTGTTTTTCAACATGAAAAATGTTCACTTCTAGCATCATATTCCCAAATGATAATTTCATTAGACTGTTCATGCAATTGATAAAGGCATTAGCTGTAGCAAGAAAAGGTCTACCTAAGATAAGCGGAATTTTGGACTCAGTGTTAACCACAGACTGAGTGTCTAAAATTAAGAAGTCAACGAGATAGTAGAATTTATCAATTTGAACTAAGACATCTTTGACTACTCCCTATGGTGTTCTAATGGATCGGTCAGCTAACTGTAAAGCTACTGATGTAAGTTTAATCTCACCAAGCCCTAACTATACATAGATCGAATATGGCATGAGATTAACACTAGCACTCAAATCTAATAATGCTTGACCGAACACATGTGTGCCAATGTGGCAAGTTATGGTAGGACATCCCAGATCTTTATATTTATGTAGGGTTCACTGCTCAATTACTGCACTTGTCTGCTCTGTCAAAAAATGCAGTCTTATTCATATTATGTTTTCTCTTTATGGTGTATAGTGTTAGGATTGGTGCTCCGAGTGCCAATCCGAATTGTATTTATGTCCGATTCATGAATAGGAGCAATTATATTTTTCATAATATTACTAATTTAATGGTAGCACCCTTGTCTTTTATACACTTATTCGATCTAATTGCGATTGGATATCGGATTATGATTAGATCGAAACTGAATCTGGTTCAGTGATACGTATATACTAGACAAAGACCCTAGGATTTACAGTATAGTGCGCAAGTACAACGTAGTTTGTAATTGACATTAGAAAGTGCATTATTAGTTGTATATCCTTATCATGGTCAAGATTTACTAATATTGGATGGTTAGTAAAATCCGCTGAGACCACTACATGTCGTATATCGTGACTTGGTCCAATAGTTTATCCTAGTGAACCATGAGTCTCAGAAGACTCGTATAGACATGTAGGTGTTTATTTGATAAGACACTGAACGAATCACTAAAGGTTTCCTAATAGATGGTACACCAACGTCAATAGAAACCTTCTCCAGTTGAGCGAGCATAGTGGTCCTTCAACTTGATATACCACTATGGATATATGAGCTATCCTCCACACTTTGATGGAATTCATGTCAACGATCTAGTCATGATCAGACCTCTGCCTGTTCATTGGGTGTGGACTGATGGTCGTGATATCATGTGCGTATCAAGATAGGATCCGCTAGTCCTGTGTACAGGGCATAGGCATCCATCATGTGTTTACAATCTAGTAAATCCATGGCCGTGGTATAACATCGGAAACCAGTTCCGAGTGTTATTTCATGACCGTAAATTGAAAGTCAATTGTATTAGACCGAATGGATTTGATGTTCTGATCTATATCACATGTATAATACAGATGGCCTGTGACGGAGGGATTATACGTATGCTATGACCTCAGCTTGTATAGTTTAGTGCGATTATATGTGGTCGTCATAATCCATGAGTGGTGGATTATAGACACGAAATTAGATTTCGTGACGGATAAACCTAAACTTAGAGAGTCCCACAATATGAAGTGTACTCGTTGAGCACTTGGGCAACTTGATATGAATAATATGGATTATTCATAATACTTCACCGGATTAAGTGAGTTAATTCGAATTGTTTAATCGGTTAAACGATAACACATGCCTTGAGGGGATTTTGTCCGCTAATAATTATTGTGTATTTGTATTTGATATATAATTCTATTAGATACACATTAATTATTCATCAAATGAGATTTTGAAACATGCCATGAATATATGTATTTATTATTTAATGTAAATAAAATACATATATTTGTGTAAATTAATTACTTAATTATTTAATAGTTAAATAATTAAATAATTGACTTTTCCAACCTTATCCATTTATCATAATTGTTATGACAAATGGTGAATTATAATTAGTACACATGGCATTGATTAATTATTCTTTACATTTGTCCACTTCTGAATGGTTAAATATAAAGTTAATTTGAATTAATTTGATTGAATGAAAATGACAAAATTGTCCCCCCAAAAGCCTTCCATTTTCGGCCATATATTAAAGGAGAGAGAGAAATTATTTCATCATCTTCTTCATTTACACTCACTGCCAAAAACCTTAAAGAAAAATGGGTTTGAAAATTTGTTTGAAAATCCATGAAGAAAATAAGAAAAAAAATTAAGAAAAAAACTTAAGGATTTTGGGATTAAAGGTAATTCTACAAACTCTTTAGCTTGGTAATTCTTTTTTACTTGTTTCTTGATCATCTAATGAGATCTAGGGTTTATTCTTTTATAATTTTTGGGGTTTTTGGTTGTGGTGAGTTGAAATGGAAGATTAGAACATGTGTGAAGCTTAATTGGAACTAATTAGTGTAATTTGTTTCCAATTTATTCAAATTATTGTTGGACAAAATTATTGACATTCTAGAGTTGTTGATCCACTCTCAGATAGTCTAGAATTATTCTTGGGTCGTTCATTTTTAGTGGGACTCATTTGGTGATGGATTAATTAGATTGATCTTGTTGAAAATTGGATTTAAGTATGAAAATTAGGCAAATTTCTTTTCTGTGTATGACCTGGAAATGATTATGATTTTGTGATGAAATTGGTGTCTTTTGAATATATTGGATATTTTTTGGGAATTGGCACAATTTCCGGAAAGTGTTTCCAACTTGAAATAAGCGAAAATGGCCAAAAATAGCGTTATCGGGTGACTTTTGAGTCAACCGAGTGACGGCTATCCAAACCGTGAGTTCATCACTGTTTGGGAAGCCCATGAACTGCTCTGACACTATTGGAGCTGACCTGGGAAGTTTCCATAAGTGTCGGATAGTCGATTTGGTCAAAAATGTGTTTTAGGCCATTTTGTGGAAAATATTTTTCGTAAAAGTTTCGCAAAGTTTCAACTATATTTATGTTAATATTTGATATTGAATAAATAGGTTTAGGTGAAATATGAATAAATTATTCATATTAGATATTGAATAATTTATTCGGTATTTTGAAAAAGTTTTAAAATACGATTTCGCCCAACCCGCACTTCTGCTACGCCTTATCCCCCAAAAACTTTCAAAACCTTCGCATAAGTAGGAACTTGTTTTATCACATGTAACAGTGGAAGGTTGATCTTTACTTACTTAAGATGTTATAAGATCTCACCATTTGGGTCTGGAGCTCTCACAGTGGACATCAGTGCTTGTGGGAAATGTACTATTAATTAGAAAGGTGGCACTGGTTCTTCCTGATGGGTACCTATACCACTATTTTTAGGGCTATATATGGTGTTGGAGGTGTCCTGCAAACCTACACCTTACTATTTCTATTGAATATAACATTAACACCATTTACATTAGTTATTTTATGATCAGCTTGTGCCATGTATTGGCCTTGTGGATTTGGTTGAGTTTGAGATGAGAATTTTTTTGTTCGTGCACACTCAAGACATTACTCAGTTTAGAGATTTGGCTCTTTATTTACTTATTGTCTTCCGCTACCCTAGCTATCAATAACTCAAACCTTTGATTGGTTTCACTCTAAGTCTTCACAAATTCTTTCTGGGCTTCCAAAGTCATTTTCCGAGCCTCCACAAATCCTTGCATAGTATCCTCTAAGGAGTTTATAGAGACGGCAGGTGTAGGATATTGGGGAATATTATAACATCTAGGTTGTGATGTCTGACTCAACTGATGAGACTCTTGTTTCCAACTAAAGTTGGGATGGTTCCTCTAACCAGGATTATAGGTGTCTGAGTAAGATATGTAAGGCTTTTGGTACGTCCTAATACATGACATTGTTCTTCATATATCCCTCTCATCTCAGCCTATCTTGGACACTCTTAGGAATCTAGCTGGGCTACTGAATACATCATCTTGCTATCTTTGGCTTGTAAGGCTCCCATCTGTCCAGTTAATAGCTCAACTTGTGCCTTAAGGCTATGCTCTTCCCTAAACTGGTGTAGGCTTTTGCTAGAAGAAGTGTGTGTCCTATCAGTGTTATCTAAGGCATTGGGTCCAATCCAAGTATGAGATTTATTAACTAGGTTATCTAAATACTCGAATGCCTCATTAGGTTCCTTTCAAATGAACTCACCATCACACATTTTCTCAACGAATTGGCGCTCCTTAGGGGTCAGTCCATCATAGAAATAACTTATTAAACGCCAACTCTCATATCCATGGTGAGGGCAACTAGCTAACAACTCCTTATATCTCTCCTACGTTTGATAAAGGGTCTCACTGTCTCTCTAGGAGAAAGTGGAGATTTGTCTTTTCAAGGCATTAGTCTTATAGTATGGGAAATATTTATCGAAAATGTATGGGTCATCTGGCCTCATGATCCTATTGACCCAGGTCTTAAAGAGAAAAACAGCTCTTAGCTCTATCCTTAAGGGCAGAGGGGAAGAACTTAAGTTCGATTGTGTCAGTGGTTCCAAACCGGTCATGAAAAGTCGCTACTATCTCTTCAAATTCCCTAATGTGTATATAGGGGTTCTCGTTCTCCAAACCATGGAAGGTTAGGAGATACTGTATCATCCCAGAATTAAAATCTACATGTGGTGCATTTGGAGGAAATATGATGATCGAAGGTGTAGCCGTGTGAGTTGGTGGAGGTACTCTTTAAGAGTCCTTACGGGTGGTCTCTCGTATTCACTCATAGTGGGTGCACTAGATGTGGAAGGTGTAGCAAAGAGGTTGTCAAACAAATCTCTATATCAGAGTTCTCTTCCTCAGTTATAATGAATCTGCCAAACCTATCTCTATGCCCATGCATACAGTTTAAACACAAGTGATACTAGGAACAGAAATAAAAGAATAACTATAAATTAAAGTTTACTAAAATTAGAATTGAAATAAAATAAGCAAAAATAAATTCAAGAATAAAAGACTAGAAAATACAAATCTAAAGAAAACTAAAAAAGTAAATAGTAAATAAAATAAAAATAATAATAAATGGAACGAAGTTACCGCTTCATTGTTGACTAAACAAACTTGGTCCTTTTGCTTGTAAACCATCTTGCCTGCAAAAGTGCCAAATTTTGATTACGCCCAAAAAATACTTATGGTTATCGAAGTAATACTGGGGTGTCGATTCCACAAAGAGATGGTTATAGGAACTAATTTACTCAAACAAAACTTAAGCAATAACTTAATAGAATAGAAATATTAAATTGATAAAGTAAGATAAAAATTATGGAATATAAATAAAAGAAATCAGCAGAGAGATATGGCAAAGCATTGGGAATCCCTCTTGGATTAAAATCTTATATTTAGTTATTAATTCCCGTTATTACTCAGTTGAGGGTTTCACATCCCAAATCAACAACCAGAAAATATTCAATTAATGATTATTTTCTCTATGTTAACATCACACAAAAGTCATTGTTAGGAGTTATCTAACATCGATAATATACCATCAGGCAATACTATAGCAGAATACCAACAAGCAAAACAACTTTCACCAGTCACAACTAAGTTTGCAAATCACACATAGAAGAAGCATGACTGGATCTATATGGGATTTGACAAAACATAATTCCTGGATTCAATAATCGGAAAATAATAAAGAATAACAAACATTATTTGATTAAATATTAAAAGGTTCAAGTCGACTCTTATATCGTTTCTACTGCGCTACACTGATATCTTATTACTTGTCTATATACTTTTTTTTAATCAATCTAGGTCGAGCATTTTCTAAATTTATCTTTCTTTTATCTCATTGAAATATCAACAAATCGGATTGATAAATTACTCTTTCTATCAAACTTTGATCAATCATACATACATGTGTATGTAATCATTTATCATAACTGTCATTCCAAAAAGTTTCTCTTGTATAAGCATACAATTCAATGCCAATATCAATCTGTATATGCATATAAACGTTATAATGATATCATGTATTAGTATAATTTATATATAACTCGAATGGTATCTAAATGTACGATGTATATGCAAAATTTGTAAATTAAGCTCTATCCTAACATGTCATGCTTCTGTAATACTTTTTCTATATGATACATATTCATGTCCATTCACCCATTTAATCTCTTGTACTTACAGACCCGTTACACCTATGAAATGATTCCATGACATGTTCTGAAAACTTTTTCTGAAATTTTTTTCTAAAATCTCTTTCTATACTGAAATCTTTATTTTACTTCTTTTTCTTTCTGGAAAAGCTCTTTCTGAGGATTGTATTTGAAAACTGAAAAACTGCATTAGAAAACTGAAATCCGTATCAGGAAACTGAAAACTGTATCTAAGAATTGTAAGCTGTATCTGAATTTGAAAACTGAAAACTCTCTGAATTCTGTATCTCTGAAAATTATTTTCTCGAAATCTGATATTTCAAAACTTCTTTTCTGAAAACTGATATTTGAGTGTCTGTAGAAAAACTGACGCATGGGGGCGTTACGTATCGTCATCCCCCCATACGTCCTAGAGCCAGATATGCAAACCCATGACATTGGGGCGTTACGTATCGCCGTCCCCCAAAGCATGCCATACCTGCCCTGAAATTGGTGGTCTTGGGGTGTTACGTATCGCCGTCCCCCAAGCCACAAACTAGAGTTGGGGGTGCGGATCTATGCTACCACCCAAGCTCAAACTCGGGTCTAGGGGCATTACGTATCGCTGTCCCCCTAGCCCATCTGAAGGATCTGAGAGCGTCCCCTTAGTCCTCAACATGTGCACATGTTTCTGAATCCGTCATTCCAAAGTATCTGTCAATTCCGAACTGTATCTCAAGTTACATACTGGGGTGACTTTTACCTCATACCCCGAAAACATAAAACCGTGGATAAACTTTTAAAACATGAATCGAATCTCAAAACTGTGAGAAACTTTTCTGAAGTACTTTTCTTTCAAAAGCATCTTCAAATTTTCTTTAAAAACACTTTCAATTTCAAAAACATAGTTAATTGAAACTCAATCTCTGAAAATCTTAACACACACACATGCACATGCATATATGCCTTTCTCATGCTTCTTTCTACTCTAGCCACGATTCATTAAATGTCACACATGTACATACATTTAATCATGTATATCTATAACACTTTGAGATTATTCATATACATGTATTTCACTAAGCATACACAAAACTTATCTAACATGCTTAAACTCATCATATACATGCTATCAAAACTGTATCAATCCACATTGGCATATTTAACTCATTCCCAAATACACACATACACACATACTCACTATATACCAGCTTACTTATTACTTCATGCAACTTACCTTATGTTTTATCAGCATAAGATATCATCAGTACACTTTGCTCACACCCAAACATACATAAATTAACATACATTAAAATGCTCGTAACCCATATACTTACATACTAAATATTTGCTTATGTTCTTGATTTTGTACCCTTCGATATGCATCAATGCTTATATATTCATTTCTTTACAATTTTATCGTTCATTAAACTTTAATCCCATTCTCTAGGATGTAGTTTCTACAACCCTCATACCAAGTCTCAATATATATATATATATATATATATATATTATATATATATATATATATATATATATATATATATCTATATATATATATATATATATATATATATATATATATATATATATAATATAAACATAACATCATTCATATGCTCTATCTATCTATATAAATACATATACTGGTTTATATATAGATATGTGTCTCTTTATTTCTACGTACTCATGTTTGTTTTTCTTATATATATTATATATACACACACATACTTGTAGCCGCTTGTTCACATCTACATGAGTATACAGATACACTGACTTCTTTCTTCTACGTTCCTCTTTATATGTATACAGATTTCATACTTATAACTATATACGACTTTGTTATATTACTGATTTCGAGCAACGCTAAATTTCTTAAGTGTTCAAAGCATAAGTTACTTACCTGGCTAAGCGAATGCCCGCCATCGGGGTCTGATATGTCAAACAAGTAATAACACAAGGTTAGTACCGCTATTTGCGGAACTTCCAACTTATCTATGATAACTACGGGCTTCCCCGGAACACCCGACCATCTCCGATACTACGGTACAAACTTCATTACTTTAATAAATATCTTTCTATACTATACCAACTAGCTGGATAGCCTAGATTCTCGTTTTACGCATTTGTGACAAATCTTACGGAAAAATTTCCGCAAACGCTACGGAATGATCTCGAACCTTCTGAACTATTCCGGAATTACTTAACTACCCTCGCAATATCATATTTATAACCTAACCATGGCTACGGTCATCTACGCTCAATCGCGTGAGAAACTTTATTTTACCGAAAACTCGCTAATTCTACCGGATCAATCATATCTCATCTGATTCTCCCCGGATTCTACCACATTTATCGTTTTAATATATTATATTATATTCAATTCAAAACATGGCAATTCGCTAAACTACGGAATTACTGGAATCATCCGAAACTAAATCGATACACTTTAAAATAACAATTTTGAACGGAGAGTCATACCAAAATTCCGAGGCCATATTCGGACTCACATCGGCCATACGAACGCGTTGGTGTCATCGGAATACCGATCGGAGCTACTGTTCACATGGATGCTACAGTACACGTGCAGCTTTCTTCCTTGTTTCACATGCAATCGACCGCTGTTCGGTGAAACCGACTCCACATACTTGTAGTACTCTCCGAGAGCTTCGATTTGGTAGGTGTCTCGGACCGTGAAACAGACCGATGAGCCGGGATCGGACGACCCATGCCTCGCCTTTCTTCCTCCATTTCCCGCCGTTTCCGGCGACCCCTGCAGCTGTGCCGGCCACCGATCTACTCCCCTTCACCAGACGAACCTCCCGGTGATGGTCCGCCGGCGTGAGGCCGGCCGGAAGCCACCGACGCCACTCTCTTTCCTTCTCGCGTACGTATGTGCTGATCTCTTTTTTTTTGTTTGTTTCTCTTTGATTCTATGTAATTGATTAATAATAATAAAAATAATTATAATAATACAAAATATCTTTACCTATAAATTACCAAAATGCCCTCACTTATAAGGGCATTCTCGGAAATCATCAATTTTGAGGCCCTTCAGGTTCGATTTTCGAAAAAAGTTCAACGCGAAAGTTGTTCATCTCTGGAAAACGAGTCCGATGTTTCAAGAAACAACTCAATCGGAGTTCGTTTGCTAATTCTGCAGTCAAAACAGTAAACTTTACTCGTTTAATAAAAATCGCGTAACTGACTTTTTATACCACACGCTTTCCAACGCGATGAAAATTCATAATCTATTATTCCAACCAATATATCATCACTTGAACTCTTATTCTTCGCTATCATCCTGTTCTTGAGACTATAACATTATTCTGTGAATATCCTAAAACGGTCCCGAAAATCTGGGATGTTACAAGATTGTAATTGGTTTTGATAATGTAATGCAAGAAATAAGACTTCGACATACAAACACGAAGCAATACAAAAAATATCGAAACATATGTGGTGAAGAGCAAGAATGTGAAGACTTGTAGCAAAACGAAGATATATTGCGAAATCTTAGCTTATGATTTAATTTGTAATGAGAATTGTAATATTCAAGTGCCTAAGCTCATAGGGATTATGTACATTCATTTAGATGCATTAGGTTCATGTACAAAATGCATTAAAACCTTCAAATCTGCATTTTTGGTACGGAAACCGGTATACCGGTCCCATACCTGTCACCATACCGGTGAGATGCTCTGTTATGCAGACTCATTGAAACTGACATGGACCTTACCGGCCCCCTTACCGGTCACCAAATCGGTGAAACTAAGTGTTGCATGGCTACTGGAATCGGCATACTCCAAACCGGTCTCCGTACCGGTCTCATAACGATAAAGCCAACGGCTAGTTCCTATACTGGAACCGGCATGACCTAAACCGGTGTTCTTACCGGTGACCATACCGGTCAAGCTCTTCATTGTGCACACTCACTGGAACCGGCACGGACCAAACCGGTCCCCATACCGGTGACCCTACTGGTCTAATGTATACTTGTTCAACGGTAATATAGCCGTTAGTATCCGTTGGAAACCCAGACCGACATACCGGTCTACATACCGGTGACCAAACTGGTCACAGCAGAAAGTTGAGGAATGTTTTGCATTTTATTAGAAATAAGACCCCAACTCATTTGTGCTTGGTCAGAGACTTAGAAAACCTTCATTCATATTCTACCAAGGAAAATATAAGAGTGTCTTAAACCTTCATATACTTAAACACTCATACAAGCTCACACACACTACACCTTCATACATTTAGTAGTGAGCTTAAAACACTTGGGTTTGCAACTCACACAATCTTCTTATTATTTGTGAGTACCCAAGTGTGTTTCAAATCTTCTTTATCAAAACACTTGTGGTGGTGAAATCCCTTTAGTTTGGGTAGCTGTAAAGGTTTGTGAGTGCACCTACGAACAAGACTCAAAAGTATAAAGGTTTGTAAGTAAGCCTACGAACAAAACTCAAAATTGTAAAAAGTTCGGAGTGCGCCTTTGCGGAAAACTCTTGGTTGCGAGTGAACCACGGAAACTCGATTTTAGTGGAAATCTTCAAGCGAGGCTTGGGGGAGTAGACGTAAGCACATTTGGCCGAACCACTATAAATCGCGGTGTCGTATTTCTCTTTCCATATACTTTTACTGTTTGCAAGTTTATTTACATTTACATTTATTCGAAAACTTGCATATAGATTATTAATCGAAATAGTGAAAATCGACCTAAGTGCCCATTTGGTAATAAGAGCTAAAAATCGGCAAAAATTTATTTAATTCCGCACTTATAGCGATAACCCAATTCACCCCCCTTTAGGAAATAGAGATTGTTTGTCGCTATTGCTTGTAGGATAATTTCAGTTGGTATCAGAGTGAGGTATTCTCAAGAAAGACTTGACCGTCCGAGAATAGATCATGGCATCTACAAGCAACTCATCAAATCTTGCCGAGGGATTTTCAACAACTTGACCTCCATTTTACATCGGAACGAACTATTATTATTGGAAAATGAGAATGTTGAATTATGTCATATCGTTTATGTAACAGACCAGTAGCGTGTAACCTGCCCAGCACAGTAAATAATTATGCGAAGCTTGTTAATATTCATTTTATGTTATAAAAAAAGATTTCCATGACTTAGAAATCCTGACCGGAGACTCGGGATAAATTTTCAAGTTTTAGCGCTTTTCCGCTAAATTTTCCATTTTGAACAGCTGTTAGAAAAATAGCCGTAACTATGTTGTTTTAACTCCGAGTTTGAAGAATAATATACCGTTTCGAAGCTAAGACATAGACGCACAAACTTTGCGTTGAATAGTTCTTCAAATGCGGAGCCAAACTATGTCCAAAATGCGTATTTTTCTGGATGATCTGCACTGTTACGGATTTGATTAAAACTGGGCATGTGGCTTTATCTTAGCCACTCATTTAACAACAAAAAATAAGCCAATTTTTTAAAGTAAAAGCCACTATTTCTCCTTCCTTTTCCAGAGACTAAAACGTGAGAGAGAGCTTCTCCATCCTCTCAATGTTCTTCAAGCCTTCAATGCCATTTTGATGAAAATTTTGGTGATTCTAAGTTGATTTCCCCATGCTAGTAAGCTTCTACTACTCTCCTTTTCTTATTTTTTTTTTTTTCCAGTTTTGAGCATGAAAATCATTCCCCAAATTCGAAATCTATGAACCCTCGAAATTGGGAATTTTTGATTTTTGATTCAATAGAAGTTATAGCATGTATAAGGTATTGTTTGGTGATAAAATGAACATGTTTTGTAGCATTAGTAGAGTTGAATGCCCAAAAGTTTTTTCCAATGAGGCCTGACCGAATTTACCAATGTATGGGGAGAGGGTTGTTTTTGTTATTTGTGTTGATAAAAGATGATAATTGTTAAGTTGATAAGTGATTTAGCATGAATATGGTTTGTTGGAGTTGAAATAATTTGGTATGTGTTTGTTGTAGCCTTGGCCGAAAATGGTGGGATATATAGGGAGTTATTTTTGTGATTTAGTGGGTTATTAATAATGAATCATATGTTTTGAGGTATATTATCATGTGGTTGGTTAGATTGAAGTTGAAAAATATAATAGTTGTAAAACTTTGTATATGGTCGAACTTTGGGAATATAGTGTGTTAAAATTCTAAGTTGGCATGAAAAATAACACGAAATGGTTGTTAAATAAAATGAAGCTAAGTATGTATTTGATGTGATGGTCAATTATGTTAAAATGTAATTTAAATCCGTAATTAATGCATGAATAAGGAACTGATTATTTTGTACTTAATAAGTTTTCTTTTTACATGAGTTAATGATTATATAAAATAGTATGAAGTCATAGATGTGTTTATGTTGGTTGAAAGAATGTATATGAAGGAAATATTCACCAAGATAATGATGTAAATACATCTATGAAAGGTTTTTTTAGTACATTAAAGGCTTATATCCAATGACAAATTTGAATTAATATTAGTGATGCGTAATATAGTAGTAATCAGAATGCGATGTGATGTTTTTTTAATGTGATAACCTTGTAAAGTGATGAAGTTTAAAAAAAAAAATAAGAAGAGGTGTTATATAGTGTATGGTTATATTGAGTGTTGTATTGTGCTAATAAATTTATTTTGTTTAATGCTTAAAGAAGCATGGCAAAATTTATACTTGTGTGGTGGATTGAACTTTGATGATAATGGATGATGCATAACATGTTTAGGAGTTCCAGGTAAGTATTCTATATGGTGATCATCTTGAGTTTATTTGAATTGATTTCTAGGGTTTAGGTAAAACCTGGAATTGAACTTAATAATGGAATAGAAGCATGATAGAATGCTTTAGTAATGACATAGAGCAAGAAATTGAAAACTAGTGGCAAAACTATGCAAATGTGTAATTTGGTTAGAAAGCCTAGAATTTGAGAATTCTTTGTATTGAAGTGTATACCTGTTATACATGAGACTATATATATGTTTATACATGTTAGTGGCAGACTGATTAATGATGTGGATGAAGAGTTGATAATTTGGATATATATATATATATATATATATACTATGAGTAGTAACTTTAATCTGGAATGGGGGGTTGTAGACACTACACCCTAGGGAATGGGATTAGCGATAAATGGCAATGTTTGCAAGTATGATTGAATGCTAAAATGACGAATATGAACATGTGTGTAGCAAATATTTGATTTTGACGTGATTATGTATATTCGATATTTTGAGGGAATTGGCTTAACTAGTATGTATGTTAATATATGAATACATATTATATTGTATGAATTATGAATATAGATTGAAATGACTTGATGTTGTTGAGTACTGGTTATAAATAAGAAAGTATGTGATATATTTATAAAAGTGTATATTGAGATGTATGTGAGAGCATAAGATTGCGAGTATTTATGAATGCTCAATATGAATGAATGATTCTAAGTGTAAATATACATTTATGTAGTGTTATGAATGGGAAGTAAGAATATGTGAAAGTAAAGCAGAATGTGTATTTGTAAATATGTAAAGAAAGTATGTGAATGTGTATGTTTGAGCATGATCTTGTATGCGTGAATGAATAAGATGTGAAAGCTTATGATTATGAGAAATATGTATGTTTGAGCATGAATTAGCAAATGTAAATTGAGAATGTAGTACATGGACATGATTATGCTTAAGCATGCATACACGAGTGTGGGCATGGATAGAATGAGGAAAAAAAAGAGGGTATGAAAAGTTGCATCAGAGCATGCATAGAAAGCATACGCATGTATGTGAGCATTATTATGTGAATGCATATATATAGGATTGCATAAACATAAAAAGAATGTTTTCAAAAGTTCTCAGTGGTTTTCAAAAAGTTTATAAATGATTTTTAGTTTTGATATTTATTGGAATTCAGTTAATCTCAGAGTTAAATGGAATTGACATATTTCATATGGATTCGAGATTTGGGATTTGACCCATCCCAGCTGTACAGTAATTGAAATTGACGGATTTAGATACATGTGCACATGTGGAGAACTGAGGGGACGCTCCTAGATCTTCAGCGCTCAGATGGTACATTCCTGGGCGGAGATGCATCTACGGGTGGAGATGCGCCTACGAACGGAGATGCGCCTACGGGCGAAGATGCTCCTTGGGCGGGCGGAAATTCGATTTTTAGAAAAAGTATTTCAGGTTTCAATTTGGTTTTCAGAAAAAGGATTTCAAATTTCAGTTTAGTTTTCAGAAAAAGGATTTCAGATTTCAGTTTTCAGAAAAGAGTTTCAAAAGAGAACTTAGAAAGATGGTTTAAAAAAAGATACAAGAAAAAGAAAGATTTTCAGAATGAGTTTTCAGAAAGCAATTTTTAGTAAAAGAGTTTTCTAGAACAGGAAAACGAAAGAAATTTCAAATATGAGTTTTTCTAAAAGAATTTTTTTTAAGAATGTTTTCTAAATGGAATTTATTATGAAGAATTGTGATTTTTCTAAACAGAAAGAAACTTTCCAAGCAAAGTGAAGTTATAAGATGTTAATATGAATTAATTTTTTTAAAAAAATTCATTTGATTCACGCATATGATGTTTGAGCACGATGATATTGTTACCTATGTGTGTACATATGATTGACGATTGTATGTTGCATGGTAGAAGTGCTGGATAGGATCCGTTCGGATGGAATTCATCCCATACCTATTCTAAAATAGGTAATGGGTCTGTATGAGCATTGTTTGCACAGACCAACACTAGTGCATACACATGATGATGAGATGTATATTGCTGTGTATATAATTAATATGGATTGTCTATGATGAATCGATGATATGTTAAATAGAATGGTAAGAAGACAACTTTGATAATTCACCTAAGCTTGAGGTAGCAAAGTAAGAGAAAGATAAGAAGATAAGAAAATGATATGTAAATATATGTGAACACTGCTATATGATATGCCGTGAATGATATATATGTGCCATCATGAATATGTTAATTATGCTAGATAGAGGTAAAAGTTATAAGTAAGAATAAAAGTGAATGATTATTGGTTATTGAATTATTCAAGTTAGAGAAGAACTACATGTTGTAACTTATATGATTAAAAATAAAGGAAATGATTAAAAGAACAAAAGTGAGTATTGCTTGACGTGTGTTGTGAATTAAAACGATTTGTATACGAAGTGAAAGATATATATATTATATATATATATATATATATATATATATATATATATATCTATATATATATATATATATATATATATATAAGTGACTTGTTCATGTGACTTCAAATAATTGATATATGATTTATGTGATGACGATATGAGATATATAAGTGGTTGTACGGATGGTTCGATGATATGTTAAGATTGATATAAATATGTATGCAATGATTTCAAATGAAGAAGCTAAGAAGCACGTCACTAGGAAATAGAAAGATATGAGTGTATGAATGCTCACATTAAAGGAATATAAGAAAAGGAATGTTTTTTATTGGCTAGAAAACATGAAGTATGAACAGTTGGTAATTTAGAGAATGTGTGAACCACTTAGAAATCCCAGGAATAATATGTAAACTGGAATTCAAACCTTGCTTGTGTATGATGCTCAAGGTAGGAGCATAGTTATTTACTGAGTCTTATGACTCACTATACCACAGTGTTTGAGTTTTGCAGGTTGGCGACCTAAACGGTTGACCGTAGATTTCAGAGTTACGGAGCAGTCAGGTAGCAGCGTTGCAGTCAACTAGTCACCAGGTCTTGGAGGAAATAAAGAGTCTAGTAGTTTATGTTTTAGGTTGTATAAGTTGTCACGTGCTAAGCACAAGTTTATTTTAGAAAAGTTTTTATATATACGTACTTTCGGGCATGGAGCCCTGGTTGTTTTTGTGTCTGCATCATATTTTAGTTGGACTATTAGAATGCATATGTTAAGATACCGGCCTGAGGCCGAGATTTTTGTTTGTGTTGTATATGGATGTTGGCTATAGGTCAGGTTGCATGACGTTACGAATACATCATGCGAAAATTTTCTAGAATCAAAGGCTTATGAAGATGGGTTTAGCCTATCTCTTGCCGGTGGTAACATGCTGCTAAGGTGGACTGTTACAGTTGATCCACCATCTTATTTGGTAATTACACGGGGTGTAAAAGTGCCAAGGAAGAAAGATAGCCACGGGGTTGATATTCCTGAGCCAAGTTTAGAATGGGATAATGAGGATGTGAAACTAGCCTCACAAAATACTAAGGCACTCAACCAACTTTCTATGTGCCATTGATCGGGAACAAATAAACAAACTTCTGGATTGTGGAAATGCTTATGATTTATGGAAGTCATTAGAAATGGTCAACAATAGCACAAGCCAAGTAAAGGAATCTAAGATCAATCGGTTCATGTGCGAATTGGACAATTTCAAAATGGAATCCGGGGAAGAAATTGATCACATGATTTCAAGGTTTACTGTCATCATCAATCATTTGGGCGCTTTGGGAAAAGCCATTGGGAAATCCGATCAAGTGAAGAAAATTTTAAGATCACTCCCAAAGGAATTTAGAAGCAATACCTCCTCCATTAGAGAAGTAAACGACATAAACACATTAAAGATGGATGATTTGGTCGAAAATTACTAGAGTATGAAATGGAAATCAAGATAGATAAAAAGGAGGAATATGAGAAGAGAACAAGGAAAAATATCGCCTTGAAAGCAAGAAGAAAAGATGATTCAAGCTCAAGTGAAGAAGAAGATAGTGATGATGAGTTGGCTCAAATAAATAAGAATTTCAAGAAGCTTTTTAAATCAAAAAAGGGAAAATCAAAGACGGATGAAAAGAAAGAAGAAAAATGGCCGCAGAAGAATAAGAAAATTATTTGTTATGAATGCAACAAACCGGGTCATATAGCTACCGATTTCCCATTGAGAATAATGAAAGGAAAATCAAAGAAAAAGGCAGTGAAAGCTACCCCAACTTGGATCGATAGCGATTCAAGCGCATCCGAGGAAGAAGAGGTCGAATTCAAAGATAAATCAATAGCATTTATGGCCATCGAGGATGGGAATTTCTTCTTCGAAAGTGAAGAAGAAGTGGTACACAATTCTCAAGATGATAATGATTTACTTGATGCTTTTAATGGTTTAAAAGAATTGTGTGACGTATTTAAAAAGAAATTAAAATTGGACAAAAATGAATATGCTACACTTAAAAATGAAAATGCATGTTTAAAAATGAAAAAGGTAGAACTTAAGAATGCTATATCAAATATGCCATCTAGCTCTACGATATGCGATTGCGAATCAATTTTGAATGAAAATGTGTGATTAAACACAAAAGTTATAGATTTGCAAAACATACTTAGTAAATTTACATTGGGACATAAAAATTTAAAATACTTATTGGATCCAAAAATGTGCATTTAAAATAGAAAGATTATGATATAGGCCTTACATTAAACGAAAATTTTGAGAAATTATTTTGTTAAGGCTTCTAATTCTCATATTAAGAATGTTATAAAAGAAAATGTCACATGTCATGCATGTAATAAAAAAGGGACATAAAATTTTGAATGCATGTATAAGAATGTGATTAAGAATGCATGGATTCCTCAAGGAATCAAAATTAACCCCAATGGACCCAAGAAAGTTTGGGTACCAAAGTGCAATTGATAAATTTATAGGAGGGGCTTTGGGAATGGATCTTTAAAGAGAATTTCAAAATTGATCCCAAAGGCTCAAGGATATGAGGAATCGCAACGGTAAAGGTAAAATCTGTATTTACGGAAACATTGGTACCGTTTCCTCTAAATCATATATGTATGCATATTTTACATTGGTTAATTTTTTGAAGCATACAAGTGATTAGGCAATGTACTTAACATTCTATTGGTATCAATTGTTCATTTGATATCATTAAATGCCTAAATCATACTTTTAAACCCCTTGTCATATCAATTAGTGTCATATTGAATTTATTGAGTTAAATTTCTTGTATGTGATTACTTGATTGATTTGCATTGAAAATGATTTTGCCATGAATTATATTGTAAACAAAAAAATGAAGTGCATATATATTGACATAAAATTTCTATCAATAATGAAAAATATGAATTTTGATTGTTTATTAATTAGTAAAATATTTATAAGAAGACAATAATTAAAATGCATTGAATTGAATTCATTGATTTTAGTTGGTATCATGATATGTAATGACTTATTTTATTTGATATCATAATTAAGGAGAAACAATGCTTAAAGTGATGTGATATTCAATTGGAATCGTTGATATAAAATGTTAATTGGTATCATTAGTACATAATTTTTGAAAATTTACATTATACATTATTTTTTTTTACATCTTATGGCAAAAAGGGGGAAATGCCAAAATATGCATTTTATTTTTTTAAATCTTGGTATCTTTATTGCACATATGTAATTGGTATCTCATTTAGACTTAGATTTTTACTTCTCCACTATTTGATAATGTCAAAGGGGGAGAAATCATTAGAAATGAGATTAAAACTTGTTTAACCCTCACCTTTGGTTTAAGTGGGAGTAATTGTACTAATATGTTTGTCAAGTTTTATAGATCTATTTTGAAGACAATCACACATTGAGTGGGAGCTTATATTGAGGGGGAGAAAAATTGTCAAATTTGGACTCCAATAAGCTCACAAGTATCAACAAGTTTTAAGGGGTTGCCATCATCAAAAAGGGGGAGATTGTTGGTGACTTGGCCGCATAATAGATTGTAATTGGTTTTGATGATGCAACGTGAGAAAGAACACTTCGACGTACAAACACGAAGCAATACAAAAAGTATCGAAGCATATGTGGTGAAGAGCGAGAATGTGAAGACTTCCGAAAAAATGAAGATATTTTGCGAAGTCTTAGCTTAGGATTTAATTTGCAAAGAGAATTGTAATATTCAAGTGCTTAAGCTCATAGGGATCATGCACATTCACTTAGATGCATTAGGTTCATGTACAAAATGCATTAAAACCTTTAAATCTGCATTTTTGGTACTAAGACCGGCATACCGGTCCTATACCGGTCACCATACCAGTGAGATGCTCTGTTATGCAGACTCACTGGAACCGGCATGGACCTTACCGGTCACCAAACCGATGAACCTAAGTGTTGCATGTCTATTGGAACCGGCATACTCCAAACCGATCTCCATACCGGTATCACAATGGTAAAGCCAACGACTAGTTCCTATACTGAAATCAGTATGACCTAAATCGGTGTTCTTACTAGTGACCATACCGGTCAAGCTCTTAATTGTGCACACTCATTGGAACCGGCACGGACCAAATCGGTCTCCATATTGGTGACCCTACGTGTCTAACGTATACTTGTTCAATGGTAATATAGTCGTTAGTATCCATTGGAAACCCAGACCGGCATACCGATCTAAATACCGGTGACCAGATCGGTCGCAGCAGAAAGTTGGGGAATGCTTTGCATTTTATTAGAAATATGACCCCAACTCATTTGTGCTTGGTCAGAGACTTATAAAACCTTCATTCATATTCTACCAAGGAAAATATAAGAGTGTCTTAAACCTTCATATGCTTAAACACTCTTACAAGCTCACACACACTACATCTTCATACATTTAGTAATGAGCTTAGAACACTTGGGTTTGCAACTCACACAATCTTCTTATTATTTGCGAGTGCCCAAGTATGTTTCAAATCTTCTTTATTAAAACACATATGGTTGTGAAATCCCATTAGTTTGGGTAGCAATAAAGGTTTGTGAGTGCGCATACGAACAAAACTCAAAAGTGTAAAGGTTTATGAGTAAGCCTACGAACAAAACTCAAAATTGTAAAAGGTTCGGAGTGCGCCTTTGCGGAAAACTCTTGGTTGCGAGTAAACCACTGAAACTCGATTTTAGTGGAAATCTTCAAGCGGGGTTTGGGGGAGTGGACGTAGGTACGTTTGGCCTAACCACTATAAATCGCGGTGTCGTATTTCTCTTCCCCTTTACTTTTACTATTTGTAAGTTTATTTACATTTATATTTATTAGAAAAATTGCATATAATCGAAATAGAGAAAATCGACCTAAGTGCCCATTTAGTAAAAAGAGCTAAAAATCGGCAAAGATTTATTTAATTCCGCACTTATAGCAATAACTCAATTCACCCCACTCTTGGGAAATAGAGATTGTTTGTCACTTTTGTCTGTAGGGTAATTTCAGTTGGTATCAGAGCGAGGTATTCTCAAGAAAGACTTGACCATCCGAGAATAGATCATGGCATCTACAAGCAACTCATCAAATCTTGCCGAGGGATTTTCAACAACTAGACCTCCGTTTTACGCCGGAACGGACTATAATTATTGGAAGATGAGAATGTTGAATTATCTCCTAGCCATTGATCCGATCCTATTTGGTAATTACACGGGGTGCAAAAGTGCCAACGAAGAATGATAGCAACGGGGTTGATATTCCTAAGCCAATTTTAGAATGTGATAATGAGGATGTGAAACTAGCGTCACAAAATGCTAAGGCACTCAACCAACTTCTATGTGCCATTGATCGGGAACAAATAAACAAACTTCCGGAGTGTGGAAATGCTTATGATTTGTGGAAGTCATTAGAAATGGTCAATGAGGGCACAAGCCAAGTAAAGGAATCTAAGATCAACCGATTCATGTGTGAATTGGACGATTTCAAAATGGAATCCGGGGAAGAAATTGATCACATGATTTCAAGATTTACTGTCATCATCAATCATTTGGGCGCTTTGGGAAAAGCCATTGGGACATCCGATCAAGTGAAGAAAATTTTAAGATCACTCCCAAAAAATTTAGAAGCAATACCTCCTCCATTAGAGAAGCAAACGACATAAACACATTAAGATGGATGATTTGGTCAGTAAATTACTAGAGAATGAAATGGAAATCAAGATGGATAAAAATGAGGAAGATAAGAAGAGAACAAGGAAAAATATCGCCTTGAAAGCAAGAAGAAAATATGATTCAAGCTCAAGTGAAGAAGAAGATAGTGATGATGAGTTGGCTCAAATAAAAAAGAATTTCAAGAAGCTTCTTAAATCCATAAAGAAAAAGGGAAAATCAAAGACGGATGAAAAGAAAGAAGAAAAATGGCCGCAGAAGAACAAGAAATTTTTTTGTTATGAATGCAACAAACCGGGTCATATAGCTACCGATTACCCATTGAGAATAATGAAAGGAAAATCAAAGAAAAAGGCAATGAAAGCTATCTCAACTTGAAGCGATAGCGATTCAAGGTCATCTCAGGAAGAAGAGATCGAAGTCAAAGATAAATCAATAGCATTTATGGCCATCGAGGATGGAAATTTCTTCTTTGAAAGCGAAGAAGAAGAGGTACACAATTCTCAAGATGATAATGATTTACTTGATGCTTTTAATGGTTTAAAAGAATTGTGTGACGTGCTTGAAAAAAAAATTAAAATTGGTCAAAAATGAGCATGTTACACTTAAAAATGAAAATGCATGTTTAAAAATGAAAAAGCTAGAACTTGAGAATGCTATATCAAATATGTCATCTAGTTGTAAGACATGCGATTGCAAATCAATTTTGAATGAAAATGTGTTATTAAACTCAAAAGTTATAGATTTGAAAAATATACTTAGTAAATTCATATTGGGACATAAAAATTTAAAAATGCTTATTGGATCCCAAAAATGTGCATTTAAAAGAAAATGATTAGGATATAGTCCTTACATTAAACGAAAATGTTTGAGAAATTATTTTGTTAAGGCTTCCGATTCTCATGCTAAGAATGTTATAATGAAAATTTCACATGTCATGCATGTAATAAAAAGGGACAAAAAATTGTTGAATGCATGTATAAGAATGTGATTAAGAATGCATGGATTCCTCAAGAAATCCTAATTAATCCCAATGGACCCAAGAAAGTTTGGGTACCAAAGTGTAATTGATAAATTTATAGGGGGAGCTTTGGGAATGTATTTTTAAAGAGAATTACAAAATTGACCCCAAAGGCTCAAGGATATGAGGAATCACAACGGTAAAGGTAAAATCAGTATTCACGGAAACATTGGTACATTTTCCTCTAAATCATATATGTATGCATATTTTACATTGGTTAATTTTTTGAAGCATACAAGTGATTAGACAATGTACTTAACATTCTATTGATATCAATTGTTCATTTGATATCATTAAATAACTAAATCATACATTTAAACCCCTTTTTCATATCAATTGGTGTCACATTAAATTTATTGAGTTAAATTTCTTGTATGTGATTACTTGATTAATTTGCATTGAAAATGATTTTGCCATGAATTATATTGTAAACATAAAAATGAAATGCATGTATATTGACATAAATTTTCTATCAATAATGAAAAGCATGAATTTTGATTGTTTATTAATTGGTAAAATATTTATATGAAGACAATCATTAAAGTGCATTGAATTGAATTCATTGATTTTAGTTGGTATCATGATATGTCATGACTTATTTTATTTGATATCATAATTAAGGAGAAATAATGATTAAAGTGATATGATATTCAATTGGAATCATTGATATAAAATGTTAATTAGTATCATTAGTACATAATTTTTGAAAATTTACATTATACATGATTTGTTTACATATTATGGCAAAAAAAGGGAAATGCCAAAATGTGCATTTTTTTTTAAATCTTGATATCTTTATTGCACATATGTAATTGGTATCTCATTTAGACATAGATTTTTGCTTCTCCACTTTTTGATAATGTCAAAGGTGGAGAAATCATTAGAAATGAGATTAAAATTTGTTTAACTCTCACCCTTGGTTTAAAGGGGAGTAATTGTATTAATGTGTTTGTTAAGTTTTATATAGCTATTTTGAAGACAATCACATATTGAGCGGGAGCTTATATTGAGGGGGAGCAAAATTGTCAAATTTGGACTCTAAGAAGCTCACAAGTATCAACAAGTTTTAAGGGGTTGCCATCATCAAAAAGGGGGAAATTGTTGGCGACTTGGTTGCATAATAGATTGTAATTAGTTTTGATGATGCAACGCGAGAAAGAAGACTTCGACGTACAAACACGAAACAATACAAAAAGTTTCGAAGTATATGTGGTGAAGAGCGAGAATGTGAAGACTTTCGGCAAAACGAAGATATATTGCGAAGTCTTAGCTTAGGATTTAATTTGTAATGAGAATTGTATTATTCAAGTGCCTAAGCTCATAGAGATCATGCACATTCACTTATATGCATTAGGTTCATGTACAAAATGCATTAAAACCTTTAAATCTGCATTTTTGGTACTGAAATCGGCATACCGGTCCCCATACCGGTCACCATACCGGTGAGATGCTCTGTTATGCAGACTCACTGGAACCGACATGGACCTTACCGGTCCCCTTACCGGTCACTAAACCGGTGAACCTAAGTGTTGCATGGCTACTAGAACCGGCATACTCCAAACCAGTCTCCATACCGGTCTCATAAAGGTAAAGCCAACGGCTAGTTCCTATACTGGAACCTGCATGACCTAAACCGGTGTTCTTACCGATGACCATACCGGTCAAGCTCTTCATTGTGCACACTCACTGGAATCGGCACGGACCAAACCGGTCCCCATACCGGTGACCCTACCGGTCTAACATATACTTGTTCAATGATAAAATAGCCGTTAGTATCCGTTGGAAACCCAGACCGGCATACCGGTGACCAGACCGGTCGCAGCAGAAAATTGGGGATTGCTTTGCATTTTATTATAAATAGGACCCCAACTCTTTTGTGCTTGGTCAGAGACTTAGAAAACCTTCATTCATATTTTACCAAGGAAAATATAAGAGTGTCTTAAACCTTCTTATACTTAAACACTCATACAAGCTCACACACACTACACCTTCATACATTTAGCAGTGCGCTTAGAACATTTGGGTTTGCATCTCACACAATCTTCTTATTATTTGTGTGTGTCCAAGTGTGTTTCAAATCTTCTTTATCAAAACACTTGTGGTTATGAAATCCCATTAGTTTGGGTAGCTGTAAATGTTTGTGGGTGCGCCTACGAACAAAACTCAAAAGTGTAAAGGTTTTTGAGTAAGCCTACGAACAAAACTCAAAATTATAAAAGGTTCGGAGTGCGCCTTTGCGGAAAACTCTTGGTTGCGAGTGAACCACGGAAACTCGATTTTAGTGGAAATCTCCAAGCGATGCTTGGAGGAGTGGGCGTAGGCACGTTTTGCCGAACCACGATAAATCGCTGTGTCATATTTCTCTTTCCGTATAATTTTACTATTTGCAAGTTTATTTACATTTACATTTATTAGAAAACTTGCATATAGATTATTAATCGAAATAGAGAAAACCGACCTAAGTGCCCATTTGGTAATAAGAGCTAAAAATCGGCAAAGATTTATTTAATTCCACACTTATGGCGATAATCCAATTCACCCCCCCTCTTGGGAAATAGAGATTATTTGTCGCTATTACTTATAGGGTAATTTCAAATAATACAAGTTACAACGTAGTAGAACAATAGCACCGACCACACAGATCAAATTACAGTAGTCCATTACAATAAACAGTTGGGCAAACTGATATATAGAATCTTACAGAAACATCAAAAAAACATACACAACAGATTCATGCTCCCAACTGGTACAGGAACAGATCCATCCGTACCTTTAAAAAGTAAAATAACCTACAAACGGAAGTGCATAGATATTTTTCATCTTTATTTATTTTGTCTTTAAGACTTAAAGTCTGTAGCCATTTATCAAGGTCTTTTGATCCAACTGTTTCATATAGAACCGATTCATATAATCTCCGAAAGTGAGCTGCTGAAAACGAGCAGGCTTCTCTGGCGTTATTAGCTCCGGAAACGGTCCAAACACACTATCAAAGCCGCCTGGCCCGAAGAAAACCACTGATGAGACTCGTGCTTCTCGGGATGAATTAGCCAATGCTCTATGATCCACGCTTATGTATTCATCATTTGATAAAATCTACAACATAAAAAAGATTAGACAAAAGACTAAAGTTCAACATTTGAAATTAGGCCCGAAACCGCGGTTCGGTTCCAGAATCGAACTGGCATTCCTTTTGAAGGAGGAATCGAAATGGAACCGTACAATGTACGGTTCGGTTTGATTTTGATTCCCTTTCGGTTTCGGTTCAGAACCTGTTCCTATAACCGGTTTAGGAACCGTTCCTAGGACCCTTTATATAAATTAATTTATTTTATTGATATATAAATTAATAATTGTGTTATATATTAATGACTAAATTATGAGCCCTTTATAAAATATGACAAGAGTGTTAAACATTCATGAACTTATTTTAGTAATTAGGTAATATTCACATAATCACGATATAAAATATTAAGTTAAATGTTTATGGAAAAATAATTAAAAATACCTTGATAAATTATTTTTTTATTAATTAAAGTATAAATTAATAAATATTAATTTAAATATTATCTTGATTAATTAATAACTTTTGTTGGTTCTGGAGTTCGATTCTTCAGGTTTAATTGGTTTCGATTCGATGTTTGATTCATCAATTTTAGAGAAGTGGAACCGAACCGATTCTTCGACGGTTCCGATTTGGTTCAGAACCGTTAACTGGTTTGATTCCGGTTCAGTTCCGAACCGCGATCAGACCTATTTGAAATATTTAAGTTTGGAAAACTTGAAACTAATTTACCTGAAGAAGATCCCCAATGTTAACAACAAGAGCTCCGGGAACAGGTTTAACATCCACCCAATTGTCACCATACTTGCATTGTAGGCCACCATGATGATTCTGCAACAGAATCGCTAATGCACCTGGATCAGTGTGACACTGAATACCCACCGTTAAATTAGGTTGTGGACAATATGGATAATAGTTGCCAATCATCCTCCTTCCTTCTACGAATGTCAGCTCTTTCATCCTCCCCGTCGCCAATCCTAACCCTTCACACAACAGCCCCATCAAAAGCTCACCGAGCTGTATCATGTGTTGGTTCCATTCTAATGCCTCTTTTCCACATATTTCAGGAAATTCATCAAGCTCTGGAGGGGTTGGACCAAGTCTTATAGCCAGAGTATCCCTGTAAAATTTGGGAGGCAATTGTTAAAAAAAACTGATTTATGTTAAGTTTTTAATAATTTTTGTCACGCATGCTTTAATTTAATTATAATGTAAGATTATAATTCAGTTATATTTAAATTATTATTCAATAGTTATCAATATAATTTATAACAAATTCAATATAAAGCTCGGTAAAAAAAATCCAAATCTAATAATCTTAGATCATTGTTTGAAGTAAGAATTGAAGCCAGATACACAAGTCAATAACAATATAAATTTCGAAAAACAAATACTGGAAACTATGTTCAGGAAAAAAAAATGAACTGCCGAAAATTGTCATGTGTTTTTTTACCTCCAGCTAGCAGCCTTTGATTGATACATATCAACGTTAGAAAAGAAAGACACCCCACGGCTGCTAAAATCTCTCTGATAGTACTTCGCTTTGACTTCCGTCGGTAGTTCATGGAACCCTTTTATAGCTCCAAGCACACGTTCCAAAACATCCAGTCCAATCCCGTGATTAACGATCTGAAAAAACCCAACTTCACGCGAAGCGCGAGCAATCATTTCAACAATCTTCGGTCGAAGCTTCTCAGAGTCTGCGCCGGACAAATCGATGATGGGGATGATATCAGGGTCCGGCTTTGCGATTATTTTGGATGGGATGATTTCGGAGAGTGTTTCTGGTGGGTGGATAAAAAAGCGGGGAATGGTGGCGATGCCTGAATCGACTAAACCTTTCACTCCGATTTTTGATTCCTCGAATTGTTTAACTTCTTTGGCTCTGTCGTAGGACTCTGTTTGTGTAGCCATGGTTTTTGCTATTGCTGTTACCTTAAGCTCTCTTTGTTTTTGAGTGTTTGTTGATTTTAACGTTCGTGGTTGCAGTTTAAATAAGAAGGAGACGCATGCGTGTATGTATAACCTCAGATAAATTTTATATTGGAAAAACTTAATAAGTCAATAAATAAAATGTGTTAATCAATAATTTCTCATTTCTCTTAAATGTGATTATTGATGTCACTCAACTCATAAATGCAGTAGTGAGTAGTGAGAGTATTACAGAAAATACTATGGCTCCTCATTTTTATTTAAATATGATGTCATTTTTAATTTATGGAATCATCTAGGAAATTTATTTCGATAATCCTCTCATATACATCCCTTATAATAAAAAAATATTACACTATGTAAACTGTGTAATGTCAATTAATTAGTTTTTATTAGACAATTAATTTATGTGTAGGAAAAGTTTTGTTTAATTATTTATCATTTACGTAGTTTTGACCATCATTCGAATTCACGTACCTCAGTCTACTTGTATCGCCATGATTCCCGAGGACGTTAATTTGCTTGATCATAAGGCCTTTGGTTTATTTTATAATTTTTTCTTAAAAAACACGCATAATACTATAATAAATCGTCTCTTCTTTTTTTTTTTTTCTAATCCTTACACTTCAAAAGTATAACAAATGCTCATTTGATCTCGTTCTCAAAATTCAGTATCATATCTCGCAAGCCGTCAACAACTCATCGCCGACATAACATACTAGCTTAATTATGAGACTAATACTTGCTGCTTAAATATTAGTAGCTTCATCGTACTGTATGATCTGCTAATTTTTCTAACCATTTAAGATAATTTTTTTTTTCCCTAATAATATGTATAAAACCATAATAATTTGTAAAACTTCCCTTAAATAGTAAAGGTTTGAAAAAAAAATTATCGTGGCGATAAGGAGGGGCAGAACTTCTTTATTGTTTAAGGTGTCCAGAGTCATTCCATGATTTCAAAAATTGTTTAATTCGATCCACGAATTTAGATGAAAAGGTTAGATAGTTAAGATTGGCCCTTATAGTACTCTAAAATCCACGTGTATTTATGATAATTTAATCAAATTTGAGCTATGAATTAAACGTCAGCCAAGAATCTAAACTTACGATCCATTTCACCCCCACCAAAAATAATCCTGAGTTCAGGTGAAATGGTACTCTGAATATTGTTGATATTTTTTTTTTTTCAATTTTCTAGAAATTACTATGATGATTATTGATTAATTATTAGACGACTCAATTAGGGTGATTGGAAGAAGACAGCGATTGGGTGCACATTGATCACGAGTTAGATGTTACTTTTGGTTGGTAGACATACATATATGTGTATGTAATAAATTTGGAGTCAATAGAAATTTTATATTTAGAAGATCTTGAAAATACCTACAAGTAATTGTTTTTATATCTAAGAGGGGTTAAATTTGATACTTCAAAAATAATAGTGGAAAATAAATTTTTTACGATTTTAAGCTATGGATAACAAAGGCTTTATCAAATATTATAAACAACCAACTTTAAACTATGACAATTTACAAGGTAAATTAGTTTAGTGAGAAGAAATACAAAATCGATTTTTATAGTAATTCGGTCAAATCTCTTGCATACATCCACTATCTTTAAGCTCACTTGAAGGTTCCATTAAGTTTCAACAACTTTTACATCAAGAGGTTTTTCTTCCAAGGCTCATCTCGAACCTTTACAATAATTTCACCCTTGTAGTGCGCGCGTCGTACATTGAGCATGCTAAAACTTATTTTCTCCCTTTTTTGTGTTTCCCAACTCCGATTCAACTTCGGTTTTTTTCCTATACACTCATAATCAAATATAGTATTCCATTAAAATATTTAAGAAAACACTCATGCTTGATATCCATGGATAGATGTTGGTTTCTATTATTACTCCCAAGGAAAGTATAAGCACATGAAATACAACAAATGAATATATAATAAACTTGAAGCATGGCGGAATCATACTTACAAAGCTTTTGTGATGAAGAAGATGAACAAAAGGTTGAAGCTCCAAGTCCCTTTATGGTTCGGCCAAGAGGAGAAAATGAGTGGAAGCTCCAAGCTTTGTGTATTCCAAGCTCTTTTATGGTTTCCCTATCACCTCCTTTGATCATAAAATGTGCTAGCAACAATGGAGAAAAGAAAATCAATTTCCCTTTTGCCTTTGGAGTTCACGGCAAAGTGAAAAATGAGAGAGAGATGGAGAGATATTTTTGTGTTGTTTTCTTTCTTAAAATTAAGTGAAAAGTAATACCAAATATTTTGGTATATCACTTTCCAAAAAAAAAATCAAAAATCAAATCTCCCTCCAAAAGCCATTAAATGGCTCCACCAACTTACATCATGAATAGTGACTAGATGTCACTTTAATAAAGTGACTTGTGACATCTATCACCAAGTCATGTCAAGTGATGTGACTTCGCGATGTGACTTGCGGGCCCCACTCGTTTCAAAATACGAATGTGTCCGCAAATATTCTCGGGCTCGGTTTCGCTAATTCCAAATCAACGAATTTCCGTCGCGACGTAAATTAAATAATTATGCCTAGCGAAATCACTATTCACGTCGCTAACTAATTAATTCTAAATTAATCGTTTGCCCGAATTAAAATCCGATTTTAATTCCGCGTCGAAATCTAATTTCGTTTAATATATCGAATATATTATTTTATCGATTAATTCCAAATTAATCGTTCTCTCTCTAAATTAGGCATTTTATCCAAGATAAAGTTTCTCCGTAATTAATCCAAGATTAAAAAAGTTCGAATCAAATATCATAGGTGAATCTTCAGGAAGCGACCCAAGAGATCTCCGGATATGTTGGCAGTAAATACGGCCGTCGGATAATCCGAACACGTACGTACCTTGTACTACGTTTTTACCGACTTACAAGACAATGTTGGCTTCTAGCAAAGCGCGATGCCTACCCAATTCTCCAGAAATATTCTTATTGGAATATTAGATCTTTATCAAGCGTAGTATACCGTAGTATTGCGTACATCGATCCAGTATCAGACGATCACATGTTAGGCCTGGGGCTGGAAACGTGTCTGCCCCGTACGAAACATATATCGGACATCAAGTAACTAGTCTCTTTAAATCGGGCAATCCTGACCTAGTCATATTGACCCGACGGTTGCAACCTTTTATAGAGCACTAGTTTTGTATCCTGCGCGATCATCAACTCCATATGTCTGAAGTGACACTTCCATCTTGACATCACACCCAGTACACTACGATTCCTGATAAACCCAGAAGTGGTGTACACAGAACCGGTTAAAGCCCCCAACCACCAAAACCAAAGTTTACCGATTGTCGCAAGTACTAGCGATGCAAGTCTCAGGTTATTAAGACCATATACACCTACCCTGATGTGGCCTCCCATAGACACGCAGACATACTACCAATGGGATTCCGCGGGGTCTATCCAGAGCGAAGCTGTTTTCCGTACCATCGGTAAAAACACACCTCCTATCGCACTTGCATAAGTATCCTATACTTAAATATATGAGAACTATGCTGTTGTGCCCTCACAACGTGCACAAGTGAAATACTAGTCTATTCCGTATTATCGATGTCCGATCTCGAAAATACTCCGATATTATGAGATTTAATTAAACCTTTATGTATTGATACTGTCTCATATCATCTCAATACGGAACTAATCATATGGACTTTCGCCATTTATATATCAAAGTAAATAAATTACAAAACGGCAAAAGGCAATTTCATTGTCACATAGTTAATTTTGTACAATAATACAATATCATTTACAAAACAGTGACGCTATGGGTCATAATGTCTAACAATCTCCCACTTGGCCTATAGCCAGTCACTCAAGCATCTAATACCTGAACTATGTATATGTCGTTCAAACACATGCGGATAAACAGCCTTCGTCAGCGGATCTGCAATGTTGTTATCTGATGCGACCTTCTCGACCTTTACATCGCCACGATGTATAATCTCCCGAATCAGATGGTAACGCCGAAGAACATGCTTGGATCGTTGATGAGACCTTGGTTCCTTAGCTTGTGCTATAGCCCCGTTATTGTCACAATACAATGGAACGGGCTCAGCAGCTAACGGAACTACTCCTAATCCGATTAGGAATTTTCGGATCCAAACTGCCTCCTTTGCTGCTTCCGACGCAGCGATATACTCCGCTTCTGTTGTTGAATCAGCAACAGTATCTTGCTTGGAAGATTTCCAGCTCACTGCTCCGTTATTCAAACAAAAAATGTACCCCGATTGCGATTTGAAGTCGTCCTTGTCGGTTGGTGGTATCTCCCCCCAGTTCTCCTTTCCTTCTTCGTAAATTAAGAGTTCTCCTTCTCCGTAAATTAAGAAAGCATCCTTAGTTCGTCTAAGATACTTAAGGAATTCTTAACTGCCATCCAGTGACCTTCACCTGGATCGGCCTGATAGCGACTGCACATGCTCAAAGCATATGACACATCAGGTCGTGTACATATCATGGCATACATGATCGATCCGACTGCCGAGGTGAACGGTATCCGACTCATGTTATCTCTCTCTTCTTGAGTCTTAGGACACATATCCTTAGACAGAGAGATACCACGTAACATTGGCATCAATCCCTTCTTGGATTGATCCATGCTGAATCGCTTCAACACTTTGTCAATATATGTACTCTGGGAGAGTCCAATCAGCTTTCTAGATCTATCCCGGTAGATCTTTATTCCCAGAATAAAGGCTGCTTCTCCCAGATCTTTCATGGAGAACTTTATTAAAAGCCAAGCTTTCACCGACGTTAGCATGGGAATGTCATTGCCTATAAGCAATACATCGTCGACATAAAGGACAATAAAAGTCAGTGCTCTCCCACTAACCTTCTTGTATACACAAGGGTCATCTTCGTTTTGCACAAATCATATTCTTTTATGATCTCATCAAAACGCTGATTCCATGACCGTGATGCTTACTTCAATCCATAAATGGATCGATTTAACTTACAAAACTTGTTTGCAAGTCTAGGTACGATAAAACCGTCAGGCTGTTGCATATAAACATCCTCCAAAAGGTTTCCATTAAGGAAAGCGGTTTTAACGTCCATCTGCCATATCTCGTAATCAAAATATGCAGCTATTGCAAGCATTATCCGAATGGATTTAATCATGGCAACGGGTGGAGAAAGTTCGTCATATAATCAATACCATATTGTTGACGATACCCATTTGCTACAAGCCTAGCTTTGTACGTTTGCACGTTGCCATCCATGTCGGTCTTCTTCTTGAAGATCCATCTACATCCAATAGGCTTTACGCCTTCTGGTGCATCAACCAGTGTCGAAACTTGGTTGGCATACATGGAATCCATCTCGAACTTCATGGCTTCTTGCCATAAAGCGGAATCAATATTTTGTATTGCTTCCTCATACGTAGCCGGTTCATTTTCCTCAATAAGATTAATATCTACATGAGGCGAGATCAGGAACCCATACCTCTCAGGTACTGTCCTGACTCTCTCCGACCTACGCGGTCCTTGTGTATATGAAGATTGTGGTACAGACTCATCCCGGATGGTCTATTCATGTTCCGTCGTTGATTCATTGCCAGGAACAGTATCACTACGATTTTCATCGAGCTCTACTTTCCTCCCACTTACCACTGCATCTAGAATTCCTTCTCAAAAAAATGCATGTAGAGCAACAAATACTTTGTTCTCTTGTGGGTGATAGAAGTAAGTAATATCCTTTGGTTTCCCTAGGATATCCCACGAAAAGGCATTTATCTGATTTGGGTTCTAATTTGGTTCCTTCCAAACGTTTAACATATGCCCAACATCCCCAAATCTTCAGGAAAGAGAAACCTGGTTTCCTTCCTGTCCATATCTCATATGGAGTCTGCTCAACAGACTTCGACGGAACCTTATTCAAAATAAGTACTACACTATTTAATGCGTATCCCCAGAAGGATATTGGTAGCTCAGTCCGACCCATCATCGACCTTACCATGTCTAACAAGGTACGGTTTCTCCGTTCAGACACACCGTTTAATTGCGGTGTTCCAGGAGGAGTCCACTGTGAAAGAATACCATATTCTTTCAAGTAATCTTGAAACTCATAACTTAAGTATTCGCCACCACGGTCCGACCGCAATGCCTTAATACTCTTGCCTGTTTGTTTTTCTACTTCGTGTCGAAACTCTTTGAATTTCTCAAAGGTTTCTGACTTGTGTCTCATAAGATACACATAACCATAACGAGATGCATCATCCGTAAAGGTTACGAAGTAAAGATATCCACCTCTAGCCTGGCTAGACATGGGCCCACATACGTATGAACGAGGGCTAACAGTTCTGTGGCTCGTTCATCTTTACCGCTAAAAGGTGATTTAGGCATTTTGCCTAAAAGACAAGATTCGCAGACATCATATGAATTAGGATCAAATCCGTCCAAGTACCCACTCTTCGAAAGTGTGGATATGCGAGTCTTGTTGATGTGTCCTAGACGACAATGCCACATGTAAGCTTCATCTTTTAGATTACTCCTTTTGAGCCTTTTGTTTGTCATTTTACGTTTAGGAGATTCATTTATATTCAAAATATAAAGACCATTATTTGCAACAACAGTGCAAATTTCTGCATCATTTTTATATAAATAACACCCAGTGTTTCTAAATACAAAAGTGTACCCATGCTGGGTTAATAAAGATACAGATATGATATTCCTAGTTAAACTAGGTATATAATAACAGTTCAAAAGTTTAAGTACATGCCCCGAGGGCAGTTCCAAAACAAAAGTCCCTACAGCCAAAACAGCAACTGGAGTTCCGTTTCTGACTCGTAGATCAACCTCCCCTGAAGCCAGCATCCTGCTATTCTGCAGATCCTGCAAATCGGTACATATATGAGCAGCACAACCAGAATCAAAAATCCAATTTTTAAGACTAGAAGTAGTCATATTTATTTCAATAATAAACATACCAGAGGCTAGTGCCTTGCCTGCCTTGATATCCTCCCTCTGTCCTTTGCCCACTCGGCAGTCACGTTTCCAGTGACCCTTTTTGCCGCATTTGAGGCAGACATCTTGAGACTTGTCCCTTGGCTTCCCAGAAGCTTTTGTCAACTTGCCTTTACCCTTGTTCTTATGTTTCCTCTTCTTCACCCCTCCGGTTGCCTTGGGCCCAGCCCTTGGCCCCTGAGAGGTCGATGCATAGTGCGCCTCGCGCTTGGCCCCCTTTTGGAGTTCTTTTTCAGACTCCTTCAACATGGATAACAACTCTCCAAGAGTGTCATCCGTATCCATCAACTTGTAGTTGATTATGATTTGTCTCCAAGTATTAGGAAGTGACTGTAAGAGCATGTCTATGGTCAACTCAGCCTCCAAGACTATTCCTAACTTGCCCAACTCATCAATATCGGCGATCATTTGAGTCCCGTGGGCCTCAACTGATGCGCCTTCAGTCATTCGGGTGCAGAAGAGTTTCTTCACCAACTCATACCTCTCCATCCGCTTGTTAGTGCGGTGGAGATCTTGCAGTCTAGCCATCATATTATAAGGATCCAAGTCCCTATTCTGGCGACGAAAGTGCTGAGTCATCGAAGCCAACATAACAGACTGAGCTGTGTCATAATCCTCGCTGTGAGTTTTCCATAACTCCAGCTCAAGTGGCTCAGTGGGTCTAGGCGGGAGAGGTGTCTGTATAGTGTACAGTAGCCTCTCAGCCCCAAGGACAATCCTCAGGTTCATTTCCCAGTCAGCGAAGTTTGTGCCCTTGAAGACATTATCACCCATGATGATGTCGCGGACATTTCCTTTGCTTCCCATCTCAACTACGACAGTCTAACTATCTAGTTGACGATAAAATGGGTACAGTCAAACTGTTACAAGAAAAATAACAATGTATTAGTCCAACTAATTTTAATAAATAGACGAAATAATTTTGAAAGACGCGTAAGGCAAAGTATCTGAACGAAATTACAAATTCACATACTAGCCTCCCACTATTTTCATCAAGTCTCTAACCCTCTGTTGAGAACTTGGGAAATTCTATTTCTAGTGGGCTAGGATCCCGTTAAATAACACACAACCTTGACTTTGGCCAACAAGCTGTATGCTACTTAACTAGGTAGATCTCACAGATCAATTGGATCCAATCCAATTCCTAGATCCGGTTAGGTGGACATCCAAGTCCTAAACATATTACTTATGCCAATGTATCTAATACATTTTCCTAACCATATCTCCGAATCATCTAGGCCTTGGCTTTGGCACAACAAACCTAATGATTCCAGTTAAGCGAGACCCATTGACAAGGAAAGTTTCGTAATCAATGTCGTTGGACAAGAAGTGATCTTGACTTTGGCCAACAAATCACAACTTGGACAAGACACCGATGTGGAACAAAACTCTCATGATTCAAGTACATCCATAATTGACAAGGTCTTGACTTTGGCCAACAAACCAATGCCAATTTGGATCTTGAACAAGAATCATTCAATGGAAGGATAATTGCTTAATATAGATTGAGGGATTTTTACGTAATTGGCAACCAATTTATTATCTTTGTTAGGTCTCATCATCATACACCCTTAAGCATGTTTCTAAAACATCATAAAGCGCGTAAAGTAAATTAATAGTGATATGCGGATGGATATATAAAACAACTTGTTCCTAGAACAAATCACTCCATTTCCTCTCCCCGCTAGCACTATTCTACTTCTACCCAATTACATAATACAATAAGAGAAACCTCATTTACATTGAGGGGAATTAGGTGAGAAGAGAATACAAAGAGATAAAAGAGATAAGGCTGGACACGCAGGTCCAATTATAAATTCTAAATTTACAATAATTCCTAGAATTACCCTTCCCTTCTAATATCCATCCGATATACACTATTCATTCATCACATACATATATATTCAATCAAGACATGCTATACAACCAATCTAATCCAATTAATTAGTCTTTGTTTAAGTGATCATCCAATGTTCAAACAACGGTTTTGATTTTGCGCGAGTCCAACTCATTTGAGAATAAGTACATAAGGTACGAATTCAAGAATTATATCGAACCACTTGTTAAATCCAATTTAAGTCGTATTCAATATTAATTCAATTCATTTAATTCCAAATTAAATGTTTACACTTTTAATGTGCTTTTAAAGACTTAGATTCTAAATCTAATCTAATTGGGTCTCAAACCCCAACTTAACATCCAATGTTAGTTTAATTAAAGTCCGATGGGCTTTCAATTGATTTATAAAGGCTTGGGCTTTGGTCAATGTGGGTCAAACCCAATTACCAAAACCCAAATAAGGAATCACCCTTAAATGCCATGAAATCAATTTCAAGCCCATAAGGCCCAATTAAACATAAAAGCCCATTTTACAATATTTGGACTTAATGGAGTGATTTAGGCCCAAATTGGATCCAATCCTTTTGGCCCAAATCTACTTGGCCCAACCAAGCCCATTATGCCCAAATATAATAATTCAAGCCCAATTTTACAATTAAGCCCATTAATTAAATTTCAATATTCCAAATTTTAAAATCCAATTAATTAAAGTGTAAATCCATGATTAATACATTAAACCAAATATTTCCAAAACACCAATTTAATTCATTAATCATCACTTGTTCAAAACACATGTCCAACATTTATTTGAACAAAAATCAAGTCCTTTTACATGTCTATTGCATTCGGCTAAGTGAGAATTTTTGTGTCGATTTGTTTTTCAATCCGATTGAATCACTAATCTACGTCCCGTATACGTTTTAAGTCATCCAATGATCTTGTACACAAAAAATTCCAACACATCCCATGGTTACACCCATTCGGCCAAGGCTAAGTTTTTGGGGAAAAATCATCCAATGCATTTTTCTCAAAATTGATTCCATATAATATCATTTTATATACATGTAAGCATACTCATTCATCAAATTTCACAAGAACATGCTTCAATCAATTTTACCCAAATTAACCCTAATGTATTTCATGCTTAAACATGGCTCCATGATACCATTGTTGGTTTCTATTATTACTCCCAAGGAAAGTATAAGCACATGAAATACAACAAATGAATATAAAATAAACTTGAAGCATGGTGGAATCATACTTACAAAGCTTTTGTGATGAAGAAGATGAACAAAAGGTTGAAGCTCCAAGTCCCTTTATGGTTCGGCCAAGAGGAGAAAATGAGTGGAAGCTCCAAGCTTTGTGTATTCCAAGCTCTTTTATGGTTTCCCTATCACCTCCTTTGATCATAAAATGTGCTAGCAACAATGGAGAAAAGAAAATCAATTTCCCTTTTGCCTTTGGAGTTCACGGCAAAGTGAAAAATGAGAGAGAGAGAAGGAGAGATATTTGTGTTGTTTTCTTTCTTAAAATTAAGTGAAAAGTAATACCAAATATTTTGGTATATCACTTTCCAAAAAAAAAAAATCAAAAATCAAATCTCCCTCCAAAAGCCATTAAATGGCTCCACCAACTTACATCATGAATAGTGACTAGATGTCACTTTAATAAAGTGACTTGTGACATCTATCACCAAGTCATGTCAAGTGATGTGACTTCGCGATGTGACTTGCGGGCCCCACTCGTTTCAAAATACGAATGTGTCCGCAAATATTCTCGGGCTCGGTTTCGCTAATTCCAAATCAACGAATTTCCGTCGCGACGTAAATTAAATAATTATGCCTAGCGAAATCACTATTCACGTCGCTAACTAATTAATTCTAAATTAATTCGTTTGCCCGAATTAAAATCCGATTTTAATTCCGCGTCGAAATCTAATTTCGTTTAATATATCGAATATATTATTTTATCGATTAATTCCAAATTAATCGTTCTCTCTCTAAATTAGGCATTTTATCCAAGATAAAGTTTCTCCGTAATTAATCCAAGATTAATAAAGTTCGAATCAAATATCATAGGTGAATCTTCAGGAAGCGACCCAAGAGATCTCCGGATATGTTGGCAGTAAATACGGCCGTCGGATAATCCGAACACATACGTACCTTGTACTACGTTTTTACCGACTTACAAGACAAGGTTGGCTTCTAGCAAAGCGCGATGCCTACCCAATTCTCCAGAAATATTCTTATTGGAATATTAGATCTTTATCAAGCGTAGTATACCGTAGTATTGCGTACATCGATCCAGTATCGGATGATCACATGTCAGGCCTGGGGCTGGAAACGTGTCTGCCCCGTACGAAACATATATCGGACATCAAGCAACTAGTCTCTTTAAATCGGGCAATCCTGACCTAGTCATATTGACCCGACGGTTGCAACCTTTTATAGAGCACTAGTTCTGTATCCTGCGCGATCATCAACTCCATATGTCTGAAGTGACACTTCCATCTTGACATCACACCCAGTACACTACGATTCCTGATAAACCCAGAAGTGGTGTACACAGAATCGGTTAAAGCCCCCAACCACCAAAACCAAAGTTTACCGATTGTCGCAAGTATTAGCGATGCAAGTCTCAGGTTAAGACCATATACACCTACCCTGATGCGGCCTCCCATAGACACGCAGACATACTACCAATGGGATTCCGCGGGGTCTATCCAGAGCGAAGCTGTTTTCCGTACCATCGGTAAAACACAACCTCCTATCGCACTTGCATAAGTATCCTATACTTAAATATATGAGAACTATGCTGTTGTGCCCTCACAACGTGCACAAGTGAAATACTAGTCTATTCCGCATTATCGATGTCCGATCTCGATAATACTCCGACTAGGGATATTTAATGATTAAACCTTTATGTATTGATACTGTCTCATATCATCTCAATACGGAACTAATCATATGGACTTTCGCCATTTATATATCAAAGTAAATAAATTCAAAACGGCAAAAGGCAATTTCATTGTCACATAGTTAATTTTGTACAATAATACAATATCATTTACAAAACAGTGACGCTATGGGTCATAATGTCTAACATTAGACACAATTCCGCTGCGCGGGGTACCGATCCCATCATAGGGGCCCCACAACCGCCCCAACAGAATGGTATCAATGCAGATATTAACCCACAACACATATATTTTGAATCTAAACCATGTTAATTTTAATTTAATTATCCATAAGTCATATTGGATATTAAATTAAAATTTTAATTTTGACACAAGCATGTTAATGACTTGATTGTCATAAATCTCCCATAATTAAGTGATTATTTTATTTAAGTAATAGTATTAGTAATGTTGGAGCATTATTGGATGGTTCGTCTTGATAATACGGAGATTAATGAGTTCTTACTACTTATGCCCAAGACCATCATTATTGTGTGGGTATAAATGCTCATAACTTAAGTCGCTTCGATAAAATATTAGATATAGTGTGATAAGTTAGTACAGTCATCTAATGCCATCATTATTATGGGGATGTACATACGAAGCTCATTAGTGTACATTGAGAAGTATTCACATGGAATACATCTTAATCCAATATCATCATCATTATGAGGATAAGAAATAATTCATGACCAAACTAGGAGTCATATGAATGTGATTGACCTTGGAGGTCTACCTAATGAGTTTATAAAAGCCAAGACATATCATGGGATCCGCTTCCCGCTATGAAATTTTAAAAATTTCTATTTTTTTGTTAAGGGAGATTACTGAATTACGTAAAATAGTGGAGGGCACTAATAGATTTAAAATTTCATAATCAATTAGTGTTTTTATTTTGAAATGAAAAATGTTCTACTAGTGTTTAATTGTTAGATTTATGTTGTTGAGTTTTTTCCATTCATTCTATTTGACAGAATCTGGTATCACACCCTCTTTCTCGATCACATCGTACGGATCTTTGTAATGCAAATAATCTATCATTTGAGGTCTACAGAGAGAGTAATTGGTTTCCGTAAACTTAATCATTGCACTAGAATGTGAATCTTCCATTTCTATTTTAAGTTTAAGTTTTAAAATGAAAATATGACAAAATTGGGGTTGATTTTCACGAATTGAAGGTCAGTGTTGCATCCAAAATTGGCAAAAATGGTGGGTTTGACTCTTCATTGGTCCAAATCCAACTCAGAAGGCTTAATGAAATTTACCAAGTAAGCTGACTTGATAGACACATGGTTGATGACGTGGCTGCTAACTGGACTGGAAACACTCATGTGGCTGATGACGTTGCAACACGTGGCGCTGACTCGGCACTAAAGTTTTGATGTTTATACGCTGACGTAGCGATGACATGTGCTAAAACGACAATGACGTGGCTGCTGACGTGATCGTCTTCAACCTTCAGCTGGCGCGTATGTCGCATGTCCGATTGGCAGCACGTGGAGAGTAGATTGCCTGGCGCGTGCGAGCTAGTAGAAAATACCACCGTTCTCATCTCAACATGAGCAAGCTAATGGTATGCTCAAAACTAATTTTTGACAACTTTACCAAAACTTGAATTTTCCGAACCGAGTTCGTTCTTCGGTTTTACAACCACAATATAAAACTAAAGTTCTGATACCAGTTGTTGTAATTCTTAATCACTGAAGAGTGCTTATGAGGAAAAACCGAATTCTATTACTTTAAGAGCAGAATTTAACTCTACAAAAAATTTACTTTCTTTACACTCTCTAAGCTTTATTTACATAAAGCTTAATTGTTATGATACTTTGTGCTCTCAAATGATCTCCCTATTTATAATAAAATTCCGACTCAAATTGTCAATAGAATAATAGTTGCACCTAAAGTTATTTTGGTCATTTTTGATGGTTTAACCAAACTTTGAAATTGATGGAAATAGTGGAGATCAATCTTTGACACGTGAAATGGTACTAAGAATATTGTTGAAAATTCATACAGGGTGATTGCAGGAAGACAGCGATTGGGTGCACATTAACCACGAGTTAGATGTTACTTTTGGGCTGGTTTCGACTTTTGAAGAAACGTTCTGTGATTACAACCTACGACTAAACAAAAGAAACCTAATAATATGGTCTATCGTTATAATATGTACCATCCAATGCCTGTCTTCTTGCAATTGTGGTAGCGGTCGCACAAGGTTTCATATATATATATATATAAAAAGTCGGTGTCATTATATATTTTTTTCAATAGAAGGTCTCTGTTTCCTTTCAGATAAGGATGACCAAATGATTATATATTGGACATTGACAGGATCCTATTTGGTCAAAGGGTTGTTGTAAATAAGATAGCTACTGGGTGCACAATAATCATTAATTTAGAATTTAGATACAAATTTTCTGACTTTGGTGCATGGAGAATTAAATTGCATGCATATCACAATAACAAAAGAGAAAGTGTAAATCTAAGGATTGTGACTTGATAGTGAATATTCTTATGATTTAATTGTCAAATCTTGAATTTAAGTATAGGGATATATTTTTTGTAAGAATTTGGAACAGTCGGGAATTTTACTTATTCCGCTTAAATCCGGATCGGGTGGGTTGATGCACAGTTTCCAATGTTTTTTTAAAAAAGTGTAATGATAAACAAAATTGATACGAGAACAAAATTTACCATGTCAAAACATAGACCATTATTATTTTTACAAAAATATGTTCTTACTAATTAATAAAATTTTAAGAGCACTCCTATACCATCCACTTAATCCAAGCTCTTTCATAAATCTTGTTTCACAAATTTAGTAGGTAGGTTCTACTATTAACTATGTTAAAAAATGAATAATTTATTCGTTCGGTTCAATTTAAATTCGCTTCATCTGCTTCTTTTATTTTTTTTATTTTTTTATTTTTGGCTTTGATTAATTTGTAAAAAGCAGAACCGAATATGAGTAGTTTAAAAAATCTTAAAATGACTTTGGATCATATTGATAAATTTGCTCACATTTATTTTAAAAATAATTAACCATTATATTTTCAAATTTAAATGAGAATAATCTCATTTAATTAAGAATAATAATTCATGAAGGCATTATATGTGATCTTCTCAATCAGTTTTAACATTTTATTATAAATAGAAAATTCTAACCAGGCTTGTATTAAAAATGTTTAAAAAATGAATAAATAAATAAATAAACATATTTTCTTTTTTGGTATTAAATGTAATGTCCAACTGTTCTTCAATGCAAATGCCACCATTGTCAAAGATTGAGATCACACCTTTCGACAATGATGCAACCACCTTTGAAAATTGTGGAAAACATCAAAATACATTTAGGTGCATTTATTGAGTTTGTTAGCACAGTGAACTTGAGTTTCACTATAAATTGAGAGCTCAAGCATCCCAAAAATAATAAGCTTCAAGTGAAGAAAGCTTAGAGAATGTTAGAGAGCAAGATTTTTTTATAAAGTTTAAACACTCGAGAAAGTTGTCAAAAATCATTTTTGAGCAAACCATCAGCCTTTTCACGTCGAGACGAGCACGGTGGTATTTTCCGGCGATCGAATGGAGGTCAAGAGAAGTCACATGCACCACATGTACCCTCTAACAGCCTCGCCACGCGATCCGCGAGCCGTATGCGCTAGCCGAAGGTTGAAGACGACCACGTCAGCGCCACACCAACGCCGAGTCAGCTCACAGTCAGCGTTCAGTCAGCACACAGCCAGCAGCCATGTCAGCGCCACGTGTCAACCACGTAAGCAGAGGGTCCCATTTCTGCCACATGTCAGCACATCAGAATACTTGATAAATTTTATTGAGCCCTCTAAGTCAGTGAAATTTATATTTTTGCCCTAAAAATTTTAGAAATTTATAAATCAGTCCCTGAGTCGAATCTAGACCAACGAAGTATCTAATCCACCATTTTCGACGATTCCAGACGCACCAATGAGCTCTCATTTATGGAAATCAACTCCAATTTTATCCTATTTTTATTTTAAATTTTAAACTTAAAATGAAAATGGAAAATTCCTCTTCTGGTGAGATTATCAATTTGACAACAACCAATTACTCCCTATGGAGGCCTCAGATGATAGATTATTTGCACTGTAAAGATTTGTTCAATATTATCGAGGTGAAGGGAGTGAGATCGGAATCTATTAAAGATTATGACTTCAATAAACTCAATAACAGAACTCTGGGTCAGATTAGACAGTGGATCGGCAGTTTCTTCCACCACTTAGCACATGATACAAATGCTTATGAAATATGAATAAAATTGGAAGACATATTTCAGGCTAAGACAGCTCGGGAGCCTTAATAATAAGGCGTTTGGTGAACCCGAAGCTACGAAGTGTAACTTCTATTACAGAACACACCAATGAGTTCCAGAGCCTGGTAAACAAATTGTTTGCAATAGGCATACAGCTGGGAGATGAAGTTTAAGCCCTCTTACTACTCAGTTCTTTTCCTGATAGCTGGGAAATATTGGTGGTTACTCTCAGAAATTCAGCTCCATGAGGTAAACTTACCATGCCTATGGTAAAAGATATCTTGTCAAATGAGGAGGCCAGAAGAAAAGACGTGGGCACAAATCATGTCAGCATTCCTAAAACATGCCAATGATCTATTAAGCAAGATTATGTGTGAATAAGATCATTAAAAGGAGCGAATGACTTACAATGATCGGATTTATTTTTGAAAATTTTGTATTGTGTTCTTAAGCTCCAAGCTTTAAGTGATGATTCCAACCCTTGAGTTAGTTTCTCTATCACCTTAGATGACTCCTTGAAGTGCTAGCTTGTTTGATCTTGCAACAAAATCAAAGAGAGGAAGAAGAAGCATTCACACCCAAATAGGGTTTATATGTTTATGTTTTTACCTTGTGTGTTGTTGGAAGAGATAGCCTTTTGGTTTTGTTAAAGAGTTTTACCCTTTTCACTGAAAACCAAGTGGTTGGGGTTTTGGTTTCACCAAAACCAAAACCAAGTGGTTGGGGTTTTGGTTTCACCAAAACCAAAACCAAGTGGTTGGAAAGTGAGTGGTTTTGGCATAAATGCCAACCACTCTCCCAACCACCACTTCACACATGTGAAATGGGCCCCACCTTTTAAATTCAAAATTCAAAAGGTCTCTAAGAATATTTACCGCGGCTCGAATCCGTTTAATCCGACTAAACAAATTTTCATCGCTAAATAATCAAATCTAATTTAATTAAATAACGATGCCTTGCAAATATATTACGAACGTCGTTTACGAATTAATTCTAAATTAATCTGTTAGCTCGTATTAAAGTCCGACTTTAATTTCGTATTGAAATCTAATTACGATTAATATATCTGATATATTAATTTTAGCCCATATTAATAAATTAAATACAAAAAATCAAATTTAACTATTAAATTTATTTTACCGATTAATTCCAAATTAATCACGTTCTCTCTGTTCCGAACACATTTAATCCCAAATTAAATAATGTCTCAATTAATCCTATATTAATTTTCTCTCTCTCTTAATTAACCCCAGATTAATTTTCTAATCGAGTCAACTGTCATCGGTGAATCTTTGGGAAGCGACCCAAGAGACCCCTGAATATGTTGGTAGTAAATCTGATTATCGGACTATTCGATTAAGTGCATACCTCGTACCACATGCCTACCGATTTACAAGACACAGTTGGCTTCTAGCAAAGCACTCTGCCTACCCAATTCTCCAAAAATATTCTTAATGGAATATATAATCTTTTTCCAGGCGTAGTATACGTAGTATTGCGTATAGTGATCGAGTATCGGATGTCACATGCAAGGCCTAGGGCTGGAGCAGTGTATGCCACGTACGAAGCATATATTGGATCACAAGCATCTAGTCTCTTTAATCGGATAATCATGACATTGTCACATTATCTCGATGGTTGTAATACATTACAGTACCGGTTCTGTATCCCTGCATGATCATCATCTCCATATGACTGAAGTGATACTTCCATCTGGACATTACACCCAATACTCTATGATTCTCAATAAACCCAGAAGAGGTGTACACAGAACCTGTTAAAGTCCCGGACGACCAAAACTAAAGGTATTGATTGTCGCAAGTATTAGCGATGCAAGTCTCAGTTTAAGACCAAATACACCTACTCTGAATCGGATTCCCATTGACACATAGTCATACTACCAATGGGATTCCGAGGGGTCTATCCGGAGCGAAGCTGTTCCCGTACCATCGGTAAACACAACCTCCTATCACACTTGCATTAGTATCCAATACTTAAGATCCAATGGCTAAGATTAAATTAGTATTTATCCCATATAAGATTCTTAATTAATTTTGTTGTCTTTGGAGCACCTATATAAACCCAAAGAATTCTTTACAAATTTTTACACCAGAAACTTTTCATATATTGGGTTTATATAAGTGAGCAACTCTAAAGTTTAAGAGTAAGCCACTGATTTAGATGATCCTTAAGTCTAATTGACTAGAGGAATCTCAGATTAAAAGTTTTGAGGTATTTGCCTAGGCTAGCACCAAGGGTAAAATACCTGTGCACTCAAGGCGTAGTCTTACCGTTGAGTTTTAGCTTTGGTGTGTGCACCTTTGGAGGCCACACACTTGGGTGGCTCTTTGGAACGTGGAACCAATTCAATTCAATTTATCCTTATAAACACACTTCTATTCAATATGATAATTGAGCCACAAAAGACCCCGCAAAAGACCTTGCAATTTCAGTACTTCCATGCATGTTCCCAAAAAACCAAACCCAAATCAAATTCTTATTACTTATTTGTAGAATTGAATCTTTTAACTAAATATAGATAATCCCATTCTAAAACTATCTTCCAGCCCCTCATCCACTTGAAATAGCACATATATAAAATTTCACTGATGCAACAATATAAATCGACTAGAACAGGATAAGCGTGTTTGACATGTAGTAACAAATTTCCTGTAGAAGAAGACATAAACATCATGTCTTAAAGGCAATTGAAAGATAAAAACAAAGTTAAATGAATTCTCATATCATGTTGATTGATTGAAAATATAACTTGACGTTGTCCCACCAAAAGAGTTAGATAAGGTTTTGATCTACATAGATTTGTAAATGTATTGTGATAGAAACTTTCAGAAAATTTAAGTGGACTACTAAATTCCGGCAATGCAGTCTGTGCATATTCCTAAAGCCTTGTGCATCATATACTCATCCTTGTTAACATAAACGAGAATCCCAATTATAAGGTAAGCTACCATGCTGCCTTTAAAAAGTAACACTTATAAATTACATAGGGGAATTTTGAATATCTTTAAGGCTCCCAGAATAGTATCGGAAGATAAGGAAACATAATAGGACTACTAAAGACCTAACTATAACTTAAAAAGAAAATCAGAAATAATTCCACCACTTAACTAACTCTGGAATACTATATGTGGCCATAAACTTTTTTAGTTCTCAAGTTCATAATCCACTTAATGCTAGTCCCATATATATAAGAGATCAATCACTAGGGTTTCATCTGTCAGTGAAGGCAAAATCTTCAACAACTACATCTCTCACTCTTTTAAACCCTGCACGCATGCATCAACAAGAGCAATTTCTTCTCTCATTTTTGTCAAAATAAAAATAAGAAGAAAATTGATTTACCCGGCTTCTTCGTGAGACAGAGGGCGAGAAGCGAGAGTGAGGCTGAGATTCAGAGGGAGACTTCACCGAGAGTACTGAGATTGAAAGAGGGTGTGGCAAATAAAATTTAAGGGATTTATGGATGGCATTGGTGTGACGGGGAAAAGGAAAGGAAATTTTTTTTATTTAAGTAAACTTAGCGACGGAAATAAATTCCGTCGCTAACATTAGAGATGGAAATATAATTCCATCGCTAACATTAGCGACAGAAATCAAATTCTGTCTCAATTAGCGACGGAATTTTAATTCCATTTCAATATATAGAGACGGATTAGAAAATCTGTCACTAGTCCGTCGCTTTTTCTCCCGCGATTTTATTGCCGCCACTATTAGTTATGGAATTTTATCCCGTCTATAAATTCTATAGCTAATGTTTTAATCCATTTCAATTCCATTGTTATTCCATTTCTAATGTTTGAAACAGATTATTCCGTTGCTAATTCTATATTTTCTTATAGTGTGACAATTTAATGACTAAAATGATCAAATTGTAATGTTTAGGGTTAATTCAATAATTAAAAGAAATTTGATTTCTTGGGTTAAAATTTCAGATTTTAAGTATTGAGTAATTAAATAAATAAGTTTATTTAATTGATCTAAGAAAAATTTTGAAATTGGAAAATTCTGATTTTCCGTGTTCCACTACACTAACCCGGTAATTCCTTATAAAACCCCAAGAGGAACCCTAACTGAACCATACAAACTGGTTTCAGTTCCGATTCCCGAACCAAAAAAAAATCGAAACCATGTAGTTCCTTCCGGTTTAGTTTTGGTTCCGAACCGGAACCGTGGCCGGGTCTAGCCCTACCTCAGTAAAATTAATACAAAATGGATAATCATCATCCCATATTCAATAGAATTCAATATTTACACATTTCATTGATGAATGTACTATAATAGATTATGATAGGAAAACAAATCCTAATTTATTGTTTTAATATTAGAATTAACTCATAATCTCCTATTTAAGTAATCAATGTGAGCCACGACGACAAAATTCCGGAGATCTTATGTCCACAAAGTAAACTTTAGAGCATCAGTTTGAGTTCATAAATATAAGCTCATGGATATGTGAGTTAAAAAAAAAAACTCTACGAGAAAATCTATGCACGTCAAAAAAATAACAAAAATTAGGGGGAAAACTGAAAATTATGTTTAAATAAAGAAACAACTATAGAAAATTCTCATATTTTACCTCCAACTAGCAGCTATTGATTGATTATTATCAACGTTAGAAAAGAACGACACCCCACAGCTGCTAAAATCTCTCTCAATAGAACTGCGCCTTGGCTTCCGTCGGTAGCTCATGAAACCCTTTGATGGCTCCAATCAAATGCTCCATAACATCCATTCCAATACCGTGATTAACAATCTGAAAAAACCCAACTTCACACGATGCACGAATAATCTTTTCAACAATCATCGGTCGCTGCTTATCAGAGTCAGTGTTGTAAATTCTCTAAATATTGAGTTTGGATGAAGGAGGATCATGTCCATTGGGTGGTGTCCTATGCAAAGGATACTAACATGTTAGGACATGTCCTCCAAATTAGAGGAAATTCCTAGGCTCCAAATGGTGCACGGACCATTCCATGTCTATTTAAAGGGGCTTTGAAGTTCATTCTAAACATCTAGAAAATCATAAGTCTTGCGTCACTATATCTGTTGTTTTAAAATCAATAGAGAGATTCCACCATCTTTCCCAGTTCAAGATCTTGTTAAGGAGTACCCCTTGAACAAGAGGTATCCAAGGAGTACTAGGAGAACGTTAGCCACATTGCATTCGTAGAGCACCGAGACGGAGGCTAATAAGTTCTTAAGGACAGAGAGATCTCGACTTGGATTCATTTTCAGTTATAATATATAGTTTTCCAGGTTTTTCTATATGTTCTAAGTTTTAGGGTTTATGTTTATGATTATCGTGATTATAATCGGGTTCTGATTATTGTTGCATGTTAATTTCGTTTAATAACACACTATTTCCCCAACAATAATCTGAAGAAATTATTAATATTAGTGTTGTTAGATGAAAATTCACATGCTTTGATAATATATAAATTTTCTGGAAGATATACTTTGTGCATGAAAAATACTTAAGGGTGTTTGAACTCCCAAGGAACACATAGGCAAAAACTTAAATTTTCATAAGAACGTTCGATTGAGTACGAACATAAACCTTCGAGAATATTTTATTCGAACGCGGTTTCGGACGCTACACGAACGTAAACTCTCTGGAATATTCTGTTCGAACATATTCTTAAAGGAAATCTGAATGTGAACTCTCCAGTACACTTCATTTGAACGCGTTTACGAATGCTACATGAACGTGCACACACTGGACAGTCTCGTTTGAATGTAGATACAAACACGACACTAACGAAATTGGCTCTAGAACTATTTTTAGTTTAAAATAAACTTAGAATACTTTATAATATTAACTTAGCAAAATTATATACTGTAAAACAATAAACTTGATAGTATAGATTTAAGTTATTATTAGGGTGTTCAATTATCACAAGCATACACATAGTGATAAAGTTGAAATTAATTGTGTGTTGCATACTTGGGTCAGAATTAAAAGTGTAATCGTATACAAGTAATTACATCCAATCTATGTTGATTAATACAAATATCCATATATACATATATATATATACACACATTATACTGTGAAATTAGAAGTGTAATACTAAGTTTGAATTCCTAAGAGATTCTACCGAGAAAGTGTTTAAAGAATATTATGTCAAAAAGATGATAAGAGCCTAAGTGGTCAGAGATTTAAGTGGTTACTCTGGACCCTCCTCCCTTCCCCGGTCCTATGGGAATATTCCTTTATTTACTTTTCATAAGAAACCTTAATCGAAAATTCAATGACTTGTATTTATTGGTACTAATGTCAAATAGAACAACGAGTGGATACTTGGTATATCACTTGAATAAGATCATTTGTTGATCGTTGTGCAATTTATCTGTTGTAGCCTTATTGACCTCTGTTGGTTTTTCTAGTTACACATTGCTAGCGGAAACATAACAGTACATGTTGCTCATGGAGAAAAATCGGAAAAGTTTGGTGGGCAAACTTTAAACAGTGGCATAGCAAAATATTGTTCTACCTGACAACTCTCCAATTGTCTAAGTACCACAAAGATCCTTCGGGTCCTGTGGAGGATGAAACGGAAACAGCCAAGCAACTGCGAGAAGAGACATAGTCGTCTGGCGACTTCTTATGTAAGAACTATCTTTTCAGTGGACTTGACAATACCCTGTACAATGTGTACCAAGTCATGGTTTCTGCGAAGATTATCTGGGAATCTATCTAAAAGAAATATAAAATCGACGATGCCGGGCAAAAGAAGTTTATCATGGGTAGGTTCCTGGACTACAAAATGGTAGATTCAAGAATGGTAATGTCTTAGTTGGGTGAACTGTAATTGATCATTCATGAAATATTGGATGAAGGGATAAAACTCTGTGAGACATTTCAAGTTGCCACCGTCATTGAAAAGTTGCCTCCATCATGGAAGGACTTCAGGAACTATCTGAAACACAAAAAGAAGTAGATGAGACTTAAAGATCTTGGAGTTCAATTGAGGATCAAAGAGGACAATAGGAAGTCCGAGAAGGCCAGCTACAAGACTATGAAGTCTAAGGCCAACATTGTCGAAGGTGTAAAGGGTAGCAAGAAGAGAAAAAACAGTGGAGCTGATTCTTCCCAAGCTAACAAAAAGTTCAAGGGAAAGTGCTACAACTGTTGAAAAAGCAGTCATATAGCAAAGGACTACAGAAACAAGAAGTCTCAAGACAATGGCAAGAAAAAGAAAAATGAGGCCCATTGTAGGCACTGCATTTTTACATGTAAGTCCCGATGATGAGTCTCGTATAGAGACACTACCTCTTTAATTGTGAAAGCCGCGGGAAACGGACGTCGGAAGGGAAAAGTCAAGAATTAACATTTTTGTTGGATTTAACTCGCTGGATTAGCTTCGGGATCGCTTATTGGACCTCCGTTTCAAAGCACACCTTTAGCCCAAACCCCCGCAAGACACACACCAAGCCCACATATCCCTAAATCACACACCAAGCCCACATGCCCAAACAAAGCCTTAAGCCACACTCCCATAGCACCCTCCTAATTAACAAAAATCACATTAAACACATGCATAAATCAGGCCAAATCCCCTTCCTAAATTAAATAAATATCATGGATCTCTTGCCTAATTAAACTGAATCATATCCCTAACTAAAAGAAAATAAATTAAATTAAATCAAATCACTTCCCTAATTAAAAGATTTTCCTTATCACATACTAATTAAAAAGATATCACATTAATGCACAAATCCTTCTCCTTCCCAAACGAGGAAAGCCCCCATCCCTTTGCCTATAAAAATAACCCTTCACCACACATCTAAGACCCTAGCTCACACACATAATATTCTCACAAGAAACAACCTAACCTATTCACGCCCAAGCACAAACAAGAATTCTCATTGCCGCATCCCCAAGCCAGTCCATACACTCGCACAAATCATCTCCCTTGCACTCCTAAAATTGTCCCCAAGCCAGTCCATATAGCCGCATAAACATCATCAAACCAGCCGAGTCCAGTCGCTACTTCACTGCTCAAAAATCGCACCTAAACCCCTTCCCCACAGCTGCATAAACATCATCAAACCAGCCCAGTCCAACCGCTCATTTACTGCCTAAAACCGCACATAAACCCCCTCTTTACAACCGCCATTCCCAGCAACAAACCGCACCAACATACTACCAAGTTTGCCGCGTCTTACTACCCCATATCACTGCCCCACTTCATCACCGAACAGCCCCACTACACTGCCAGTAATTGCCACATATTAAACCCTTAAAACTACCCCGAAAACACTCTGAAATTGTCGTATAAACTGCCAGTTTTTTAGCCTTAAAACACCCCAAAACAGCAGTCCAATACCCCTCAAAAACTGCCAAAACAGTCACCTATTTACCTTAAAACAATAATCAGAAAATAAAACAAAAATAGCAGCAAAACGGAGTGAAAGTAGCTGTCCAAGCGGCGAAACAAGGAGGAAAAATGTTGGATTAGTGAACCAAAAAATTTACGGAATATCAACCCTTCCGACAGCCGTGTAACGCGCTTTCGAGAGACGACAAAAGAGGTTAGATCTGAGGGCATCTTTTTTATTTCTTATCTTTCATTTATTTTAATATATTATCGCATGAGAGTCATTTATTGAGGTATGATGTGATTTTCGGATGAGCGGAATGCGTGTTTTCTTTTGTGGTATATCAGATGGAAACCCGAAGGTAAATTCCGTAGCCAAATCCAAATAGACGGTAGTATGGTCTGCACTCGGGATACAATACCACATACCACTTGAAAGGCACACGTATTTAGTTTCATCTAACCATGTATTTAAGCATGATTAGGTTCCTAGTACGCTATTTATTATTGAAGCATGATTTAGTCTAGTATGTCGTTTGTTTTTAAGCATGATTATGTTTATGCATGATTTATTTCTTTGATTTTGCATTAAGAATTTAATTTACATTTTGTTTAAGTAGTCATTATTTGTTCTTTGTGTTTTATGATTTGACATGCTCGTTGTGTGATATCGTATGCTTGCCGTTATAATGACTTATTTTTAAAGCATGCGAACTTAGTTATAGGATTTATTTTGATGAATGAGAACTATATCTAAGTCACATTTGAGCATATATGTTGAGTAGATTCGGTTAGTTTATTACACAAATCATATCATTACGAGTGACATAAGTAAGGGAACATTTCGAACCCAACGGTTTGAGGTCTTCCGTTGCCAGGGGTGAGTGCGGTCTTAAATCACATTTTCCCGGTTCGCACCGGGTGGAGACTCCATGTTATTTCTTCGGTTTAGTTCCCTCGTGGACTATTCCATACTCCCAACTAGGCCACGAGCCTAAAACACCGTCGTCAATATCTGTGTCCCACAATTTGGTGACTCTACTGGGGATAGAGAATTGGCCCCGAAATCATGTCTTGTGATGTTTATGATTTGTACTTTAGTTAATCGTGTCTATAGTGGGTTGAAAGGGGTCTAATCAAAGGCATTATTGAAGCTTGGTAATGGTTTGGTGTCTCACTTCATTCATTACCTTTCTACAAGGAAAAGCTGTGAAGACACCTAGATAATCATGTACTTGTAGCTTACTGTGATGGACTAATTTGGAGGACTCGTTGTTTATTCCTTTCACCAAGCGATAAGAGCCTAAGAGGCTTGGGTATTTAAGAGAGTTCGCTCCACCATCCCTCTGGGGAATCTACAACGGGAAATCCATTTGACAGTCAGTCACGCACCTTAACTCGTTAGCACGTACCGTAAGGTTTAAAAAAAGGTGCGCTCTCTTGGTCGCTTGAACCCTTGAGTGGGGAGTCCTAGTTGTGGCCAATCCTTCATCAACGAGAGCCTTTGTCCGCACTCCTGTAAACCCACATGAGAACCTTAGTCGTAGAACTAATAGAAATTATTTATTTTGTGATTATGTTTTGGACCGTCGTCATTTGGATCCAGTTGGACCTTTTGTCAAAAGATGTGAACTTGTTGGGCCATTTAAACTGGGACGAGTTCGTATCCTTTGACAGTTGGGCCAAAAGCTTCTAAAAAGCCGATGGGCTATTTTATGTGTGGGCTTCTTATCATTTGAAGTCGTTTAGCCATGTTATCGCAAAGGGTAAACCTATTGTGCCTTTTCAACTGGGACAAGTTTGCGCCGCACAGTAATGTGATTGAACACTTTAGAATGATAATGGGCCAATTAGTATAGAATTTTTATGAATTTATACATTACATGCATTGCACGCATACACACTGACACACGATCTTAAAAGACACCATAGATTCCCATTGGGTTAGGGAATATAGGAGACTAATCAAAAGGCCATCAGTAAACATGAGTGAATCAATCAACGAGGGGTCTCGCATGGATCAGATTGAAGCTAATCTCACCAAAGTCACTGAACAACTGCAAGCTTGGCTGCCGCTATGTCTAATATGGTTGTGCCCCGCGCTACGGGAGGATCTAAAAAAGAGAGGCGAGAAAGCCCTCCAAGTGGATTGAATGATGACGCTCATGTGTTTGATGATGATATGGCCGAATATGTAGCAACGAGAATAGTCGGGTCTTAGGCCGAAATGCAGAAACTTCATGATCAAATTGAGTCAGTTACCCATAAATTGAAGGGGAAGCATAAGGATTTATTGGATTATGATGCAATGACCTTCGAGGAGCAGCTGCTAGCTCAGTTTAAAATGCCCGACATTGCCAAATTTAATGGAAATGGAGACCCGAGGGTCCATCTATGGCAATATATCTCGGTAATGAGTTCAGTAGGCATGTCACAGCGCCAAGTCCAAAAAATGTTTGGGATGTCACTCGAAGGGGCACCTGTAGTGTGGTATCACAGCCTTGAGAAAAAGGTTAAGGAAGATTGAAGGGAACTGGAAGACGTCTTTATGAAGCAGTATGTTACAGACTTGGAGATCGATTTGTCACTTCGCGACTTGGAGAACACTAAGCAAAAGCCGAATGAGAGCTTTAAAGACTATGTAGACCGTTGGAGAGGTCAGCTTTTAAAGATGCAGACTCGACCCTCAGAGAAGGACCAAATAAAGATGATTATCAAGGGTACTAAGCCCTCGATTTATGGTAAGCTGAGGAGGATGACCTCCATGATTGCAGATTTCCGGTAGCTGAGGGAAACTATCATAGATATTGAAGAGGAGAAAGCCAAGAATCGAAAGTTTTATAGTCTGAATATGAGGACTGTCGGAGGGCCCTCGGGTGCTAAGCCTATTACCGCGGAGGTTACTGCCATTAAAAACCGGCGCTTTTCCAACCTGGGTAGACCTTTGTCCAAAGTTCTTGAGAAATTGACAAGGCAAGGACTCTTGAAACCCTTGGAGCCGAAATCACTCCCAAATCCTCCCCCACCAAACCTCAACAGGAACCGCTACTATCACTTCCACCAATAAAATGACCATGACACCGATAGTTGTGCCCATCTCCGCCATGAGATCCAAGACTTGATTGACTCCCACAAGATTCCTGACCTTGAGAAAGAATAGCCAAACACATACCACAACCCCCTGCCTAACTATCACTCCATCCCATCGCCTACCTATATGATCAACTCTGGCTTACCAGAAGACATTGTCCTCCGAACCTTCGACCACCAAGCCTTTTACCTGGGTATTTGGGATAGCAACAGTGAGGATGAGATGGAACAGAAGAAGAATTTCTGGGAGGATTTCTCGAGTAGTGACGAAGAAGAGGTGAATGGGATGACCCGAAGTTGGCGCTTTTATAGTGATACTGCAGAAAAATGGAAGGAAATGCTGATGAAAGGCCGATGGAGACGTAGTGCTACGGTAACTGAAGAATACCCGAGCATATTTGAGTATCTATGAGTTTTTATGTGTGTCCAGAGAGCACAGACGAGCTATGGTAGAAGCCTTGAGTAAGATAGTAGTGCCCGAGGATGCTAATCCCGCAATGTTTGTCAGATCAGTGCAGAAGGAAGCTCTACAAATAACCTTTTCTGAGGAAGAACTCCCGGCTGAGGGGAGAAACCACAATAGGCCTTTGTTCATCCGAGCTGAAGTGAGGGGCAAGAAGACATCTTGCGTGATGGTGGAAGATGGCTCATCCATCAATGTGTGCCTGTTGAAGATTTTGGCGAGGCTGGGTATGAAGCCGACTGATCTGAGTCCTTCTAATATGACTATTAAGGCTTATGATGATAACAAGATGAGAGTTGAGGGTACTTTTGTTGCAGTAGCCAAGGTTGGACCGATTGAGGACGAGGAAGAGTTCACAGTACTGGATATCCCAGCCATTTTTGCCTTGTTGTTGGGAAGGCCGTGGTTTTATAAGCTTGGGGGTGTGCCCTCTACTCTACATCAGATGATTAAATTCCCATATGGAGGAGAGATTGTCACCATCTGAGCTGAGGTGTACAATGCTGTAGCCACTTTGAAAATACAACCTTTCACGAGGTTCCAAGTGTCGGAAACTTTTGAGGAGTGGGTGGATCCCAAGGTAGCTAAGATCATGGAGAAAATACAATTCGAGCCGGGTAAAGGCTCAGCATTGCCAAACTTTAAAGGGCAGACTACTCGGAGAGGATTGGGATACCAGTCTGATGAAGATAAGCCTAAGGCTAAGAGAAAGGGGCTGAAGTTGATGGAATGCTTTGGAAAGGCTTCGAGGTATCAAGGAGAGCCCGAACGAGTAGAAGTTAACGGGATTGTGTCCCGGATTTGAGATCTTCCAAGATATGTTGGGTGAGAAGCCGCTGACATAGGAAGTTGCGAAGAAAGAAGAAGATAAATGGGAAGAAGAACTGATGAAATTGGAGAGCTTGACTCGCAAGGAGGGTAAGGAGCCTGAGAAGAAATCGGTTGCGGATGATGAAGTGTCTGTATAAGATGAAGACATTTATCTTCCTGATTTATTTGAGTGTACTCCCGCATTTATTAGCAATAAAGACAATCATTTTACTTATCTGTCTGAGTCTCATCCTCTTAACTTACATGACTTAAGCATATTTTATATCAACTCCGCTAAAACAAATGCATTCAACCTAGGTACGTCTGAAAGCCCCAAGGAAGTCTTAATTGTGAGTGAAGTAACCGCCGAAGAACGGAAAATATTAGAAGAGATATTGGTCAAATATGCTAAAGTATTTGCTTGGTCCTACGAGGACATCCCTGGAGTAGATATAAGCATTGCTCAGCATGCGATACCAACTTATCCAAACATGAGGCCGGTAAAGAAGAAGCTTCGGAGAATGAGACCCGAGTGAGCCGAGAAGGTCAGGGAAGAAGTTAAGAAGCAAATAGATGTGGGATTCCTGGAAGTGGTGAAATACCCTGAGTGGCTGGCAAACATTGTGCCAGTACCGAAGAAAGATGGAAAAGTTAGAATGTGTATGGACTACAGAGACCTCAACAAAGCTTGTCCGAAGGTTGATTTTCCTTTGCCGCATATAGATGTACTTGTTGATAGTGCGGCATTTTCTGCTATGTACTCATTCACGGATGGGTTCTCGGGATACAATCAGGTTCTTATGGCTGAAGAAGATAAGCATAAGACCACATTTGTCACGGAATGGGGAACCTATTGCTACAAGGTGATGCCGTTTGGGCTTAAGAATGCCGGAGCCACTTATCAGCGGATGGCCACTACTTTATTTCATGACCTAATGCATAAAGAGAGTGAGATGTACGTGGATGACATGATGGTTAAGTCAGAGACAAGAGATGGACATATAGAAGCATTAGAGAAGTTCCTTGAACGAGTCGACAAGTACAACCTACAATTGAATCCTAAGAAGTGTGTGTTTGGAGTAATATCGGGGAAGTTGATTGGCCATACAGTAGGAATGGGAGGAATAGAATTGGATCTTGAAAAGATCAAGACTATTATTGAGATGTCAGCACCAAAGACGGAAAAAGAAGTCAGAGTATTCCTTGGGAAAATCCAGTACATCAGTCGGTTTATTGCCAAGTTGACATCAGTATACGAACCTATTTTCAAACTGTTGAGGAATGTTAGAGTTTCTAAGGGTCCCAAGATCAAAACTCAAGCATGAATCACAAGTGAATACAACGACGGAAGTTGCGGAATACTTACATCGAGCGGTTGAGTGATGCGGAGGCAACAAAAATTCAAATTCTGCCCACTGTATTCACGCCAACTGCAGCAGTCCAAGCTCACTGGTTTGCGCCATTCTGAGTCACTTCCAAGCTCCAAGCTTCGTCGTAGTGATTTCCGGCTCATGGGTACACTTCCCTATCACCTTCGCATTGCTCTCGGAGTGTGCTAGCACTCTCGTTTTGCCACAAAACGCACTGCTTCCCTCCATTTTGTTTGTTAAAAATCGGCAGTCCACTGCCTCACATGAACAACAAAAACATGAGTGAAGAGAGGAAGAAGAAGAGGAGAGAGAGGAGGGAAAGTGGGTGAATTATTGTATATGGTTTTGTGTTGTTTTTATGCACTAATACACTTGAAATTAAATCCAATTCATTTCAAACACATTTGGCTTTAATTGCCAACCACACACATCACCTTTATCACATCAAGTCACATCACTCACATCACTTTATCAATCCAATCAATTGTCACATCACTCACATCATTCAATCAATCCAATCAATTGTCATATCACTCAAAGTGACATGATTTGACGCTTGATGTGACGCTAGATGCGACTAGTGACTTGAAGCTTGTTTTTGACGTGCCGCATTCGAATTCGAAATGCGAATGCGCTCGTAAATAATCTCGGGCTTGAGTTCGCTAATTCCAAATTAACGAATTTTCCGTTGCATCGTAATTAAACGATTACGCCTAGCAAAATCACTATTCACGTCGCCAACGAATTAATTCTAAATTAATTCGTTCGCCCGAATTAAAATCTAATTTTAATTCCACGTCGAAATCCAATTTCGATTAATATATCAAATATATTAATTCCACGATTAATTCCAAATTAATGTTTCTCTCTCTTTAATCGATATTTTATCCAAGATAAAATATCTCCGCAATTAATCCCAGATTAATTTTCTCTCTCATCATATTAATCCCAGATTAATAAAAGTGCGAGTCATACGTCATCGGTGAATCTTTGGGAAGCGACCCATGAGATCCCCGGATATGTTGGCAGTCAAATCGGTCGTTGGACTATCCGAACACGTGAGTACCAAGTACTACATTTCACCGATTTACAAGACAAGGTTGGCTTCTAGCAAAGCACCATGCCTACCCAATTCTCCGGAAATATCCTTACAGGAATAAGGATCTATTTCAAGCGCAGTATACCGTAGTATTGCGTATTTCTGTCCAGTATCGGATGATCACATGCAAGGCCTGGGGCTGGTACACTGTCTGCCCCGTACGAAGCATATGTCGGATGACAAGCAACTAGTCTCTTTAAAATCGGATAATCATGACAAGTCATATTATCCCGACGGTGCAACCTTATATAGAGAACGAGTTCTGTATCCCTGCGTGATCATCAACTCCATATGACTGGAGTGACACTTCCGTCTTGACATTACACCCAACACAGTACGATTCTCAATATACCCAGTATTGGCGTACACAGAACCGGTTAAAGCCCTGGACGACCGCAACCAAAGTATATTGATCGTCGCAAGTATTAGCGATGCAAGTCTCAGGTTAAGACAAAATACAACTACCCTGATTTCGGACTTCCATAGACACGTAGTCATACTACCAATGGAATTCCGAGGGGGTCTAATCCAGAGCGAAGCTGTTTCCCACACCATCGGTGAAACACAACCTCCTATTACACCTGCATAAGTATCCAATACCCAAATATATGAGAACTATGACGTTGTGCCCTCACAACGTGCACAAGTGTAATACTAGTCTTTTACGCATTCATCGATGTCCAATCTCGTTAATGCTCTGACTAAGGATGTTTAATGATTTATCCTTCATGGACTGATACTGTCTCATATCATTATCCGTCCAGGAACAAATCATAGGGACCTCTTATCATTTATATATCTAGGTGATCTAATCACAAATGATACGAGTGCAATCTCCTATGCCACATAGTTAATTTGTACAACACACCGTGATCTGTACAAATAGTGACGCTATGGGTCATAATTGTCCAACAATCTCCCACTTGGCCTATAGCCAGTCACTCGAGTGTTTAACACCCGAACTATGTACGGTTGGCTCAAACTGTTGAGAAAAGCTTTCGTCAGCGGATTTACATGAATATCATCTTGATGCGATTTATTCGATCATCACATCGCCACGATGTATGATCCGAACGAATCAGATGAATATGTAAGTATGTATCTGGATCGTTGATGAGACCATTAATTCTTTAGCCTGTGCTGATGCCTAGCTCAGCTGCTAACAGAACTATATCTAATCTAATTAGATATGTATCGACCCAAATGACTTCTATTGCTGCCTCAACTGCTGTAATTAACCCGCATTTGTTGTTTATTCGGTAACAGTATCTTGCTTGGAAGATTTCCAACTCACTGTACCTTTATTCAAACTGTATAGTACCATTTTCGACTTTTAGTCGTCTTTATCGGTTATAGGAAACTTGCTACAGTGATCCCAGTCACTTCAAGTTCTCATTCTCCATAGCCTAAGACAGCATCCTTAGTTCTCTAAGATACTAAAGGATGTTCCTAACATCAATCCAGTGACTATCACTAGGATTAGCCTGTTTGTGAATCCATATGCTCAAAGCGTATGATACACCAGGTCTTGTATATTTTTCAATGTACGGTTCCACAGAGAGTATTTCGAAAACCAAGTTTTCGCCAACATTTATTTTATGGGAATATCATTTCCAAGAAATGACATATTATCATTATTTTATAGGATAGCTATTGTTAGTGCGCTCCCACTAACCCTCTTATTTACACAAGAATCATTTTCGTTTTGAATTAAATCATACACCATCATGATTACATCAAAACGATAATTCCAAGAACCTAATGCTTGCTTCAATCCAATCATGGATCGAATAACAACCATTATCCAAATGGATTTACCGTGGCAACAGGTAAAAGGTTGAATCGTAATCAACACAATGTCGATAACGATACCTTTCCGTTAAAAGCCTAGCTTTATACGTTGGTATGTTGCCATCCATGTACGTCTTCCTTGAAGACTTATAAAGTACTAATAGGCACAATGCCTTGTGGTACATCAACTAGTCTCCAAACTTATTGATATACATGGAATCCATTTCGGACTCATGACACTTTGTCATAATAGGGAGTCGATACCTTGTATCACTTCCTTAGTTCTCGTGTATTCGAAGATTAATGGTATAGTTTCATCCTTGATGAACTATATATGTTCCATTATGATTTGGTGCCTTGAACAGTATTACTTTACTCGATTTCATCGAGTTATACTATCCTCCCACTTACCACTGCATATCGGTATTCCTCTTAGAAAAACCGCATGGTGAGCAACAATCTAATTGTTCTTATGTGAGGTGTATAAGTACAATACTTATGGTATCCCTAGGATGACCTACAATTGGCACTTATCCTATTTGGGTTTTAGTTTGGTATTATCCAAACATATGCCAAGCATACCCAAATGGTCAGGAATGAGAAACCCGGTTTCTTTCCTGTTCATATCTAATATGATATCTGTCAAACAGATTATTATGGAACCTTATTCAAAATAAGTTCTTCACTGTTTAAAGCTTATCCGTTGAAGGAAATGGTAGCTCAGAGCGACTCATGATTAACCTTATTATGTCTAACAAAATTCGGTTAATCCTGTTCGGACACACCGTCAAACTGACGTGTTCCGGGAGGAGTCCTCATTGAAAGAATACTATACTCTTTTAAGTATACGAGAAATTACTGCTTAAGTATTTTCATTACGGTTTTACCGTGACGGTATAATACTATAGCCGATCTGTTTGTCTATTTCGTGTCGAAACTATAAAAGTTTCCGATCTGTGTTCTTCAAAAGAAATACACAACCATTACGCGATGCCACATCCGTATAGGTCACGTAATATTCATATCCACCTCTAGCCTAGCTATACATGGGCCCACTTGCTTCACTATGAAATAGGGCTAACAGATCGGTGGCATTTTCACTTTTACCGAGTAAAGGTGTTTTAAGCACTTTGCTTAATAAACTAGATTCGTAGACTTTATTTGAATAGAATCAAAACAGTCCAAGTACCCACTCTTCAAAAGTGTGGATATACGAGGCTTGTTTAATTGTGTCCTAGACGACAATGCCACAATTAGTTTCTTAACTGATCAAATCAGTTTGAGCTATTTATTTGTCATGTTATATATTGAGATATTATTTATATTCAAAATATAAATTCTGTTATTCACATCTAATGTGTTTATCTAAATATCATCCTTATATAATAAAACACTTTAGTGTTCTAGAATATAAAGGTACACCCGCAGCGGGTTATACGCGATATAGAGATAATGTTTCTAGTCAAACTAGTTACATTTTAACAGTTTCCTAATTTAAGTACACACACCCGAAGGGCAGTTCCTAAACTTAGGTATCTACGGTTAAAACAGCGACTATCGTCCCGTTTTCAATTCGCAGAGTAATTGCGTCTGAAGTCAGTATTCTCCACAACAGTACATATTTATGTATCACACTAAGTATTTAAAATCCAATTTCAATACTAGTTGTGAACATAATTATGACAAACATATTTGAAGTTAGAGCCTTGCTCGTCTTCAATTCCTTCTTAGGATATATCCTTTTATCTTCCCAAAAGATTATTATGATTTTGCCTTTGCCTATTTCAACATTCCAGTAGCTTTTGGCCAAGCCTCGGGTTTCTAGAATATTGAAGTAAGGTGTGCCTTGCACTACTTGCCTAATTGCAAACTTTGACTTTGTCTCCTTGAGAATAGTCATTAATTCTCCAAGAATTATTTATTGCAATTTAGTATTTCAAAGATCTAAAATAGATCCATGAAAATCCTTCAATTTCATTATCATACTTTTAAGGATCTAATCCGTAATTCTGATTCAGAAATTAAGGAGTCTACTTCGACAAGCTTAATGGATTAAGCGCTAAAGTTATCATTATACGAATATTCCAAATATCATATTCCACTAATTTGCTTAACTCCGGGCTTTAGGCATAATTCATTATTTTATCAAATAAAATAACTTATTAATTTCCAAGACCATCTTGAAATTATTCTCAATTTGAAAATTAAAGTCGTTTAAATACATTTTCACCCAGGATTATGTTTTAAACACTAATCTTTCATATTTATCTTGATTTTAATAGCCCAACTATTTAATCAACGATTTGTGGTACTATTGATTATAATGATTATAATAGTCCAACTATAAATCAAATATAGATTTAAATTAATTAACCTCAATTACATTGATTACTATAATCCAATTATAAAATCAACTGTAAACTGAAATTAATTAATTCAAATATATTGATTAATATAATCCAATTATATATAATCAACTATAATACAGTCCAACTGTTTATGAAAACAACAATTTAAATATTAGTCCAACTAACATTTAATCTAACGACGAAATAATTTGAATAAGCGCGTATGGCGAGTAATTGAACAAGTATTACAAATTCAATTCTTACCTCCCACTATTTTTCGGCGAGCCTCTAACCCTCTGTCGAGTACTCGGGAAACCGTGTTTCCTAGTGGGCTAGGATCCCGTTAAATATCACACAATCTTGACTTTGGCCAACAAATTGTATGATAATTAACTAGGTAGATCTCTAAGATCAATTGGATCCAATCCAATTCCTAGATCCGGTAGGAGGACGTCCAAGTCCAAAACATATATCTTATATATGCCAATACATCCAATGTATTACCTAACCTTTTCTTCTGAATCAACTAAGCTTTGGCTTTGGCACAACAAGCTTAATGATCCCAGTTAAGCGCGACCCATTGACCATGGAAAGCTTCGTAATCAATGTCGATGGACAAGAAGTGGTCTTGACTTTGGCCAACAAACCACAACTTGGACATGACACTGACATGTAACAAAGCCTTCGTGATTCAAACACATCTTTGACAGACAAAGGCCTTGACTTTGGCCAACAAACCAATGTCGTCTCGGATCTTGAGTGAGAATCACTCAATGGAAGGAAAGACGCTTAATATTATTTGAGGGTTTTTCGCGTGCAAATTTGCAACCAATTTATTATCTTTGTTAAGGTCTCATCATCATACACCTTTAAACATGCATTCTAAACACATAATAAAGCGCATATGAAATAAAATAATAATGATATGCGGATGGATACTTTACATTGATCCTAGATCAAATTTCTCATTTTCTCTCTCCAAAGCTAGCACATGTATTTACTTCTACCCGTTACACTACACTTCTAAAGAAACCTCATTTACATTCAGGGGAATAGGTGAGAAGAGAATACAAAGAGTATAGAGGTGATAAGGCTGGACTCGCAGGTACAATTAATAAATCAAATTTATTACAATTTCCAAAATTGTCCCACCCGACTAATATCCATCTGATATACATTATTCATGCATCGCAACCATGTATTCACTCAAGCATGTTATCAATCAATCTAATCCAAGTAATTAATCTGATAATTAGTGATCATCCAATGTTCAAACAACAATTTGATTTTGTTCGAGCCAAACTCGTATTTGCGAATAAGTACTTAAAATACGAATTCTCGAATTAAATTAAACTACATAATTAAATCCAATTTGATATGTATTTAATACTAATCCAATTATTTAATTCCAATTAAATCTTACACTTTATTTACGAACCTTACGACTTAAATTCCAAATTTAATCGTTTCGGGTCTCAAAGCCCGATGAATATCCAATATTAATTTAATTAAAGTCTAATGGGCTTTTAATTAATTTCTTAAGGCGTGGAATTTTGGTCAACTCGAGTCAAACCGAATAACCAAAATCCAATCCGGGAGTTACCCCATAAGCCTAGAAATCAATCTTGGCCCATTAGGCCCAATTAAACTTTAAAGGTCCATTTGTCGCATTTGGGCTTTATGGTAACGATTTTGGGCCCAATTGGATCCAATCCAATTTGCCTAAACCCAACTTTGTACAACAAAGCCCAATAAGCCCATTTACAACATGACAAGCCCAAATCCAATTTTAAGCCCAATAAATTAAATCATAAAATCCAATTTCAAAATCTAATTAATTCCAAAGTGTGTTTCATGATTAATCACCTAAATCATTATTTCCAAAACACAAATTAGGCTAATTAATCATGCTCAATTTCATCATCACATGTCCAACACATTAAGATTAAAATCAAACCCATTACATGCTTTACTACTCTCGGCAATATGGACTAATTTTATGTCAATTCCGAATTCAATCCAATTAAATCCAAATTAACATTAAATCAACATCCTCAATCATTTCAAGTCATCCAATGATCAACGAAACAAAATTACCAAGATTTAGGGCATACTCCTATTCGGCCAACACATCAAAATTGAGGAAATTTGTTCCAAACAATATTTAATCAAATTGATCCAATCAATTATCAATTAAACATGTATTAAGCATACTTAATCATCCAATTTCATAATTGCATACTCAATTTCATTTACCCAATTTCAAGCTTTATGACATACTTGGCAATTTGGGGATTTTACGTCCGATTCGAATTCAATCCAATTGATTCCGCAATCGACACTAAATCATCATCCCGAATGATTTCCAACACATCCAATTGTCAAAAATTAAAATTCCCAAGACATTAAAGGGCATCACATTTTCGGCCAAGGTGGAAATTTGGGGGAAAAAATGATCCAATCAAATTTTCTTGAAATTGACCCAATCAATCTTCAATTCAAACACAATTAAGCATACAAATCCATCCAATTTAATTTATCATGCTCAAAATCAAGTTTGCCCAAATTTTAGCCCTTACTTTTTCATGCTTTTAACTTAAGCTCTTGATGCCATTGTTGGAGTTTCTAAAGGTCCCAAGATCAAAATTCAAGCATGAATCACAAGTGAATACAAAGACGGAAGTTGCGGAATACTTACATCGAGCGGTTGAGCGATGCGGAGGCAACAAAAATTCAAATTCTACCCACTGTATTCATGCCAACTGCAGCAGTCCAAGGTCACTAGTTTGCGCCATTTTGAGTCACTTCCAAGCTCCATGAGATGTTGGCAGTCATACGTCATCGTCATCGGTGAATCTTTGGGATGCGACCCATGAGATCCCCGGATATGTTGGCAGTCAAATCGGTCGTCGGACTATCCGAACACGTGAGTACCAAGTACTACGTTTCACCGATTTACAAGACAAGGTTGGCTTCTAGAAAGCACCATGCCTACCCAATTCTCCGGAAATATCCTTACAGGAATAAGGATCTATATCAAGCGTAGTATACCATAGTATTGCGTATTTTTGTCCAGTATCGGATGATCACATGCAAGGCCTGGGGCTGGTACAGTGTCTGCCCCGTACAAAGCATATGTCGGATGACAAGCAACTAGTCTCTTTAAAATCGGATAATAATGACCAAGTCATATTATCCCGACGGTTGCAACCTTATATAGAGAACGAGTTCTGTATCTCTGCGTGATCATCAACTCCATATAACTGGAGTGACACTTCCGTCTTGACATTACACCCAACACACTACGATTACGATCTCAATACCCAGTATTGGCGTACACAGAACCAGTTAAAGCCCTGACGACGACCGAAACCAAAGTATATTAATTGTCGCAAGTATTAGCGGTGCAAGTCTCAGGTTAAGACCAAATACACCTACCCTGATTTCGAACTTCCATAGACCCGTAGTCAATACTACCAATGGAATTTCGAGGGGTCTAATCCAGAGCGAAGCTGTTTCCCGCACCATCGGTGAAACACAACCTCCTATTACACCTGCATGAGTATCCAATACCCAAATATATGAGAACTATGTTGTTGTGCCCTCACAACGCTCACAAGTGTAATACTAGTCTTTTACGCATTCATCGATGTCCAATCTCGATAATGCTCTGACTAGGGATGTTTAATGATTTATCCTTCATGGACTGATACTGTCTCATATCATTCTCCTTCCAGGAACAAATCATAGGGACCTCTTATCATTTATATATCTAGGTGATCTAATCACAAATGATACGAGTGCAATCTCCTATGTCACATAGTTAATTTGTACAACAACACCGTGATCTGTACAAATAGTGACGCTATGAGTCATAATTATCCAACAAGGAAAGACCAGCTGGTGAAGTGGAATGAACAGTTTCAGAAAGCATTTGACAAAATCAGAGAATATTTGGTGAAACCTCCGGTTTTGAAACCTCTGAGACAGGGTAGACCCTTGGTACTTTATTTGGCTATTGAACCCGAAGCGCTGGGGGCAATGATGGTACAAGCAGATGAAAAGGGAGTAGAGTATGTTGTCTACTACCTTAGTAAGAAACTGCTTCCGTATGAAGCCCGCTATCAAGAAGTGGAGAAGATCTGTCTAGTAGTAGTATGGACGTCCAGGAAATTGTGCCATTATTTCCAGTCATACAAGATCCAAGTGGTAGCCAAGGAGAATCCTTTGAAGTACCTGCATTCGGTGCCATCGCTAGTCAGAAAGTTGGGCAGATGGTTAATGTTGCTGACAGAGTTTGATATCGAGTACCTTACTTCTAAGGTGATCAAAGGGCGAGTCGTGGCAGAGTTCCTGGCGTTGTAACCCATTGAAGGGGATCAGTACAAGTTTGAGTTCCCTAATGAGGAAATCCAAGCCATAGCAGTCCAAGGGTGGAAGAAGTACTTCGACGGAGCAGTGAACTATAAAGGAGCTGGAATTGGGATCGTAATAGTAACCTCCGAGAGAGAAACCCTACCTATGGACAAGAGTTTGATATTCAGAGTTACTAACAACATGGCCGAGTATGAAGCATGTGCTTTCAGGCTGACTGCATTGACAGCTTTGAGAGCTAAGAATGTCGATGTTTACAGAGACTCAATGTTGGTAATCCGATAGATGCAAGGAGAATGGGAGTTGAAAGAAGAACGGTTGAAGCCTTACTTGTTCTACCTCAGAAATCTAGCACAGGTCATCCCTGACTGTAAATTTCAACACTTGCCACGAGAAGAGAATCAGATGGTAGACGTATTGGCAATTTTAGCCGCAACTTGGGAAAATCCGGAGAAATTGGTGATGAGACCACTGATGTTAAAAACAGTGAGTAAAACTATTTACGAGATAGAGAGAATCTTGGAAGTAGAGGTCGACGATGGAAAACCTTGGTATCATGATATCCAACGGTACTTGAACATGGGGAACTCCCGGAGGAAGCGAGCAGAAAAGATAGAATAGCCATTCAGAAGTTGGCTTCTTAGTATGAAATTTTGAAATAAGAACTGTACAAGAGGCAAGCAAATGGTATTCAGCTGAAGTGTTTGAGAAAAGAAGAGGCTTAGAAGGTAATGGAAGAAGTGCATGCCGGTGTATGTGGACCGCACATGAACGGGTTGAATTTGTCTCGTAAGATTTTGAGGCAAGGCTTCTACTGGTCAACCATGGAAGCTGACTGCGCGAAGATGGTAAAGTACTGTCACGATTGTCAAGCACACGGTAATTTAAATCATTTGCTGGCACAAAGAGTTGCATGGGCTGTCAAAGCCGTGGCCTTTCTCAGCATGGGGAATTGATATGATCGGAGAGATTCGACCGAACGCATCGAATGGACATTGATTCATGGTAGTGGCATTAGACTACTTCTCGAAGTGGGTGGAAGTCGAATCATTCTGCAATGATACAGCCAAGCAGATAGCGAAGTTCATCGCTCGAAATCTCATCTGTCGGTATAGTATGCCGCACCACGTGGTCACGAATAATGGAGTCCAGTTTCAGGGAGAGACAAATGCGATGCTACAGAAGTATGGAATAGGCCATCACAAGTCCTCACCTTACAGGCCACAAGCTAATGGGGCAGTCGAGGAAGCCAACAAGACCATAAAGATGATTCTAGCCAATATGACTGAGAATTACAAAGATTGGCCTGATAAGCTACCGTATACCCTGTGGGGATACAGAACTTCTTTGAGAACGGCGACTGGAGCCACGTCTTACTCCTTGGACTACGGAATGGAAGCTGTACTACCAGTGGAAATTGAGATACAGTCCATGCAGGTGTTAGCAGAAGCAGAATTGCCTGAACGAGAATGGGTAACGCAGAGGTTTGAATAGTTAGCATTGATGGATGAGAAAAAGATAAAGTCCCAACATCACATGTAGATATACCAGAAGAGGCTAGCTCGAGCATTCAATAAGAAGGTGTGTCCTACCAAGATCAGAAAGGGTGATTTGGTGCTTAAGCAGTCGAAGCCATCGACAACAGACCCGCGAGGAAAGTTCAGACCAAACTAGGAAGGACCCTACATCGTCCAGAAAGTAATGAGAAATGGAGCAGTGAAACTGTCAGTCTTGGAAGGGAACGAGTTCACCGAGCCGGTCAATATAGACAGACTAAAGCTGTACTTTGCCTAAGGGAGAAAAGACTGAGTAGTCACCAGCAGAAGACCTGACCCGACGGGATAGGAAAACTCATGTATGCATGCATACACGTAACATATTTTGCATTCCTTCTTATTTTGTCTTATTTTGTATTCATATGCTTTGAAAAAAGAAAAGAGAAAGCGGCAAAGACAAGCCAATCAGAAATAAGTGAAAGCACAGTATCAGATTCAGGGTTGAGGCCCACATTAGTTTCAGTTTCGAGAAAGAATCCCAGGGTCGAGGCCCACATTGGTGTTAGTTTGGGTGGTAATCTCAGGGTTGAGGCCCATATCAGCATGAGTTTCGAGAATGGATCCCAGGGGGCGAAGCCCATATTATCAGCAGTAAAAATGAAGAATTTCGTGGAGTGAGTGAAAAAAAAAAGAGAGAAAGAGAGAAAAGTCTTTGATAGTTAGGCATATGTCCGGTGATGACATTGTTTGTTGCAAGAAGAAGCCTTAGAAATGATAAGTGCGAGGCGTGCTCTCGTCCGGTACTCTGAATGGATTGATCTCAGGTAGACTCACGAGTATTTGATTACGGGATCTCAACAGTAGAAGCCTGAATAGTTGACGATGACTAGTTAAAGAGATGTGGATCAGTGAATGACTGTTTGCCTGGATGTCCACCCTGGTTTACTTATGTTACGATATATGATATGGTCGGAAAACAAGAAAAAAAGTCTCTACAATAAAAAGAAAAGAAAATAGACCCCCTATAACCGATAAGCGTGAAGCTACCCATGGCAAGTATTAGGACCACCATGAGGAGAAATGCTACCTTAAAGGGTAGGTGTGTCAAAGAGAGAAAAAGAAAGAAGGAAAGAAAAGAAAAGAATAAAAGAAAAAAAAAGAATGAAAAGAAAGAGACGACGGAGAAAAAAAAAAAAATATCCATGTTGAGTATGACGAAGTAATTGTTGGGTTTCTAGGTTAATCCCAAGATCATTCAAGCATAGAAATAGAATGAATACACATAAGAAGTATGGGGAAATCATACTTACAAAGATCGGCTTTGAATGTGAAGAATCAACAAAAATTTTCCCTTTGTAGAAGCTCTCGACCAAGGTCTCTATTTTGTTGAAGAAGATGAACAAGCTCCAAGCTTCCTTAGGATTCCAAACTCTTAGTTCGGCTTCCCTATCACCTTGTATTGATCCTTTAAGTGTGCTAGCAAGATTGGAAGAAAAACTATTCTTCTTTCTTCCTCCAAGGCTCACGGCAATGGTCTATTTTGGGGGAGAGAGAGTTTTCAATTCTTTTGTTATTTTTTTTCCAAAACAAAATGAAAAATCTATTACCAAAATTTGGTATCTAACCTTTCCAAAAGTCAACCAAAATTTTGGCTCCAAAATTACATTAAATTCCCACACTGTTAGTGGTTCCTAGAACATGCCAATGATCTAATAAGCATGAAAGCATGATAAAGATCAATATAAGATGCGGAAAAATACTTACAATGAACAGATTTGACTTTTAAAAATTTATCTTTGATCTCCAAGATCCAAGAGTTGTATGTTGAATCCAAGCTTTTAGATGTTTCCCTATCACCTTTGTTGATTCCTTGAAGTGCTAACTAACTTGACTTTGCCACAAAATCAATGAGAAGAGAGCAAGGAGGTTCACGCCCAAGCCATAGTTTCTAGGGTTTCAAGTGTGTGTTGAGTTACCAAATGAGAGAGAGAGATGGTTTTGGTTGAAACCAATTTACCCTTTTCACCTAAACAAGGTGGTTGGGTAAATGGTTTCACCAAAACCATTCCAAGGTGGTTGAAAAGTGGATGGTATGGCATAAATGCCAACCACTCCCCCAACTACCACATTTAATGTGGGCCCCACATTTTAATTCCAAGTTCGAATGGATTCTACGAATGTTTGCCGCGGCTCGGATCCGTTTAATCCGATTAAACGAATTCTTGTCGTTAAATAATTAAATCTAATTTAATTAAATGACGACACATCGTAAATTTATTACAAATGCCGTTTACGAATTAATTCTAAATTAATCTGTTCGCAAGTATTAAAGTCCGACTTTAATTTCGTGTTGAAATCTAATTCCAATTAATATATCCGATATATTAATTATAGCCCATATGAATAAATTAAATAGAAAAATCAAATTTAACTATTAAATTTATTCTATCGATTAATTTCAAATTAATCGCGTTCTCTCTCTTCCGAACACATTTAATCCATGATTAAATAATACCTCAATTAATCCCAGATTAATTTTCTCTCTTAATTAATCCCAGATTAATTCTAATTTAAATCAACTGTCATCGGTGAATCTTTGGGAAGCGACCCAAGAGACCTCTGGACATGTTGGCAGAAAATCCGGTTATCGGACTATCCGATTAAGTGCGTACCTCGTACTACGTGTTAACCGATTTACAAGACATGGTTGGCTTCTAGCAAAGCACCGTGCCTACCCAATTCTCCGAAATATTCTTACTGGAATATACAATCTATGTCAGGCGTAGAATACGTAGTATTCCATATTGCGATCTAGTATCAGATGTCACATGCAAGGCCTGGGGCTGGAATAGTGTCTGCCCCGTACGAAGCATATGTCGGATATCAACAACTAGTCTCTTTGAATCAGTTAATCATGACCTTGTCATATTATCTCGATGGTTGCAACACAATAGAGAACTATTATGAATCCATGTGTGATCATCATCTCCATATGTCTGAAGTGATACTTCCGTCTTGACATCACATCCAGTAGACTACGATTCTCAATAAACCCAGTAGAGGCGTACACAGGACCTGTTAAAGCCCTGGACGACCAAAACCAAAGTTTACCGATTGTCGCAAGTACTAGTGATGCAAGTCTCAGGTTAAGACCAAATACACATACCCTGACGCGGACTCCTATAGACACATATACATACTACCAATGGGATTCCGCGGGGTCTATCCAGAGCGAAGCTGTTTTTCGTACCATCGGTAAAACACAACCTCCTACCGTACTTGCATAAGTATCCTATACTTAAACATATGAGAACTATGCTGTTATGCCCCCCCTCACAAAGCGCACAAGTGCAATACTAGTCTATTCCACATTATCGATGTCCAGTCTCGATAATACTACGACTAGGGATATTTAATGATTAAACCTTTATGGATTGATATTGTCTCATATCATCTCAATCAGGAACTAATCATATGGACTTTTACCATTTATATATCAAAGTAAAAAAAATTACCAAACCGTAAAAGGCAATTTCATTACTATATAGTTAATTTTGTACAGAAACATAATGTCTTTTACAAACAGTGACGCTATGGGTCATAATTGTCTAACAATCTCCCACTTAGCCTATAGCCAGTTACTCAAGCATCTAACACCTGAACTATGTAATTGTTTCTCAAACTTTTGCTGTGAAATAGCTTCGTCAACGGATCTGCAATGTTGTCATCTGATGCGACCTTCTCGATCTTCACATCGCCACGATGTATGATCTCACGAATCAGATGGAAACGTCGAAAAACATGCTTGGATCGTTGATGAGACCGTGGTTTATTAGCCTGCACTATAGCCCCGTTATTGTCACAATACAATGGAACGGGCTCAGCTCCTAACGAGACTACTTCTAATCCAATTAGGAATTTATGGATCCAAACTGCCTCTTTTGCTACTTCAGCTGGCAGCAATATACTCTGCTTCTATTGTTGAATCGGCAACAGTCTCTTGCTTGGAATATTTCCAGCATACTGCTCCGTTGTTCAAACAAAATATATACCCTGATTGCGACTTATAGTCGTCTTTATCGGTTTGGAAACTTGCATCGGTATACCTAATTACCTCAAGTTCTCCATTTTCATAAACTAAGAAAGCATCCTTAGTTCGTCTAAGATACTTAAGGATGTTCTTAACTGCCATCCAGTGACCATCACCTGGATCGGCCTGATAGCGACTACACATACTTAAAGCATACGAGACATCAGGTCGCGTACATATCATGGCATACATGATCGATCCGACTGCCGAGGTGAACGGTATCCGACTCATGTTGTTTCTCTCATCTTTAGTTTTAGGACACATGTCCTTAGATAGAGTGATGCCATGTGACATTGGTAACAGTCCCCCTCTTGGACTGATCCATGTTGAATCTTTTCAACACTTTGTCAATGTACGTGCTCTGGGAGAGTCCAAGCAGCTTTAGATCTATCCCGGTAGATCTTTATTCCTAGAGTATAGGCTGCTTCTCCTAGATCTTTCATGGAGAATTTTAATGAAAGCCAAGCTTCATCGATGTTAACATGGGAATGTCATTGCCCATAAGCAATACATCATCAACATAAAGGACAATAAAAGTCAGTGCTCTCCCAATAACCTTCTTATATACACAATGATCATCTTCGTTTTGAATGAAATCATATTCGTTTATGATCTCATCAAAACGTTGGTTCCATGACTGCGATGCTTGCTTCAGTCCATAAATAGACCAATTTAACTTACAAACCTTGTTTGCAAGTCCAGGCACGATAAAACCATCAGGCTGTTGCATATAAACATCCTCCAAATTGTTTCTGTTAAGGAAAGCGGTTTTAACGTCCATCTACCATATCTCGTAATCGAAATATGTAGCAATAGCAAGCATTATCCGAATGGATTTAATCATGGCAACGGGTGAGAAAGTTTCGTCCTAATCGACACCATATTGTTGACGATACCCCTTTGTTACAAGCCTAGCTTTGTATGTTTGTACGTTGCCATCCATGTCGGTCTTCTTCTTGAAGACCCATTTGCATCCAATAGGCTTTACGCCTTCTGGTGCATCAACCAGTGTCTAAACTTGATTAGTGTACATGGAATCCATTTCGGACTTCATGGCCTCTTGCCATAAAGTGGAATAGATATCTTGTATCACTTCCTCATACGTAGCCGGTTCGTTATCCTCAATGAGATTAATATCTACATGAGGTGAGATTAGAAACCCATACCTCTCAGGTTGTTTCCTTTCCTGATTCTCTCTCTACCTACAAGGTCCTTGTGTAATAGAAGATTGTGGTACAGTTCATCCTGGATGGACTGTTATTGTTCCGCTGAGGATTCTATGCCTGGAATAGTATCACTCTGATTTTCATCGAGTTCTACATTCTTCCAACTAACCACTGCATTTAGGAATTCATTCTCAAGGAAAATCGCATGTAGAGCAACAAATACTTTGTTCTATCGTGGGTGATAGAAGTAATATCGTTTGGTTTCCCTAGAATATCCTACGAATATGCATTTATCAAATTTGAGCTCAAGTTCGGTACCTTCCAAACGTTTGACGTATGCCCAGCATCCCCAAATCTTCAGGTATGAGAAACCCGGTTTCTTTCCTGTCCATATCTCATACGGAGTCTGTTGTACAGACTTTGACGGAACCTTATTCAAAATAAGAATTTCACTGTTTAATGCATATCCCCAGAAGGAAATAGGTAGCTCAGTGCGACTCATCATTGACCTTACCATGTCCAACAAAGTTCGGTTTCTTCTCCGTTCTGACACAACCGTTTAATTGCGGTGTTCCAGGAGAAGTCCACTGTGAAAGAATACCATATTCTTTCAGTAATCTAGAAACTCATTGCTCAAGTATTCGCCACCATACGTCAACCGTAATGTCTTTATACTCTTGCATGTCTGTTTTTTCAACTTCGTGTCGAAACTCTTTGAATTTCTCAAAAGTTTCCGACTTGTATCTCATAAGATACACATAACCATAACACGATGCATCATCCGTAAAGGTTACGAAGTATTCATATCCACCTCTAGCCTGGCTAGACATGGACCACATACGTCACTATGAACGAGGGCTAACAGTTCGGTGGCGCGTTCACCCTTACCGCTAAAAGATGATTTGGGCATTTTGCCTAATAAGCAAGATTCGAAGACGTCATATGAATTGGATCAAATCTGTCCAAATACGCACTCTTTGAAAGTGTGGATATGCGAATCTTGTTTATGTGTCCCAGACGACAGTGCCACATATAAGTTTTATCTTTGTTACTCATTTTGAGCCTTTGTTTGTTATATTATTTGTTTGAGATTGATTAAATTCAAAATATAAAGACCATTATTTGCAACAGCAGTGCAAATTTCTACATCATTTTAAACGCAAAACACCCCAGTGTTCCTGAATACAAAAGTATACCCATATTGGGTTAACATAGATACAGAAATGATATTCCTAGTCAAACTAGGTACACAATAACAGTCTGTAAGTTCAAGTACATGCCCTGAGGGCAGTTCTAAAACAAAAGTGCCAACGGCCAAGACGGCGACTGGTGCCCTATTTCCAACACGTAGATCAATCTCCCATGAGGTCAGTCTCCTGCTAATCCGCAGATCCTGCACATCAGTACATATGTGAGTACCACAACCAGAATCAAAAATCTAATTTTTAAAACTAGAAGTAGTCATGTTTATCCTAATAACAAACATACATGAAGCCGGTGCCTTGCCCGCTTTAATCTCCTTCTGGAGTACCTTGTACTCGTGGTAGTCACGCTTCCAGTGACCTCGCTTGCCGCACTGGAGGCAAACATCTTGAGATTTGGCCTTGCCCTTTCTTTTATGCTTCTTCTTCTTCACACCTCCAGTCGCATTGGGCCCAGCCCTCGGTGTCTGAGATGTCGAAGCAAAGTGCACCTCACGCTTATTGCCCTTAAGCAGCTCCTTCTCGGCTTCCTTGAGAACTGACAACAATTCTCCAAGAGTATCATAAGTGTTCATCAAATTATAGTTTATGATGAATTATCTCCAAGTGTCGGGGAGAGATTGCAAGATCATATCTATGGTAATCTCAGCCTTAAAGACTATCCCTATCTCAGCCAGCTCATCTATGTCAGCAATCATCTGTGCCACATGGGACTCAACAGACATGCCTTCTGACATACGTGAACGGAAGAGCTTCTTTACTAACTCATATCTCTGCGACCCTCGGTTAGATCGGTGAAGATCTTGCAACCTTGCCAACATGTTATAGGGATCGCAGTCCATGTTCTGTGGATGGAAATGCTGAGTCATGGAAGCAAGCATAATAGACTGAGCAGTATCGCAATCATCGCTGTGAGTCTTCCAAAGATCCAGCTCAAGTAACTGATCAGGTTTGGGCTTAGGCCCAAGAGGTGTCTGTATGGTGTACAGCAGCCTCTCGGCTCCAATGACTATCCTTAGATTCATTTCCCAATCTGAAAAGTTCGTGCCCTTAAAGACATTTTCGCCCATGATAATGTCTCGGACATTTCCCTTTCCAGTCATCTTGACTACGATAGTCCAACTATCTAGTCAACGATATTTGGGTACAGTCTAACTGTTACAAGAAAAATAACATTGTATTAGTCCAACTAATAAAATAATTTTGACGAAATATTTTGAAGCGCGTAAAGCTAAGTATCTGAATGAAATTACAAATTCAATACTAGCCTCCCACTATTTTTCGGCGAGCCTCTAACCCTCTGTCGAGTACTTGGAAACCCGTTTCCTAGTGGGCTAGGATCCCGTTAAATAACACACAACTTTGAATTTGGCCAACACTGTATGATATTTAACTAGGTAGATCTCGAAGATCAATTGGATCTCATCCAATTCCTAGATCCGGTAGGTGGACATCCAAGTCCGAAACATATATAAATATATATGCCAATATATCCAATATATATCCCCTAACCTTTTTCCTCTGAATCAACTAAGCTTGGCTTTGGCACAACAAGCGTAATGATTCCAGTTAAGCGGGACCCATTGACATGGAAAGCCTCGTAATCAATGTCGATGGACAAGAAGTGATCTTGACTTTGGCCAACAAATCACGACTTGGACAAGACACCGATATGGAACAAAACTCTCATGATTCAAACATATCCGCAATTGACAAAGGTCTTGACTTTGGCCAACAAACCAATGCCAACTTTGGATCATGAGTAAGAATCACTCAACGGCAGGAAAATGCTTAATATGTTTTTAGGGTTTTTCGCGTCAATTGGTAATTAATTTATTATCTTTGTTAAGCTCTCATCATACACCCTTAAGCATGCTTCTAAAACATCATAAGGCGTGAAAAGTAAATTAATAACGATATGCGGATGGATATTTAAACAGATTGTTCCTAGAACAAATCGCTCTATTTCCTCTCCCCGGCTAGAACTATTCTAACTCCTACCCAATTACATAATACAATAAAGAAATCTCATTTACATTGAGGGGAATTAGTGAGAAGAGAAATACAAAGAATAATGAGATAAAAGGCTGGACACGCAAGTCCAATTTAATAAATTCTAAATTTATTACAATTTCCAAAATTGCCCTCGCCCTTCTAATATCCATCCGATATACATTATTCATACACACATTCATGTATTCATATAAAGCATGTTATTCATTCAATCTAATCCAATTAATTAATCTTTGATTAATGACCATCCAATGTTCAAATAACGATTTGATTGCGCGAGTCCAACTCGTTTAGAATAAATACTTTTAAGTACGCATTCTTGAATATATCGAACTACAACTTTAAATCCAATTTATTGTATTCAATACTAATTCCAATTTATTCCAAATTAAATATTTACACTTATTATTTGCCTTAAAGACTTGGATTCCAAATCCAATCTTAATGGGTCTCAAAGGCTCAATAACATCCAATATCATTTTAATTAAAGTCCAATGGGCTTTTAATTGATTCTTAAGGCATGGGCTTTGGCCATAATGGATCAAACCTAATTGCCAAGGCCCAATAGGAATCACCATATTGCCAACAAATCAATTTAGGCACTAGGCCCAATTATATTCTTTAAGGGTCAAGTGATGTATTTGGACTTTATGGAATTGGTTTTGGGCCCAATTGGATCCAATCCAAAAGTCCAAAACCAAACTTGGTCAAACCAAGCCCATTAAGCCCAATTACACACTTTTGGCCCAATAAACTTTAAAAGGCCTATTATTATAATTTTAATATTCCAAATATTTTAATTATTATAATTAAAGTGTGTTAGCCATGATTAATTAATTAACCTTAATATTTCCAAAACATCTTAATTAACTAATTAATCATGCTTAAGTTAATCAATTATGCTCAACACAAATTGAAGCAAAACATATCATTTTCATGCTCAACATGCTCTTTTGAAATTAACATAAACATTATGACTTGATTCCAATCTAATCAAACCAACAATCAATTTATATCATGCTTTAAACACATCTTATGTTGTAAAAAATCAAAAATCAAACTGTAGTGGACTGCAGTACCATTCGGCCACCCTAAGGAATTTTTAATTTTTGATTCATTTGATTTGTCTCAAATCTAATCATGCATAACTCTAAGTTATCATATTCTAAGCATGCTCAAACCATCAATTTGAAAAAACCATGTTCAAAACACAAAGCCCCAAATTTTAGGCTTAAGAACTCTAGATTTTTCTTGCTTAAAATTGGCTCATGATACCATTGTTAGTAGTTCCTAGAACATGCCAAGGATCTAATAAGCATGAAAGCATGATAAAGATCATTATAAGATACGAAAAAATACTTACAATGAACGAATTTGACTTTTAAAAATTTATCTTTGATCTCCAAGATCCAAGAGTTGTATGTTGAATCCAAGCTTTGAGATGTTTCCGTATCACCTTTGTTGATTCCTTGAAGTGCTAGCTAACTTGACTTTACCAAAAAATCAATGAGAAGAGAGCAAGGAGGTTCACGCCCAAGCCATAGTTTCTAGGATTTCAAGTGTGTGTTGTGTTGCCAAATGAGATAGAGAGATGGTTTTGGTTGAAACCAATTTACCCTTTTCACCTAAACAAGGTGGTTGGGTAAATGGTTTCACCTAAACCATTCCAAGGTGGTTGGAAAGTGGATGGTATGGCATAAATGCCAACCACTCCCCAACTACCACATTTAATGTGGGCCCTACATTTGAATTCAAAATTCGAATGGATTCTACGAATGTTTACCGCGGATCGGATCCGTTTAATCCGATTAAACGAATTCTTATCGTTAAATAATTAAATCTAATTTAATTAAATGACGACACCTCGTAAATTTATTACGAATGTCGTTTACAAATTAATTCTAAATTAATCTGTTCGCAAGTATTAAAGTCCGACTTTAATTTCGTGTTGAAATCTAATTCCAATTAATATATCCGATATATTAATTTTAGCCCATATGAATAAATTAAATAGAAAATTCAAATTTAACTATTAAATTTATTCTATCGATTAATTCCAAATTAATTGTGTTCTCTCTCTTCCGAACACATTTAATCCCAGATTAATTAATACCTCAATTAATCCCAGATTAATTTTCTCTCTTAATTAATCCCAGATTAATTCTAATTTAAATCAACTGTCATCGGTGAATCTTTGGGAAGCTACCCAAGAGACCTCTGGATATGTTGGCAGTAAATCCGGTTATCGGACTATCCGATTAAGTGCGTACCTCGTACTGCGTGTTAATCGATTTACAAGACATGGTTGGCTTCTAGCAAAGCACCGTGCCTACCCAATTCTCCAGAAATATTCTTACTGGAATATACAATCTATGTCAGGCGTAGAATACGTAGTATTACGTATTACGATCCAGTATCAGATGTCACATGCAAGGCCTAGGGCTGGAATAGTGTCTGCCCCGTACGAAGCATATATCGGATATCAAATAATTAGTCTCTTCGAATCGGTTAATCATTACCTTGTCATATTATCCCGATGGTTGCAACACAATAGAGAACTAGTTATGAATCCATACGTGATCATCATCTCCATATGTTTGAAGTGATACTTCCGTCTTGACATCACATCCAGTAGACTACGATTCTCAATAAACCCAGTATAGGCGTACACAGAATCTGTTAAAGCCCTGGACGACCAAAACCAAAGTTTACCGATTGTCGCAAGTACTAGCGATGCAAGTCTCAGGTTAAGACCGAATACACCTACCCTAACACGGACTCCCATAGACACATATACATACTACCAATGGGATTCCGCGGGGTCTATCCAGAGCGAAGCTGTTTTATGTACCATCGGTAAAACACAACCTCCTATCGCACTTGCATAAGTATCCTATACTTAAACATATGAGAACTATGCTGTTATGCCCTCACAACGCGCACAAGTGCAATACTAGTCTATTCCGCATTATCGATGTCCAGTCTCGATAATATACGACTAGGGATATTTAAAGATTAAACCTTTATAGATTGATACTGTCTCATATCATCTCAATCAGGAACTAATCATATGGACTTTTACCATTTATATATCAAAATAATTAAATTACCAAACGGTAAATGGTAATTTCATTACTACATTGTTAATTTTGTACAAAAACACAATGTCTTTTACAAACAGTGACTCTATGGGTCATAATTGTCTAACACACACCAACCAACATCATGAATAGTGATAACATGTTACTCACCAAAAATGTGACTTGATGTCTATCACTAAAGTGACAAGTGATGTGACTTGTGGGTCCCACTTGATTCAAAATCCGAGTGGGCCCGTAAACACTCTCGGGCTCGGGTTTTCTAATTTCGAATTAACGAACTTCCGTCGAGACGTAATTAAATAATTATGCCTAGTAAAATTACTATTCACGTCGCTAACAAATTAATTTTAAATCAATTCGTTAGCCCGAATTAAAATCTAATTTAATTCTGCATCGAAATCTAACTTCGTTTAATATATCGAATATATTATTTTATCGATTAATTCCAAATTAATCCTTTCTCTCTCTTTAAATAGTATTTTATCCCAGATAAAATCTCTCCGCTATTAATCCCAGATTAATTAAGTTCGAATCATATGTCATCGGTGAATCTTCGGGAAGTGACCCAAGAGATCCATGGATATGTTGGCAGTAAATTCGGTCGTCGGACTATCCGAACACGTACTTACCTCGTACTGCATTCTTACCAATTTACGAGACATGGTTGGCTTCTAGTAAAGCGTCATGCCTACCCAATTCTCCAGAAATATTCTTAATGGAATATACGATCTTTGTTAGACGTAGTATACGTAGTATTGTGTATAGCGATCCAGTATCGGATGTCGCCTGCAAGGCCTAGGGCTGGAATAGTGTCTGCCCCGTACGAAGCATATACTGAATATCAAGCAACTAGTCTCTTTAATCGGATAATCATGACTTAGTCATATTATCCCGATGGTTGCAACACAATCGAGAACCAGTTCTGTATCCCTGCGCGATCATCATCTCCATATGACTGAAGTCATACTTCCATCTTGACATCACATCCAATACATTACGATTCTCAATAAACCCAGAAGAGGTGTACACAGAACCTGTTAAAGTCCTGGATGACCAAAACCAAAGCGTATCAATTGTCGCAAGTACTAGCGATGTAAGTCTCAGGTTAAGTCCAAATACACCTACCCTGATACGGATTCCCATAGACACATAGTCACACTACCAATGGAACTCCACGGGGTCTATCCAGAGTGACGTTGTTTCCGTACCATCGGTAAACACAACCTCCTATCGCATTTGCATAAGTATCCTATACTTAAATATATAAGAAATATGATGTTACGCTTCCATAACACGCACAAGTGCAATACTAGTCTATTCTGCATTATCGATGTCCAATCTCGATAATACTACGACTAGGGATGTTTTAATGATTAAACCATTTTGAATTGATATTGTCTCATATCTTATCAATTCAGAACTAATCATAAGGACTTTTACCATTTATATATCCAAGTAAAATAAATTACAAAATGATAAAAGGTAATTTTCATTACTACATAGTTAATTTGTACAAAAACCACAATGTCTTTTACAAATAGTGATGCTATGGGTCATAACTGTCCAACAATCCCCCACTTAGCCTATAGCCAGTCACTCAAGCATCTAACACCTAAACTATATACATGTCGCTCAAACTTTTGCTGAAGAATAGCTTTCGTCAGCGGATCTGCGAGGTTGTCATCTGATGCGACCTTCTCGATCTTCACATCGCCATGATGTATGATCTCACGAATCAGATCGAAACGTCAAAGAACATGCTTGGATCATTGATAAGACCTCGGTTCCTTAGCCTGCGCTATAGCCCCGTTATTGTCACAATATAATGGAACGGGCTCAGCTGCTAACGGAACTACTCCTAATCCAATTAGGAATTTTCAGATCTAAACTGCCTCTTTTGCTGCTTCAGCTGCAGTAATATACTCCTCTTCTGTTGTTGAATCGACAACAGTCTCTTGCTTAGAAGATTTCCAGCTTACTTCTACGTTATTCAAACAAAATATGTACCCAGAAAGCGACTTACAATCGTCTTTGTCGGTTTGGAAACTTGCATCGGTATACCCAGTTACCTCAAGTTCTCCATCTCCATAGATCAAGAAAGCATTCTTAGTTCGTCTAAGATACTTAAGGATATTCTTAACCGCCATCCAGTGACCTTCACTGGATCAGCCTGATAGCGACTACACATGCTCAAAGCATAGGAGACATCAGGTCGCGTACATATCATGGCATACATGATCGATCTGACTACCGAGGCGAACGGTATCCGACTCATGCTGTCTCTCTCATCTTGAGTTTTAGGATACATGTCCTTAGATAGAGTGATGCCATGTGACACTGGCAACAGTCCCCTCTTGGACTGATCCATGTTGAATCTCTTCAATATTTTGTCAACATATGTACTCTGGGTGAGTCTAAACAGCTTTCTAGATCTATCCCGATAGATCTTTATTCCTAGAGTAAAGGCTGCTTCTCCCAGATCTTTCATGGAGAATTTTAATGAAAGCCAAGCTTTCACCGATGTTAACATGGGAATGTCATTGCCAATAAGCAATACATCATCAACGTAAAGGACTATGAATGTCAGTGCTCTCCCACTAACATTCTTAGATACACAAGGATCATCATCATTTTGAATGAAATCATACTCTTTTATGATCTCATCAAAACATTGGTTCCAAGACCGCGATGCTTGCTTCAATCCATAAATGGATTGATTTAACTTACAAACCTTGTTTGAAAGTCTAGGTAAGATAAAACCGTCAGGCTGTTGCATGTAAACATACTCTAAAAGGTTTCCGTTAAGGAAATCGGTTTTGACGTCCATTTGCCATATCTCGTAATCGAAATATGCAGCAATAGCAAGTATTATCCGAATGGATTTAATCATGGCAACGGGTGAGAAAGTTTCATCGTAATCGACACTATACCGTTGACGATACCCCTTCGCTACAAGCCTAGCTTTGTATGTTTGTACGTTGCCATCCATGTCAGTCTTCTTCTTGAAGACCCATTTGCAACCAATAGGCTTTACGCTTCTGGTGCATAAACCAGTGTCCAAACTTGGTTGGTGTACATGGAACACATCTCGGATTTTATGGCATCTTGCCATAAAGCGGAATCGATATCTTGTATCGCTTCCTCATATGAAGCCGGTTAGTTATCCTCAATGAGATTAATATCTATATGAGGTGAGATCAGAAACCCATACCTCTCAGGTTGTTTCCTGACTCTCTCTGACCTACGTGGTCCTTGTGTAATCGAAGATTGTGGTAAAGTCTCATCTCTGATGGACTGTTAATGTTCCGTTAAGGATTCTGTGTCGGGAACAGTATCACTCAGATTTTCATCGAGTTCTACTTTCCTCCCACTTATCACTGTATTTAGGAATTCTTTCTCAAGGAAAACCGCATGTAGAGCAACAAATATTTTTTTTATTTTGTGGGTGATAGAAGTAATATCCTTCGGTTTCCCTAGGATATCCTACAAATAGGCATTTATCCGATTTGGGTTCAATTTGGTACCTTCCAAACGTTGACATATGCCCAGCAACCCCAAATCTTCAGGAATGAAAAACCTGGTTTCTTTCCTGTCCATATCTCATACGGTGTCTGTTGAACAGACTATGACGGAACTTTATTCAAAATAAGTATTGCACTGTTCAATGCATATCCCCAGAAAGAAATAGGTAGCTCTGTGCAACTCATCAAAGACCTTACCATGTCCAACAAAGTTCGGTTTCTCCGTTCGGACACACCGTTTAATTACGGTGTTCCAGGAGGAGTCCACTGTGAAAGAATACCATATTCTTTCAAGTAATCATGAAACTCATTGCTTAAGTATTCGCCACCAATGTCCGACCGTAATGTCTTAATACTTTTGTCGGTATGTTTTTCTACTTCGTGTCGAAACTCTTTGAATTTCTCAAAGGTCACCGACTTATGTCTCATAAGATACACATAACCATAACGTGATGCATCATCCGTAAAGGTTACGAAGTATTCGTATCTACCTCTAGCCTAGCTAGACATGGGCCCACATACGTCACTATGAACGAGGACTAACAGTTCGGTGGCACATACACATTTACCGCTAAAAGGTGATTTAGGCATTTTTCCTAACAAATAAGATTCGCAGACGTCATATGAATTTGGATCAAATCCATCCAAGTACCCACCCTTTGAAAGTGTGGATATACGTGTCTTGTTTATATGTCCCAGACGATAATACCACATATAAGTTTCATCTTTGTTACTTATTTTAAGCCTTTTGTTTGCTATATTATATGTTTGAGATTGATTTATAATCAAAATATAAATACCATTATTTGCATCAGCTGTAGAAATTTCCATATCATTTATAAATAAAACACCCGGTGTTTCTAAATACAAAAGTATACCCGCATTGGGTTAACATAGATACAGAAATTATATTCCTAGTCAAACTAGGTACAAAATAACAGTTTGTAAGTTCAAGTACATGCCCCGAGGGCAGTTCTCATTCCCGACGCATAGATCAATCTCCTCTGAGGCCAGTCTTCTTCTAATCTGCAGATCCTACACATCAGTACATATATGAATACCACAACCAGAATCAAAAATCCAATTTTTAAAACTAGAAGTAGACATGTTTATTTCTATAACAAACATACCTGAAGCTGGTGCCTTTCCCGCTTTAATCTCCTTCATGTGTGCCTTGTACTCGCGGCAGTCACGCTTCCAGTGACCCCGCTTTCCGCACTGCAGAAAAATATCTTGGGATTTATCCTTGGGTTTCCCAAAACCCTTTGATGATTTGGCCTTGTCCTTATTCTTATGCTTCTTCTTCTTCACACCTCCAGTCGACTTAGGCCAAGCCCTCGGAGTCTGAGATGCCGAAGTAAAGTGCGCATCGCGCTTCTTGCCCTTTAGAAGCTCTTTTTCTGCCTATTTTAAAATGGACATTAACTCTCCAAGAGTATCATCTTGGTTCAGCATATTATAGTTCATGATAAACCCACTCCAAGTGTCGGGGAGAGACTGCAAGATCAAATCTGTGGAGGTCTCTGCCTCAAAGACAATGCCCATCTGAGATAGTTGCTCTATATCAGTAATCATTGTGACACGTGGTGCTCAACAGATGTACCCTCTGACATACGTGCATGGAAAAGCTTCTTCTGCAACTTGTATCTCTGCGATCTAAGGTTAGATCGATGAAGATCGTGCAACTTTGCCAACATGTTATAGGGATCCAATCCCTTGTTCTGTCGACGGAATTGCTGAGTCATGGCAGCAAGCATAATGGACTGAGCGGTGCAGTTGTCATCGCTGTGAGTCTTCCAAAGCTCACGCTCAACTATTTCCTCAGGTCCGGGCTTAGGCCCAAAAGGTCTATCTATAGTATAGAGTAACTTCTCGGATTCCAGAATAATTCTGAGATTCATCTCCCAGTCCGAAAAGTTCGTGCCATTGAAGACATTGCCACCCATGATAATGTCCATAACATTGTTCTTTCCAGTCATTTAATTGTGATAATCCAATTATCCAATTAACAATGTTTTGGGTACAGTCTAACTGTTACAAGAAAAATAAAATTATATTAGTCCAACTAATAAGAATAATTGACGAAATAATTTGAAAGCGCGTAAAGCTAAGTATTTGAACGAAATTGCAAATTCAATACTAACCTCCCGCCATTTTTCGGCGAGCCTCTAACCCTTTGTTGAGTACTTGGAAAACCTAGTTTCCTAGTGGGCTAGGATCCCGTTAAATAACGCACAACTTTGACTTTGGCCAACAAGCTGTATGATATTTAACTAGGTAGATCTCTAAGATCAATTGGATCTCATCCAATTCCTAGATTCGGTAGGTGGACCTCCAAGTCCGAAACATAGACACAGTGTATATGCCAATATATCCAATATATTTGCCTAACCTATTTCCTCTGAATCAACTAAGCCTTGGCTTTGGCACAACAAGCTTAATGATTCCAGTTAAGCGGGACCCATTGACTTTGGAAAGCTTCGTAATCGATGTCGATGGACAAGAAGTGATCTTGACTTTGGCCAAAAAATCACAACTTAGACAAGACACCGATATATAACAAAACTTTCATGATTCAAACACATCCGCAATTGACAAAGGTCTTGAATTTGGCCAACAAACCAATGCCAATCTTGGATCTTGAGTAAGAATCACTCAATGGAAGGAAAAATGCTTAATATATTTTGAGGGTTTTTGCGTAAATTGGCAACCAATTTATTATCTTTGTTAGGTCTCATCATACACCCTTAAGCATGCATTCTAAAAGCATAACAAGGCACGAAAGAAAATTAATAACGATATGTGGATGGATATTTAACAAATTATTCCTAGAACAAATCACTTCATTTCCTCTCCCCGGCTAGCACTATTCTTACTTCTACCCAATTATATAATACAATAATAGAAACCTCATTAACATTGAGGGGAATTAGGTGAAAAGAGAATACAAAGAATCAAGAGAGTTAAGGCTGGACAAGTAGGTCCAATTTAAGAAATTCTAAATTTACAAAATTTCCAAAATTTCCCTTTCCCTTCTAATATCCATCCGATATACGCTATTCATTCATCACATCCATGTATTCATTCAAGCATGTTATTCAATCAATCTAATCAAATTAATTAATTTTTGAATATTAGTGATCATCCAATGTTTAAACAATGATTTGATTTGCGCGAGTCCAACTCGATTAAGAATAAGTACTCAAAGTACGAATTCTTGAATTATATCGAACTACTCTTTAAATCTAATTTAATTCGTATTCAATACTAATTCATTATTAATTCTAAATTAAATAACTACACTTTTAATGCGCTTTAAGGACTTAGATTCCAAATCTAATCTAAATGGGTCTCAAAGCCCAATTAACATCCAATGTCGTTTAATTAAAGTCCAATGGGCTTTCAATTGATTTCATAAGGCATGGACTTTGATCAATATGGGTCAAACCCAAATGTCAAAGCCCAATTAAGGAATCACCCTTATTTGTCAAGAAACCAATTTCGGCCCATTAGGCCCAATTAAACTTTTAAAGCCCATTTGTTATATTTGGACTTAATGGAATGATTTAGGCCCAATTTGGATCCAATCCAATTGGCCTAAATGAACTTCGCCCAACCAAACCTATTATGCCCAAATACAACATATAAAGCCCAATTCTAAATCAAGCCCAATTAATTAAATCTTAATTTTCTAAATTTCAAAATTCAATTAATTAAAGTGTCTAAACATGATTAATCCACTAAATTGACATTTCCAAAATACTAATTAATCCATTAATCATGCTAATCATCATCAACACATGTCCAACATCATTGAATCAAAAAATCATATCATTACATGCTCAAGAGCTCACGACATTCTAGGGTTTTTAAGTCCGATTTCATTTTCAATCCGATTGAATTACAAATCAACATTTCCCAAGTCTTTCAAGTCATCCAATGATCAAAATAACAAAAAATACCATGCTTTAGGGCATCCATTGTATTCGGCCAAGCCAAAGTTTTAGGAGAAAATTGATCCAATCCATTTTTCACAAAATTGATCATAAATAACTCCAGGTCATCCATATACAAGCATGCTCAAACAATTAATTTAGTTAAAATATGCTCAAATCTAATTTACCCAACCCTAAGTTTATTTCATGCTCAATGATACCATTGTTGGGTTTCTAGGTTAATCCCAATATCATTCAAGCATAGAAATAGAATGAATACACATAAAAAAATATGGCGGAATCATATTTACAAAGATCGGCTTTGAATGTGAAGAATCAACAAAAATTATCCCTTTGTAGAAGCTCTCGGCCAAGGTCTCTATTTTGTTGAAGAAGATGAACAAGCTCCAAGCTTACTTAGGATTCCAAGCTCTTAGTTCGGTTTCCCTATCACCTTGTATTGATCCTTTAAGTGTGCTAGTAAGATTGGAAGAAAAACTATTCTTCTTCCTTCCTCCAAGGCTCACGGCAATGGTCTATTTTGGGGGAGAGAGAGTTTTCAATTCTTTTGTTATTTTTTTTCCAAAACATAATAAAAAATCTATTACCAAAATTTAGTATAACCTTTCCAAAAGTCAACCAAAATTTTGGCTCCAAAATTACATTAAATGCCCACACCAACCAACACATGAATAGTGACAGCATATCGCTCACCAAAAAGGTGACTTGATGTCTATCACTAAAGTGACAAGTGATGTGACTCGTGATGTGACTTGTGGGCCCCACTTGATTCGAAATCTGAGTGGGCCCGTAAACACTCCCGGGCTCGGGTTCGCTAATTTCGAATTAACGAACTTCCATCGCGACGTAATTAAATAATTATGCCTAGCAAAATTACTATTCATGTCACTAACGAATTCATTCTAAATCAATTCGTTAGCCTGAATTAAAATCTAATTTTAATTATGCGTCGAAATCTAACTTTGTTTAATATATCGAATATATTATTTTATCGATTAATTCCAAATTAATCGTTTCTCTCTCTTTAAATAGTATTCCATCCCAGATAAAATCTCTCCGCTATTAATCCCAGATTAATTAAGTTCGAATCATACGTCATCGATGAATCTTCGGGAAGAGACCCAAGAGATCACTGGATATGTTGGCAGTAAATCTGGTCGTCGGACTATCCGAACACGTACTTACCTCGTACTACGTTCTTACTGATTTACGAGACATGGTTGGATTCTAGCAAAGCGCCATGCCTACCCAATTCTCCAGAAATATTCTTAATGGAATATACGATTTTTATCAGGCGTAGTATACGTAGTATTGTGTATTTCGATCCAGTATCAGATGTTCACGTGTAAGGCGTGGGGATGGAATAGTGTCTGCCCCGTCCGAAGCACATATCGGATGTCTGGTAACTAGTCTCTATAATCTGATAAACATGACCTAGTTATATTATCCCGATGACTGCAGTACTTAAGAGTACTAGTTCCATATCCTACGTGATCATCATCTCCACTATAACTGAAATGACACTTCCATCTTGACATCACACCCAATACACTACGATTCTCAATATACCCAGAAGAGGCGTACACAGAACCGGTTAAAGCCCTGGACGACTAAAACCAAAGTATATTGATTGTCGTAAGTATTAGCGATGCAAGTATCAAGTTAAGACGAAATACATCTACCCTGATGCGGATTCCCATAGACACATAGTCACACTACCAATGGAATTCCGCGGGGTCTATCCAGAGTGAAACTGTTTCTGTACCATCGGTAAACACAACCTCCTATCGCACTTGCATAAGTATCATATACTTAAATATATGAGAACTATGTTGTTACGCTTCCATAACACGCACAAGTGCAATACTAGTCTAATTTGCATTAACGATGTCCAATCTCGATAATACTACGACTAGGGATGTTTTAATGATTAAACCATTTTGAATTGATACTGTCTCATATCTAATCAATTCGGAACTAATCATAAGGACTTTTACCATTTATATATCCAAGTAAAATAAATTACAAAATGATAAAAGGTAATTTCCATTGCTAAATAGTTAATTTGTACAAAATCACAATGTCTTTTACAAATAGTGACGATATGGGTCATAACTGTCCAACAGTAATCACATAGTGTGATCGAGACATCTAGATTGGTTAGACCCACCGATCCGATTCTCCGAGAAGAAATCATCGAATTGGCTTATTTAAGGAAAAAAAAGTTGTGAAAGAGCCTTAGCACACACACACTAGGAGTCTGGTTCTGATCACCTATTCAGACGATCGGAGTTGAGTGTATCAAGTACTTTGAAGGTTCTCAAGTTTCGACACGAAGCATTCGTTAAGGACGAAAATATGTCTAAACTATCAGGATTATCTCGAGAAGAGGTAATACAATATGTTGAAATGAAACATCAGCATCAGTAGCATTTTTGCCGGATATGGCACTCTGGGGGCGAGGCCCACATCATTATCAATAGCAGTCTTACCGGTATGGCACTCTGGGGGTGAGGCCCACATCATTATCAGTAGCAGTCTTGCTGGGTATGGCATTCTGGGGGCGAGGCCCACATCAGCGTCAATATTAGTCTTGACGGGTATGACACTTTGAGGGCGAGGCCCACATCATTACAGTATCAGTTCTGCCGGGTATGGCACTCCGAGTATGGAGACATCAGATCAGTGTTGCCAGGTACGGTACTCCGGGTATGGAGAGATCAAATCAGTTTTGTCAGGTACGGCACTGGCAAAACGGCAAATATCAAATCAGATCAGATCAGGAAGTCCAAGAAGGCCAGCTACAAGACTATGAAGTCTAAGGCCAACATCGTCGAAGGTGTAAAGAGTAGCAAGAAGAGAAAAAACAGTGGAATTGATTCTTCCCAAGCTAACAAAAAGTTCAAGGGAAAGTACTACAATTGTTGAAAAACGGTCATATAGCAAAGGACTACAGAAACAAGAAGTCTCAGGACAATGGCAAGAAAAAGAAAAATGAGGCCCATTGTAGGTACTGTATTTTTGCATGTAAGTCCCGATGATGAGTCTCATATGGAGATACTACCTCTTTAATTGTGAAAGCCGCGGGAAACGGACGTCGGAAGGGAAAAGTCAAGAATTGACATTTTTGTTGGATTTAACTCGCTGGATTAGCTTCGGGATCACTTATTGGATCTCCGTTTCAAAGCACACCTTTAGTCCAAACCCCCGCAAAACACACACCAAGCCCACATATCCCTAAATCACACACCAAGCCCACACGCCCAAACAAAGCCTTAAGCCACACGCCCATAGCACTCTCCAAATTAACAAAAATCACATTAAACACATGCATAAACCAAGCCAAATCCCCTTCCTAAATTAAATAAATCTCATGCATCCATTGCCTAATTAAACTAAATCATATCCCTAACTAAAAGAGAATAAATCAAATTAAATCAAATCACTTCCCTAATTAAAAGATTTTCCTTATCACATACTAATTAAATAGATATCACATTAATGCACAAATCCTTCTCCTTCCCAAACGAGGAAAGCCCCAATCCTTTTGCCTATAAAAAGAACCCTTCACCACACATCTAAGACCCTAGCTCAAACACATAATATTCTCACAAGAAACAACCTAACCTATTCACGCCCAAAAGCACAAACAAGAATTCCCATTACCACATCCCCAAGCTAGTCCATACAGCCGCACAAACTATCTCCCTTGCACACCTAAAACTATCCCCAAGCCAGTCCAAATAGCCGCATAAAAATCATCAAACCAGCCGAGTCCAGCCGCTCCTTCACTGCTCAAAAACCGCACCTAAACCCCCTCTCTACAGCCGCATAAACATCATCAAACCAGCCCAGTCCAGCCGCTCCTTTACTGCCCAAAACCGCACATAAACCCCCTCTTTACAGCCGCCATTCCCAGCCACAAACCGCACCAACATACTGCCCAGTTTGCCGCATCTTACTACCTCATATCACTGGCCCACTGCACTGCCAGTAATTACTGCATATTAGACCCTTAAAACTGCCTCGAAAACACCCTAAAACTGCCATTTTTTAGCCTTAAAACACCCCAAAAATAGCTTCCCAATACCCCTCAAAAACCACAAAACAGTCCCCTATTTACCTTAAAACAGTAATCAGAAAATATAATAAAAACAGCAGTAAAGCGGAGTGAAAGCAGCAGTCCAAACAGTGAAACAGTGAGGAAAAATGTTGGATTAGTGAACCAGAAAAGTTACGGAATATCAACCGTTTCGACGGCCGTGTAACACGCTTTTGAGAGATGAAAAAATAGGTTAGACCTGAGGGCACCTTCTTTATTTATTATCTTTCGTTTCTTTTATTTATTTTAATATATTATCGTATGAGAGTCATTTATTGAGACATGATGTGATTTATGGATGAGCGGAATGCGTGTTCTCTTTTATGGTATATCGGATGGAAACCCAGACGTAAATTCCATAGCCGAATCTGAATGGACGGTAGTGCGGTCTGCACTCGGGATACAATACCACGTACCACTTGAGAGACACACGTATTTTGTTTCATCCAGCCATGTATTTAAGCATGATTAGGTTGCTAGTACGCTATTTATTATTGAAGCATGATTTAGTCTAGTATGTCGTTTGTTTTTAAGCATGATTATGTTTATGCATGATTTGTTTCTTTGATTTTGCATTGAGAATTTAATTTACGTTTTGTTTAAGTAGTCATTTATTTGTTCTTTGTGTTTTATGATTCGACATGCTCATTGTGTGATATCGTATGCTTGCCATTATAATGACTTATTTTTAAAGCATGTGAACTTAGTTATAGGATTTATTTTGATGAATGAGAACTAGATCTAAGTCACCTTTGAGCAAACATTTTGAGTAGATTCGGTTAGTTTATTGCACAAATCATATCATTATGAGTGACATAAGTAAGGGACCATTCCGAACCCAACGGTTTGAGGTCTTCCCTTGCGAGGGGTGAGTACGGCCTTAAATCACATTTTCCCGGTTCGCACCGGGTGGCAACTCCATGTTATTTCTCCAGTTTAGTTCCCCCGCGGACCATTTCGTACTCCCAACTATGCCGCGAGCCTAGAACAGCATCATCAACATCTGTGTCCTATACCCAATGTTACTAAAGATGAGCAGCTGACTGATGAAATCTCAGAGATGAACCTATTAGTAGTGGTAACTGAAGCCAACTTGGTTGGGAATCCAAGAGAATGATGGATAGACAATGGGGCTACCCGTCATATATGTGCTGATAGCATGATGTTTTCCTCGTATCAGAAGGTTGATGGCAGCGATCATCTGACAATAGGAAACTCATCTACCTCTAGAGTGGTTGGACAGGGCACAGTGATTCTGAAGATGATATTTGGAAAGGAGCTTACATTTAAGAATATTTTGCATGTTCCTCGTATTCGAAAGAACTTGGTCTCAGGCTCTCTCCTTAGTAAGAATGGTTCTAAGCTTGTATTTGTTTCTAATAAATTTGTATTGAATAGGAATGATGTTTATGTTGGAAGAGGATACCTCACTGAGGGCCTTTTCAAATTCAATGTAATGAGTGTCAATCGACACAGTGCTAATAATAAAGCTACATCTTATGGTTATATTTTTGAGTCACAAAATGTATGGCATGGGAGGTTAGGACATGTTAATTTTGATACGATGCGTAAATTAAGTTATATGGACCTTATACCTAAATTTACAGTTGATAACTAACATAAATTTGAGGCATGTGTTAAAGCAAAAATGCATTAAACATCATTTCATTCCATAGAACGAAGTTCTGAAGCTTTGGAACTTTTACACACTGATGTGTGTGATACGAATATTGTGCAAACAAGAGGCAGTAAACAGTACTTTATCACTTTTATCGATGATAGCGCAAGATTCTATTATATATTTGTTGAGGAGCAAAGATAAAGCTATTGAGAGCTTTATACACTATAATAACGAAGTTGAATATCAACTTGCAAGAAAATCAAGAGAATCTGGAGTGATATAGGTGGTGAATATTGTTCTAATCATGGAATTATTCACGAAACTACTGCTCTTTATTCGCCTCAACAAAACGGGATTACTGAGCATAAAAACTGAACGTTGAAGGAAATAATGAATGCCATGTTGACAAGCTCTGGTTTACCTCAAAACTTATGGGGGGAGCCTTGTTTTCCACCAACTATGTTCTGAACAAGCTACCTCACAGAATATTGGACAAGACACCATATGAGTTGTGGAAAGGTTATGTACCTTCCTATAAATATCTGAAAGTGTAGGGGTGTTTTGCCAAAGTAATGGTTCCTAAACCTAAGAAGGTTAGAAAAGACCCAAAATTGTTGATTGTATATTCATCAGATATGCTTGTAATAGTAGTGTGTATTAATTCTTGGTACACAAGTCTGAGATTCCTGACATCAATCCGAATATGATAATTGAGTCAAGGAATGTGATATTTTTTGAAGAGAAATTTCCTTGCGAGGAAAGACAAAGATCGAAGTCTCTCAAAAGAACTATTGATACTATCAAATACAATGATCAGGTTGACCAAGAATCAGATCAACGTGGAAATGTTGAGACAATTTAACCTAGAAGTAGCAAACGAGTTAGAACGTCTAAGTCTTTTGGTCCCGAATTTTTGACATATTTGTTAGAAAATGAGCCTCAAAGTTATAAAGAAGCAATGTCTTCGTCGGAGGCACTTTTGTGGAAAGAGGCTATCAACAGTGAGATTGATTCCATCCTACAGAATCATACTTAGGAGTTGGTTGATCTTCCTCCAGGTTGTAAGCCACTGGGCTACAAATGGATATTCAAACAGAAGATGAAACCGGATGGATCAATAGATAAGTACAAGGCAAGACTTGTCATAAAAGGTTATAGATAAAAAAAAAAAGCCTTGATTACTTTGATACCTATTCACCAGTGACTAGTATCATATCAATAAGAATGCTCATAACTATAGCAGCTATATATGGTCTTGAAATACTTCAAATGGATGTAAAGAATGAATTCTTGAATGGTGAATTGGATGAAGAGATTTACATGGAACAACCAGAAGGTTTCAATGTTCCTGGACAAGAACAGAAAGTGTGCAAACTTGTAAAATCCTTGTATGAATTAAAACAAGCACCTAAACAATGGCATGAGAAATTTGACAAAAAGATGTTGTCAAGTGGGTTCAAAATTAATGAGTGTGATAAGTGTGTGTATACCAAATCAATTCAAAATGGATATGTCATTGTGTGTCTCTACGTAGACGATATGCTAATAATTGGTAGTAACCATGAAATGATTCAGTCTACCAAGAATATGTTATCCAGCAGATTTTATATGAAAGATTTAGGAGTAGCTGATGTGATCCTAGGAATTCAGATTTCTAGGACATCAGAAGGATATATATTATCTCAGACTTATTAGATTAAGAAGATACTTGAGAAATATAACAAATGGGATCTAAATGTGGCTAGAACTTATGTGGACATAACTCTTCATCTATCAAAGAATACTGGCTCAAGCGTATCGCAATTAGAGTATTCGAGAATCATCGGAAGTTTGATATATCTCACGAATTTCACAGGACCTAATAGCGCTCTAGCTGTGAACAGGCTTAGCAAATATATGAACAATCCAGGACATAACCACTGGAAAGCCATAGTAAGAGTTTTGAGGTATATGAGAGAAACATCAAAATATAGACTGCATTATGCGAGATATTTTGCTGTTCTAGAGTGATACAATAATGCTAACAGGATATCTGATATAGTGGATTCCAAATTTATGAGTGGATTTGTTTTCACACTTGGTAATGCAGCCGTGTCATGGAAATCCTTGAGGCAAACATGTATTGCCCGGTCTACTATGGAATCAGAGTTCATAGCATTAGACAAAACAACAGAAGAAGCGGAAAGGCTTCGAAATTTCCTGGAGGATATTCCAAGTTAGCCCAAACCGGTGCCAGTGATAAGCATACATTGTGATAGCCGATCGGCTATTGGGAGAGCCCAAAATACAATGTATAATGGTAAGTCTCGACATATAGGTTAGAGACATAATACCATACGTCAACTGCTCTCAAGTGGTATAATATCGATCGATTATGTCAAATCAAAGGAAAACCTAACGGATCCACTTACTAAAGTTTACCTAGAGAGCAAGTTGAGGAGTCATCGAGGGGAATGGGCTTGAAGCTTATAAATTATGAATTGTCACTGTAGAAACCCATCATAGCTGACTGGAGATCCCAAGATCTAGGTTCAAAATGGACAACTGAAACTTTGTGCAATTCAAAACAAGCATTGTGGAGTTTTGTACTCTTTCCCATTCCGATAATAACGCAGAGTGCTGTCTGTCAAGGTTAGGATAAGTTAAGACTTTTATTGATCACTATATTAGAATATGAGTCCTAATAGGGGTAAAGGCAAATTACCTCTTCATAGTAGATCACTTATTTCAAGTAAGAAGTGAGGCCGCTTCCATGGAATTTTACAGGCTGATTTCCCTAAAGTGCTTGATGAATCCAGGGCCGATGTTCATGGCCGAAATGAACACAACCGTAAAATAGGAAATGGTCAAAGTAAAGCTGTGTGTTGATAATTTTCTTGGTTTACACTAATAGCAGAACAGTTCAAGACTATTGGTCACTGGTTTACCAAGTAAATCCGATTGTCATTCACTAGGAAAGGTTTAAGGCGAAAGCTACCTATTTCGATACAACTTTAGTTCACGGAAATACTCTCAAGTGTTTGCATGAATATTTAGAGAATTGTGAGGGATTGTTGTAAATTCTCTAAATATTGAGTTTGGATAGAGGGTCATGTCCATTGAGTAGTGCCCTATGGGAAGGATACCAACATATTAGGACATGTCCTCCAAATTAGAGGATCACTCTTAGGCTCCAAATGGTGCATGGAAGGGGTATAACCCTTAGAAGGGTTAAACCCCAAACCGAAGGGTGCCCTTAAGGCACCGTTCCATGTCTATTTAAAGGGGCTTTGAAGTTCATTCTAAACATCCAGAAAATTATAAGTCTTGAGTCACTACATCTGTTGTTTTAGAATCAAGAGAGACATTCCACCATCTTTCCTAGTTTAAGATCTTGTTAAGGAGTGCCACTTGAACAAGAGGTATCCAAGGAATTCTGGGAGACCGTTAGCCACATTGCATGCGTAGAGCACTAAGACGGAGGCTAATAAGTTCTTAAGGATAGAGAGATCTCGACTTGAATTCGTTTTCACTTATAATCTACAGTTTTCCAGGTTTTTCTTTATGTTCTAAATTTTAGAGCATGTAAATTTCGTTTAATAACACACTATTTCCCCAACAATAGTCAGCTCCGGACAAATCGATGATCGGGATGATATCGGGGTCTGGCTTTGTGATTATTTTAGATGGGCTGTTTTCGGAGAGTGTTTCTGGTGGGTGGATAAAAAAGCGGGGAATGGTGGTGATGCCTGAATCGACTAAACCTTTGACTCCGATTTTTGATTCCTTGAACTGTTTAACTTCTTTGGCTCTGTCGTAATACTTTGTTTGTGTAGCCATGGTTTTTGCTGTTGCTGTTACCTTGAGCTCTCTTTGTTTGTTGATTTTACCGCCCGCGATTGCAGTTTAAATAAGAGGGCGACGCGTGCGTACGTGTATGTTTAATCGCAACTACTGAGTCTATTCAGGTCAAAATTGGTGTGCTGAGTAATAACAGGTAATTTAATGTAAGAATCTGATCGAATGAAATGTTTTATCTGCTCTGTTTAAGTGTAGAAAAGATGATTTAATAGTGAAATTTCTAAAAAAATTTTGAAAGTAAAACTAATTTAAAAACGAAATAGGATTCAATGATAAGTTAATCTTATCATCAACACATAATCAATAATCATGAATTATTTTACACTTTAATTTTTTATTTTTTATTTTTATTTTTCTGACCTAATATCCCTTAATTTATTGTTGAATATAAAATAACTCAATAAAATCTCTTAAAAAATATTTTTATTTATTTCATCTGCCAATTAATAGATTTATATTATGCAATTGTTTTGTTAATAAAACAAATAGTGAGACTAACTGAATGACAGAGACAATCTAGTCCATAACCATTAAAAAAATATTAATTAATAAATGGTTCATAATTACTTAGAATATAAACCATAAAACTCTACACACAAACACATATATATAGATAACTTTCACCAATATCTTTCATTTTTTCCTTTAAACAATCCAACAAAAATTCTTAAAACATACCTTTTATTTTAATCTATAATCGTTAAAGTGTTCAATAATTGAAGGTGGCGTAGGGATGGCAGAAATCTCCAAGGAACGGAAGTTTTCTACGACCTTTCTCAATGGAGGAGGAGATTAAGAATGAAAAATTGAAAAAAATAACAGAGAAAATTTAATATCCATTTCTTATCTTAGGACCCACCCAGAAAAATTGAAAAAAAATAACGAAGAAAATTTAATATTCATTTCTTATCTTAGGACCCACCCACATAATTAATATATGTTATTAAATTGATTTTATTATTTAATTATTACACTTTTCGGTGCAATAATTAACACTATATTATTTTACACCTACATAATACAATCTCAAAACATTAAATTTCGTTCGCTATTGATTTGTTTTCTTTTAAAAAAAAAATCATTAAAAAACAAATAATATAATAATAAAAAGTTGTCTTAAGGATGGCAAATATTTGGTGAAACTAAGAGAAACTCTATCATATTTTAAAATTAAGTGAACCATCCTCATGTTTAATGTTGGCAAAAAATCCTTAATCTCGATAAGGATCCGGGATCATGTACTATTTATTACTGGAGGGATGAAAAATCGTCCTAAATAAAAAAATTTAATCAAGATTTGTGATGATTCTTTGTCCCGATTCAAAAAAACCAATCCACATTTGGGATAATTTTTCTTATCCCAAATCATAATCAAGACGGAGGATAGGTAGATGGGAAGACAACAGATTTCCCTTAATTTTAAAATATAATAGTATTTGGTTTAGTTTTACCAATATCAATAGGGTTTTCTCTAATTTCCCCTTGAAAAATATAACAAAAATATTTTTATTATAGGCTCATATGAACTCATTCTCAAAACTCATTACCATGCCGTGCAAACCCCACAAGGCCCACAACTCATCATCGACAAAAAAACAAAAAAAAAAATTGTCAAAACATGATATGCTAAGTTTTCTAACTTTTATATATATATTTATACTAGATATTACCCGTGCCTCCGGCACGATGTTATAGAATTTATAGAGAGATTAAGATTCAGTTATTTAATTTGTTTGTTAATTTTCAGAGATATTGTATCATGAAATGATTTTATTTTTTAATTTATTTGGTAGTTTTCATTTTCCATTAATAAATGACTTTATTCTTTAATTTATTTGGTAGTTTTCAATTTCTATTTTTATAGAGATTGTATAATGGAATGATTATTTATCAGCCATTAGATTATAATGAAATGATCTGAGCTGCCAATTAAGCCACATAAAGATAGCCTTTAGATACATTATCTCTCTTAATCCTAACCATTGGTTGCATTCTCTTTCCTCTCACACCATTATGCTTTATAATATAGATATTTGTTCTGCAGTTTGGTGCGAATGTATCATAAAATATCGGTATTTTATCTTAAATGTTTTTACATAATAATACTCTATGATGTATCCATATGAATATTCAGTATCTCAGAATTTATATATATTTGTAAGATGTATAAATGTAAAACTTCCTGCCTATTGTCAGTTAAAAGAAAAGTTATTGGAGGCATACGAAGACTTTGAATTTTGAGGTTCTAATTAAATTTTTAAAATATATCATTATTATTGATAAAAGAGAGATTTTTAATTTTCATTGTAATGTGTATTAATATTTCTTAGATTTGGACCTCTATCATCTCTACACGTGAAGTGATACTCTAAACATCGTCGTAAAACCTCAATCAACCATGTTTGCAATAGCTCATAGTACCTAAATCGAGAGGATAATAAAATTGAAATCATGAAATATTTTAAGTTTATTTATCAATTTTAAATTTAATAATAAAAAATTTAAATTCAATTGACTCCATGTCAACTTTAATAATCCATATTTCAATTTTATTATCCTCTGAAGATATAATACCAAATTTCGATACCGGGAAGTACAATAAAAAAATCTTGGAAATTATGAATGATGATTATTGATTATTGATTAAGGATTAGAAGCCAAATTGGCAACAGGGTGATGAACAAGAGGAGAGGGCTTGAGTGCACATTGTTAGATTATTAATATGGTAGTTGTGTATTTAATATGGTAGTTATGTATTTAATATGATAGTTGTGTAGTTATGTATTTAATATGATAATTATATAATGCCTACATAAAAGCCTCTCATTGTACTTTAAAATTCAAGCAAATGTTATTACATATTTTCTTCACAAATTCTCACACACATTAATCACAAGTCATAAGTTACTTTTGGGTACGTAATGAGTTGTCAAACCTGAAGCTGACCACATCAGCGCCACGTCAGCGCATAGTCAATGCCACATCAGCGCACAGTTAGCGCCATATCATCACACAGTCATCAGCCAAGTCATCTGCCACATAAGCGCCTCCCTGAATTTTTCAAAAATTACAAGTTGACCCCTGAACTTTTATAAATTATATTTGACCCCTGTAACTTATGAAAAATATATTGAAGTCCCTGAATTTTTATAAATTATACTTTGACCCCTGTAACTTCAGAAATTCTATATTTTGGTCCATGTATAGGATTTTGACCAACGAAGTGTCATTTCCACCATTTTCGTCCATTCTAGAAGCAACAATGACCTTGAAATCATCAAAATCAATCTGATCTTGCACTATTTGATAAATGGAAAAGTCAGATGTTGTGCAACATATTCCTACCATCCTCATTGGTTTAAACTACCGCATTTGGGTTCAGGGAATTCGTAGTTTTCTCAATGGTTAGAAACTATGGCGTTATGTTACAAGAGATGTCAAGTCTCCAACTCATCTCACTGATGAAACTGAAGGACAGCTCGCTGACCGTCTCGAGGATTTGGATAGTAAGAATCATCAAATTCTGACATGATTCTGGAATACTTCGGTTCCAACCATTTATCATCAATTTAGCCGCTATGAAACTGCCAAAGAAGTTTGGTATTTGCTTGCATTAAGGTACACCTCTTCTGATCTCTCTGGCCAGTATCAACTGTGGGAAAAGTTGCATATTTTGAAACAAGAGAAAGGTTATTCTATTACTAATTTTCTTGCTCAACTGGAGAAATTTTAAGACCAACTTACTCTGTCAGATTGATACAACTAATTATACGGCACACTGTGACCGCATGTGGCTAATTCAATTCCTTAAGGCCCTTACTGATGACTTTGAATCATGCTGAGCTTCCTTGTTACATCAATCTCCCATGCCTATATTAGAATTTGTTGTCTCTCTTTTATTATATGATGAAACTCGACTAAGCTTACTTATGCTTGCCACTGTATGTAATAATTCCAGCAAAAAAGGAAAGTTGTTATTATACCCGTAACAAGGTTGGTCACTATAACATCCCTGATCTAGGAGATGTTACCGGTAGGGGATAGGCCGTACTAGCCCCATAAGCCTCTAACTCTAATAACTATTGTTCAATTTATGATACTCTTATTTCTAATATGCATATATATAGTATGTAAAGGACCGTAGCCCAAACTCAATAACTTATCAAATAAGCTTAACTGTAAAATTGATATACAAAAATCATGTGTCTTACATCGACTATGACATAACTAGAAACTGGTACATAACTTCTGTTTTGACTATGACTAGACTTTTTATGCTTTCCGACTCTTATCTGGTAGACTCAAACCCATTAGTAGCTGCCATCAGTATCCGTCCTCTCAAGCTCATCCTCTTGAAATATATACAAAACAAGCACTGGAAGTGGGGGTGGTTAGATCACTGTATGATCTAAGTGAGTGGACAAGAAAACTGAAATACTCAAATCAAACATTAGGTTTTTAACACTAAGTTTCAGAAAATTACTTCATATGAAATCTCTTTTCATAAATCTCCGTCTAAAATCTCTTTCACATAAACTTTTCTTTCTAAAAATTACTTTTGAAATACTGGTTTTTGAAAACTGCATTTTTGAAAATCTGATAACTTTGATACTCTGTATCTGAAAACCTTGACGTATGAGGGCGTTACGTATCACCGTCCCTTCATATGCCTAATTGTAACTAGCAGTGTAAATCCATGACTTTGGGGTGTTATATATCGTTGTCCCACAAAGCATGTGGTCTTGGGGCGTTACGTATCGTCGTCCCCCAAGATAAAAAACTAGAATTGGGGGTGCAGATCTATGCTACCACCCAAGCTCTGAAACTAGGGTCTAGGGACATTACTTATTGTCATCCTCTAGCCTTGCTATAGGATCTTAGAGGGTTACGTATCGTCTTCCCTTCAATCATCTACAAGTGAACATGTCTCTATATCCATCAATTCCAACTGTATCAATTTATATATTGGGGTGAGTTTTTCCCTCATGCCCCGAAAAATATAAAATCATGCTTTAAATACTTTTCTGTCCATAACATAACTTAAAACATAAATTTCATGAAATATCTGTGATAAAAGAAATCTAACGCCCTAAAGCGTAAAAAGATAAGTCTGATATGAAATCTAAAGAAATAAAACCAGTTTAAGAAAAGAGGTCCACTCACTGTTATGAAATCTGGCTGGAGCTATTCTGCTTTTTCGAAGGGGATTGCAACTCCTGCAATGGTCTGTAAATGGTAAATTCGTTAGATTACAAATTACGAGGTGAGTTTCAGAACTAATTTAAACTTTTTCAATTCAGGTTTGTACTCTTATTACTTAATACATCACGCTTGGTATAAGAGGCGATGCATGTATTCAAACTGATACGAGACCCTAAAGGTGGTCTCTAATACGCTAGGATGGAACTAAACTAATTAGAAACTATTTTGGTAAAATTTTCATTGTCGTGTCACGATGCAAGATGTCGCTTGTGTCACGATGCAATCAAACCAGATTCGGCCCTATATTTCCGTCGCGAAACCCTCCTTACGTCGCGACGCGAACCTGATATCTTGGTTTCTGTATTTCTTCCTAAAATCTATCTTACGCACCCAAATGCATCCCCATTGCTTCCCTAACTCTTCCAACACAAAATCCATCAATTCACATCAACTCCACACATCCTAAACTACCATATTATCATCATTAACAACTCATTTAATAACAAATTCATGATTCTTAAATCAATCCTTAAACTTTTCAAACTCATTCATTTAACTCCATAACCCATTTCTTTAATTATAAACCATCCATATGAAACCCCTAACATGCCATCAACTTTAAGCTACCTTTATACCTCTAAAATTAAACAATTCCAGATTTGGGTCAAATAGGTTTTACCTCTTTTTCTTTGATTTCTTCATTCTCTAAGTCTTCCATTGTTGCTAGGCTTACTAGCTTGTTTCCCCTTTTTATTTCTTTCTTTATTTTCTTCTTCTTCTTCTACTGCTCCTTCTTCTTCTTCTTCTTCTATTCTTCTTTTTCTTCTTATTCTTCTTCTCTCTTCTTCTCACTGTCACATTTCTTCTTTCTTTCTCTCTTTTTGTTTCCAAAATTTCCTAAACCTTGAATAACAACCCTCTTATATAGTAGGACCTAAATTTTAATAAGAAAAGTATGGCAGAATGTAGAAGCATGGAGAAAGTTTGAGATTTATCCATTTGACCCTGAAATCACTATTTATCCAAAAATATGACTTACGTTTTTTACCTATTCTGGTCAGATTTTGGAAAAATATTCAATGCGGAAGTTGTAGGTCTCGATCTCAATTTTCATTGATATAAAATTCATAAAAATCAGATTTCATACGAATAAGTTATGCCCTAAATACCATGGGCTGACAAAAGGAAACACTATTCAGTCTCATCCCGAGACTTCGAGGAATTTACAGATTGTCACCAAAGTCATCTCATGAGTATATATGAGTCTCAATATAACTTATTCTATGTACCTTCATCCTTTTCAAAATAGTACAGTTGTATATATTAGTAACAACTACTGGTCGTTACAAATTCTCCCCTCCTTAAATAGGATTCATCCTCGAATCCTTTCTAAACTTGAGATCTTACCATAGACCTCATGTTCACGACCTCGCTTCTGAATATCAGCCTTAACTGATTTCATACTCAAAATCATCTTGCTTTACCTGTTAGAACTCTTACTTTTCTGAAAATTAACTCACGGTCGCCTCAGTCCGATCGTTATCTTGGCTTTTGTTCCCTACTTGGTACTTTTAACTTTAGGTCGAGAGGGAACTCATCGTCTTGTTTTCATAACCTTCTGCTTAGTATTTTACGTTATTGCCATGACTCAACTCTTATGTCGTATCAAAGATTCTCACTTCTAGACTTTTCATTATACTCTACTTACTCCAGCTTATTTCTTACTTGAACTATTAACTCTGAATGGTACTAGATCCGTGGTATAGGTTTATATCTTCCAGCTTCTGATTGTTTAGACTTTTTATGTTCATCTATAAAGAGATATGTCTTAAGAGCCTTCTTAACTTATTTGTATAATTAATGGGCTAGGCTTTTCTACCTATATTGACGTATCCTTTATCTCTGAAGGTATCTACACTTTCTTATAACCCGGCTCTTTTACTATAGCTTTGAACCTGGAAGGTACATACGCACATGCTTCTATACTAGGCTGCTTACCGGTTCTTCTTAATAATTCCTCTTGCCTTTGCTTATTTGTATACTTAGGTTCCTGGGGTGCAAGGTTTGACTCTTTATATGCCTTTTGTCCTTTATAGTTATTCATCCAATTGGTTTATATTAAGTAGATTGGGTTCTAGTAACATTGTTGGAAGCTAAACTGCATGCTTATTTTTGCTTAAACAACACTTCTGGCTATAAATAGGGACCATGGTGACTCGATTCTAGCTATGGTCAAAGTTCTTTTCACATCTTATGTTCATTATTGCTACAAATCTGGTTACGATGTTCCATACTGATTTGCATTCCATGTTCTAGTATTGTTTAAAGGTCATCTGTCGAATACACGCGAACATCACATGCCTTAAGGATTTGATCCATATGTTAATTACAACTCTGCAATAACTTATCTCCTCGATTTCGTACTATTCTTCACGTCTACCAAACCACCCATACCGGTGGCTAAAGCCGTCTCAAACCCATAGTGGTTTGGTCAACTTAGACTAGGGTTGGGTTCTTTATACGGTTTACGTGAACTAACACGTAAGGGTTCTTTGGTTGCATTCTGATACTATAAACCTTATAGTTGCCTACTTTATCTTTACTTTGTAGGTATTCTTCTACTACTGTCATTGTACCTCCACAGCTCTACTTTTAAAATTTTTCCTTTGCACTACTCTCGCCTTCTGCTTAGTCTTATGCTATACTAAGAATTCCAGCAGTTTATATGACTGGCTCCTTATCCGAAGGTTATCTTTTCCTTTACCTATATACTATTATGTCTAATACTGGTTCCTTTATATCTCAGTCGTCACTTAACTGCTTCTTATCTCTGTACCATTCTGTTTATACAACTTTTCAGATTCTTTAAATTGGGGTTGTCTCGCGCTTTTATTCTAACCTCATACTAAGTCTGAAGATCTTCCCCCTCTATAACATAACTCATATCTAGAAATATTTGAGGCAATCATTAGGATCCACCTCTATGACTGTTGTCTATCGAGGGTTGGGAGGGTGGGACCTTATTATATAACCTTTCCGGTTATAGTGGCCTAGTTGCACATATGACTGAACTGTAAGCCTAGGACTCTCGTGTAAACACGTTTGGTATCATATCCTACACTAGGGTACTACTGCTAAAACCATCTGGTTGTCTCTTCAAACTTTTACTTCTGATTTTATCCAACTATCAAACTTACTACCTCTTCTACGAAGTTCTTCTAATGTCATACTCTTTACGAACTTCTTCGTACTACCTCTGTACCCTTTCATCTTACCTATGTTGTTTAGCCTTCTAAAGTTATCATTTTCTCTATGTGGGTGCCACTATACTTTCTTTACTGACTTTCCTTAAGAAACTTACTCTGCAATATAGGTTTCTTTGTTATCCTAGTCTCTTAAACTCCTTACAAATTTACTTTCCTGAAAAACATTATCAACTTCAATTACTTAGGACATTTTTTCCTAAATCTTCAATTCATACTCTACTCTTTTCTCAGTCTTTCTTTCTCAATACCATGAGACTTTTATGAGTCATGTGCTACACTCTTAGGAGTCAATCTCTCTCTGATTCATTCTTTTATTTGGGCCTTTACTCCCCAAAGGGGTTCTAATTCTAAAATAACTTCTAGATTCAGTTAACTTACTGTGTGTAGAACATAGATGTTGACGACGCTGTTCTAGGCTCGCGGCCTAGTCGGGAGTACGGAATAGCCCACGGGGGAACTAAATCGGAGAAATAACATGGAGTTGCCACCCGGTGTGAATCAGGAAAATGATTTAAGGCCACACTCACCCCTCGCATGGGAAGACCTCAAACCGTTAGGTTCGGAATGGTCTCTTATTTATGTCACTTGTAATGATATGATTTGTGTAATAACTTAACCGAATCTACGTAACATATATTTTCAAGAGTATCATATTTCTAAGCTCACATGCATGAAAATAAATCTCATATCTAAGTTTGCATATAACCTATATCTAAGTTTGCATGCATAAAAGTAAGTCGAAATGACGGCAAGCATACAATTTCATAAACACATTATACTTAGGAATACGGAAACACTAGTAAATAACAATCATACAAGCATGCATAATAAAGAGAAGTAATTAGATGCATAATGCAAAGAGATAACTAAAGAGGCAATTGTACATTAAGATAAACGTGTCATGATGCGATGCAAAAGAAGATAGGCAAATATGGTGAAAGAAAAGTGGTGCAATAAATGCCTACATCTATATAGGACTTCGAGTATCCGATTGAACACATCTCACATTCAATCAAACAGACTTTGTCCGGCGCGGTAAAACATCGTGGCAAAGACACCCCGTAGGCTTTTATCCCTCAAGATGGAGGAACTTTAATCCAACTTGATTTGCCAATGCAAATGACATTACAATGCATATAAAATAAAGACAACAATATAGGACTTCGTATGCTCGATTGAACAGATCTCGCATTCAATCAAACACACTTCATCCGGCACGGTAAAACGTCGTGGCAAATATAGCCCATAGGCTTTTTATCCCTCAAAATATAGGACCTTTAATCGAACTTGATTTGTCAATGCACACTATATCATCAATATACAAGCAAAAAACATGCAGAAAAGTAAATGGAGGAATATAAAATATGAAAAATAAATAAACAAGATAAAATAAAGCATAACATGTGTCGTTTGCTCAAGTGGTACGTGGAGTTGTTTCTCAAGTACAAACCGCACTACCGTCCATTCGGATTCGGCTACGGAATTTACGTCTGGGTTTCCATCCGATATACCACAGAGACGACACATTTTCCATTCATCCCATAGCCATAATATTCATTAATCCACAATACTCATGTAAATAAATATTAACGAAATAAAAGAAATAAGCAGAAATATATAAAAATGGTGCCCTCAGGTCTAACCTCTTTAGTCGTTACTCGGAAGTGCGGTATGCGATTGTCGGAAGGGTTGATGCTCTGTAATTCCTCTGGTTCATTGGTTCAACATTTCCATTCATTGTTTCGCTATTTGGGCGGCTGTTTTCACTCCGTTTCACTGCTGTTTTCACTCTATTTTTTGGTCACTGTTTTACGGCAAATAAGTGACTGTTTTGGCGGTTATTTAAGGGCTTGGGGCTGTGGTTTTTCTCACTGTTTTGGGGCAAATTCTGGACTGTTTTGGGCAATTTTTTTAGATGCAGTTTCAGGCAGTTTTTGGGTACAATTTTTGGCACTTTATAGGATAGTTTTGGGATAATATTTAGGTGCAGTTTTGGGCAGTTTGTGGGATAGTTTCGGGACAGTTTTTGGGTGCAGTTTTGGGCAGTTTACGGAACAATTTCGGGATAGTTTTTTGGGTGCAGATTATTTGGTTTAAGTGTGGACTGGTTTCGACGGCAGTGTGCTGCTTGTTGGTGGCTTACGCGTGAGCAGTTTACAGGGGTGTTTATTCAGTCAGGTTAGTTTTGGTTCGTGAAGGGCTGAGTCATGTTAGATGTACTTACTGGAAGTATCGGTGTCTTATGGAGGGGTTAATTGGTAGATTCGTGGACTTGGTCAGTCAGCCAAATGAGAGATCCTAATGTTTTTGTTGAATGTGTTTAGTCGGTGGGTGTGTGCACGTTGAACATGGGCTCTAGGTGCGTGTAAAGTGTGTGCATGGCTAGGTTGACAGTTACGTGGATAGTGCTTGGCGTTCAGGGAGCAGAAGGCGTGTTGGGTGGCTATGTGAGTGGAGGGTGTCGTGAGGTGAAGCCGAGAAGGGTGTGTGAAGAAGCAAGCTTATGTTGCTTGATTTTGTTTGTATCGGTGAAGACTAGCCATGAAGGAAGAGTGGGACGTGTCTCATTTTTTTGATTTATGGAGGCTTGTGTGCTATGCGTGTGTGTGAGTTTTGTGGGCAATCAGTGCGTGGACGTGTGGCTTTGGTTTTGGTTTTGTGAGTGATTCTTTTGTTCTCTTTGGAAGGGGCAGTAAGTGATGAAGGCAGTGGCGTGTGAAGGGCTGGGCAGTGTAGCGTTGAGTGTTGAATGTTTAAGGGCAGTGTCGTGAGGTGAAGAGAGTGGCCGAGGTGCCTTTAGGGTTTATTTTGTCTGTTTATTGTTTGTGTCGTAGGGATTGGGAGCCAAAAGAGTTTTTTTTTTAATCATTTGGGTATGATTGCCGTGGATGAGGATGAAGGTGTTAGGGTTCTTTTTGGTGAGTTTATGCGTGAGATGAGAGAGAAAGAGTGATGGTTTTATTTTGGTTTTGTGTGTGAGTTTCGGGGAGAGAGAGGTGAGGTGCCGAGAATGAGAGTTGGTATGCTAGGGTTGCATTAGTGTTATGTTTTATAGTTGTCATTTAGGGTTATGCATGGGTTTTGAAAAGGAAACAAAAACAATTAAATATGTGTGTGTTTTAATTAATTTATTAAAGGAAATGATATTTGTATTTTAGGTGGGAATGTCTTTAATTTGGTGAGTGAATTATTTAAATTAGGAAGAGATTTGCTTAAATTAGGGCTTTAATTTAAATGGATTTAATTTAATTTAATTTTTGTTTTAAAAATATTTTAATTATTTCTTGGAATGGGCTTGGTGTGTGTCTTAGTGATGTGTGGGCTTAGGCCAATGGTGTGTTTTAAAACAGAAGTCCAACAAGTAAACCCAAAGAATAAACAAACGAATTAATTCCAACAAGATGTCAATTTCTGACTCTCCCCTTTCGACGTCTGTTTCCAGTGACTTCTACGATTTAAGAGGTAGTGTCTCCATGTGAGACTCATCATCGGGACTTACATGCAAAAATGCAGTGCCTACACTATACTTCCAATTATTCTATCTCATGTAAAAGATTGTCATCTTCTTAACTCGTCTATTCTGTCCCTTACTCTTCTTTACGGGTTCTTATTCTTTACTGGTACAAAGTTGAGGGACGAGTACATGTATTCTCTAAAGGTCGATAGGTACGCATTTCTGCTTTACACTTAGACTCTGTGATGATCTGGTTAGTGTTTACAGGCTTTCTAGAATCGAGAATCCTAGAAGGAAGGGTCGTCATTGTTCTACAGGGACCAGATCGTCTACTCCATGTCTTAAAATTCTTTGTTATTTTTCTATTTCTCTGAGGTTTTTACCTATCTTATTGTCTCCAAACTTCTCTTCTTATTTCACTATACATACTAAATCTCCTTGCCACTGCTGTTTCCTTCTTGCTGTCTCCATATCATATTCCTTGGTTCCGTGCCATGCTACAGAGGCTATTGGTGGATCACTTTTATAGCTATTTCCTAAATCGTTGTTCTTTGCCCAATCATAATCATAAAAATGACACTCTATTCTGTTGTCCATACCGGTACTCTTGTGATTCCCATTTATCTTCAGCCTCTCGGGATCATTCTTGTATACCTTAATTCACTGCCAACCAGCAAGCTAATTGTGGATACTTGAATCGCAGCGAAACGAACTCAAAACAGCGGACAAAACAGTGAAACAACGAGTAAAAATGTCAAAACAGTGAACCAAAAAGTTGCCGAGTGATAGCTCTTCGGACGGCCGTATAACGCATTTCCGAGAGACGACAAAAAGGTTAGACCTGAGGGCACCTATTACTAAATTTATTTACATGAAATAATGACTTAGGAAGTTTATTTTATGGTATTTTTGCATGAATAATTAGTTTAGCATGTTGTTTAAATTTCTTCACATGAAATAATGACTTAGAAAATGTGTTTTATGATGATTAGCATGAATAATTAATTTAACATGTCATTTATTTTAGGTTATGTAAATTAGTAACGTAGAAAAGCATGTAACTTACTTTTCCGTCATATGAATATCATTAATTAGTGTATAATGTGATTTCGGGTGAATGGAATATGTGTTCTTTTTGTGGTATATTGGATGGAAACCTGGACATAAATTCCATAGCCGAATCCGAATGGATGGTAATATGGTTTGCACTCGGGATACAATGCCTCGTACCACTTGAAAGATTCATATGTTTCATTCCACTCAAACTTGTATTTGAGCATGATTAGGCTATTAGAATGTTATTTCATTTTGGGCATGACTTAGTTATTTACCTTTTGTATTAGGAATTTAATTTATGGTATGTTTATATCATTATTTACTTAGCATGTTTGATGTGTGATACCATGTGTTGTCGTTATAGAAACTTACTTTCAAAACATGCAAACTTAGATTTAGGCCTATAGAAATTTAGGGTAGCTTTACCATACATGTCTTGTAGACTTGGTTAATATTACAAAAATCCACTCATTACAATTGACATAAGTAAGGGACCATTCTGAACCCAACAGTTTGAGGTCTTCCCTTGCGAGGGGTGAGTGCAGCCTTAAAATATTTTCCCGGTTCACACCGGTGGCGACTCTTTTATCTCCGGTTTAATCCCCTGTGGGCTACTCCGTACTCCCAACTAGGCCTTGAGTCTAGAACAACATGCGTCGCCCAATTTCTGTTGTCTACAGTCTGGCGACTCCACTGGGGATAGAGAATCGGCCTCGAAATATTGTCTTGTAATGTTTGGATTTGTGTATTAATTAACCATGTATACGTGGGTTTAAGGAGTTTAATCAAAGGCATTGTTAGGACTAGGTGATGGTTTGGTGTCTTCCTTCATTCACTACCTTTCTATAAAGAAAAGCTGTGAAGGCATCTAGATAATCATCTTGTTGTGATAGACTAGTTTGGAGGACTCGTTGTTTATTCCTGTCACCAAGCGATAAGAGCCTAAGAGGCTTGAGTACTTAAGAGAGCCTCGCTCCACCCTCCCTCTGGGGAATCTACAATGGGAAGTCCATTCGACAGTTAGTCACACACCATATCTCGTTGGCACGTACTGTAAGGTATAAAAAGGGTGTGTTCACTTGGTCGCTTGAACCCTTGAGTGGGGAGTCCTAGTTGTGAACAATCCTTCGTCAGTGAGAGCCTTTGTTTACACTCCTAAAACCTACATTTGAACCTTAGTTTTATGACCCTTAGAAATTGTTTATTTATGTTTGTGATTGGGACCATTGTCATTTGAAATCAGTTGGACTTTTTGTCAAAAGACATAAACTTATTGGGCCATTTAAACTGGAACAAGTTCATGTCCTTTGACAATTGGGCCAAAGGCTTTTAAAATGCCAATGGGCCATTTTGTGTTTAGGCCTCTTATCATTTTTGAAGCTGTTTAGTCATGTTATCGCATAGTGTAAACTTGTTGGGCCTTTTCAACTTGGACAAGTTTGTGCCGCGCAATAATGCGATTGAATACTTTAAAATGACGATAGGCCGACTTACATATCTCATATATCGCATGCGTCTTATGAATCTCATGCACACATGCATCATGCTAACCCATGTGTTTCAAAAGACATCATAGATACTGTTTGGGTTAGAGAAGGGACAAGGCTCATTAAAAGAACAGTAACAAGCATGAGTGAATCCAATAATGAGGTATCCCATATGGATCAGTTAGAAAGTAATCTCGCCAAAATCACTGAAAAGTTACAAACCCTGACTACTGCTGTGGCTGGTATAGCCGGGTCTCGTGCTGGGGGTAGTTCTGGGGATGTGAGGCAAGAGGAGCCTCCGAATAGATTGGGGGATGATGTCCCCACTTCTGATGATGATATGGCAGAGTATGCAGCAGGCAGAGTATCTGGGTCTCAGGCAGAATTATAGAAGCTTCGGGATCAAGTTGAGTCAGTTACCTGCAAGATGAGGTAAAAATGAAGATTTGCTGGATTACGAGATGATGACATTCGAAGAGCAGCTACCAGTACAGTTCAAGATGCCTGATATGGCCAAGTTTAATAGGAATGGGGATCCAAGGGTGCATCTCCGTCAGTATGTATCAATCATGAGTTCAGTTGGCCTATCTCAGCGCCAAGTGCAGAAGATGTTCGGGATGTCACTCGAGGGGGCACCCGTGGTATGGTACCATAGCCTTGAAAAGAAGGTTAAGGAAGATTGGAGGGAGTTGGCTGATGCTTTCTTGAAACATTATGTCACAGACTTGGAGATTGATTTGTCGCTCCGTGATCTAGAAAACATCAAGCAGAAGCCAGAAGAAAGCTTCAAGGAATATGTAGACCGCTGGAGGAGCCAGCTTTTAAAAATACAGACTAGGCCCTCGGAGAAGGACCAGATTAAAATGATCATCAAGGGCACCAAGCCCTCCATTTACAGCAAGTTGAGGAGGATGACCTCTATGATTACAGACTTTCGGCAGTTGAGGGAAACTGTCATGGACATCGAAGAAGAAAAGGCGGAGAACAAGAAGTTTTATGGCGTAAGTAGGAGGCCTACTGGAGGGACATCAGGTACTAAGCCTGTTTCTGTGGAGGTTACTGTCGTCCGGAATCGGAGATTCTCCAACTTATGGAGACCCCTGTCGAAGGTGTTTGAAAAATTGAAGAGGCAATAACTTTTTAAACCCTTAGAAGCCAAACCAATCCCCAATCCACCACCATCACATTATAACCTAAACCTCTATTGCTATTTTCACTAATAGAAATGCCATGACACTGACAATTGTGCCCGACTGCGCCATGAAATCCAAGACCTTATTGACTCCAAGAAAATACCTAACCCAGAAACAGAACAGCCTGACACACACAGAAACCCTCTACCCAACTACCGTGATGTTCCACCACCAACCTTTATGTATTCATTTGAACATGAAGCCAGTGAAGCAGAAACTCCGACGGATGAGACCTGAGTGGGCAAAGAAAGTCAGAGAAGAGGTTAAGAAACAGATAGATGTGGGGTTCCTGGAAGTAGTAAGTGGTTGGCAAATATTGTGCCGGTGCCGAAGAAAGATGGGAAGGTCAGAATGTGTGTGGATTATAGGGATATTAACAAGGCATGCCCGAAGGATGACTTTCTTTTGCCACATATAGACGTACTGGTTGATAGTGCGGCTTTATCTGCTATGTATTCATTTGCAGATGGGTTTTCGGGATATAATCAGGTTCATATGGCCGAAGAAGATAAGCACAAGACTGCATTTATTACTGAATGGGGTACTTACTGTTACAAAGTAATGCCGTTTGGGCTTAAGAATACAGGGGCCATTTATCAGCGGATGGCCACTACTTTGTTTCATGACTTAATGTATAAGGAGATTGAGGTGTATGTGGATGACATGATGGTGAAATCAGAGACAAGGGTCGGGCATATTGAAGCACTGGAGAAGTTCCTTCAGAGAGTTGACAAGTATAATCTGCGGTTAAATCTAAAAAAATGTGTATTCGGAGTGACATCAGGGAAGTTGCTTGGCCATACAGTGGGAAGGGGATGAATAGAAGTGGATCCTAAAAAGATCAAGCCCATTACTGAAATGCCAGCACCAAAGACAGAGAAAGAAGTCAGAGCCTTCCTGGGGAAAATCCAGTACATCAGTCGGTTCATTACAAAGTTGACATCAGCATGTGAGCCTATCTTCAAACTGTTGAGAAAGGACCAGCCCGTGAAGTGGAATGAGCTGTGTCAAGCAGCTTTCGACAAAATCAGAGAATGTTTGGTGAAGCCTCCTGTGTTGAGACCGTCGAGACTAGGCATGCCCTTGATACTATATCTGGCCATAGAACCAGAAGCACTTGGGGCGATGATGGTACAGGCAGATGAGACAGGGGTGGAGCATGCAGTTTACTATCTGAGTAAGAAGATGCTCCCGTATGAGGCTCGCTATCAAGAAATAGAGAAGATCTGTTTAGCAGTGGTGTGGCTTCCAGGAAACTGCGACATTACTTTCAGTCTTACAAGATCCAGGTAGTGGCAAAGGAAAACCCTTTGAAATATCTGCATTCAGTGCCTTCATTGGTTGTGAAGTTGGGTAGATGGTTGGTATTGTTAACAGAGTTTGACATTGAGTACCTCACCTCCAAGGTCATCAAAGGGCGAGCCGTGGCAGAATTCTTGGCGTTGCAACCTGTTGAAGGGGATCAGTACAAGTTTGAATTCCCAGATGAGGAGATCCAAGCAATAGCAATTCAAGGATGGAAGATGTATTTTGATGGAGCAGTGAACTGCAAAGGAGCCGGAATTGGTATTGTAATAGTAACCCCTGAAGGAGAAACCTTACCTATGGCCAAGAGGTTGACATTCGGAGTAACTAATAACATGGCTGAGTATGAAGCATGTGCATTCGGGTTGGCTGCATTGGTAGCCTTGAGAGCTGAGAATGTGGAAGTTTATGGAGATTCAATGTTGGTGATCCGACAGATGCAAGGAGAATGGGAGTTGAAGGAAGAACGGTTGAAGCCTTATTTATTTTATCTCAGGAACCTGGCACAGGCTCTCCCTGACTGTAAGTTTCAGCACTTGCCACGAGAAGAGAATCAGATGGTAGATGCATTAGCTACACTAGAGCTGTACAAGAGGCAGGCAAATGGTATTCAGTTGAAGTGCTTGAAGAAAGAAGAGACTCGGCAGGTAATGGAAGAAGTACATGCCGGGGTATGTGGTCCGCACATGAACGGGTTGAATCTGTCACGTAAGATAGTGAGACAGGGTTTTTACTAGTCGACTATGAAGACAGACTACGTAAAGATGGTGAAGCACTGTCATGACAGTCAGGTACATGGTAATTTGAATCATTTGCCACACACAGAGTTACATGGGCTATCAGAGCCGTGGCCTTTTTCAGCTTGGGGGATTGATATGATCAGGGAGATTCGACCGAATGCGTCGAACGGTCATCGCTTTATAGTAGTAGCGGTAGACTACTTTTCAAAATAGATGGAAGCTGAATCATTCTGTAACGTCACAGTGAAGCAAATAGTGAAGTTCATAGCTTAGAATCTCATTTGTCGGTATAGTATGCCGCACCATGTGATCACAGACAATGGGGTTTAGTTTCAGGGAGAGACAAAGGTAATGTTACAGAAGTACGGGATAGGCCATCATAAGTCATCACCGTATAGGTCGCAGGCTAATGGGGCAGTCGAGGCAACCAACAAGACAATCAAGACAATATTGGCCAAGATGACAGAGAACTGCAGGGATTGGGCCGATAAATTATCGTATGCTTTGTGGGGGTACAGGACTTTTGTGAGAACTACAACAGGAGCCACGCCTTATTCCTTGGTCTATTGAATGGAAGCGGTATTGCCGGTGGAAGTTGAGATACAGTCCATGCGGGTGTTAGCAGAAGTAGAATTGCCTGAACAAGAATGGGTCGCGCAGAGGTTTGAACAGTTGGCATTGATGGATGAAAAGAGGATGAAGTCTCTGCATCACATGCAGATATATCAAAAGAGGTTGGCTCGAGCATTCAATAAGAAGGTGTGTCCTACTAAGATCAAGAAAGGTGACTTAGTGCTTAAACAGTCGAAGCCGTCGATGACAGACCCGAGAGGAAAGTTCAGACCAAACTGGGAAGGACCATATATTGTTCAGAAGGTAATGGGAAATGGAGCAGTGAGACTGTCGGACTTGGAAAGGAATGAGTTCACCGAGCCAATTAATGTTGACAGATTGAAGCTGTATTTTGCCTGAGGGACAGAAGACTGAATAGTCACCCGCAGAAGACCTAAACCAACGGGATAAAGAAAACTCATGCATGCATACATACATATAACCCATTATTACATTCATTTTTGTGTGTTTTGTGTTCTTTGTTTTGTATTCACAGGTTTCGAAGAAGAAGAGAGAAAGCGACAAAGACAAGCCAATCAGAAACAAAGCAAATGCACAGTATCGGATTCGGAGTATCCTAAGGCTAAGGTCCACATCGATGTTAAGATTCGGGTAGTAATCTGAGGGTTGAGGCCTAATTGAGTTTGAGTTTCGTGTATAGATCCCGGGGCGAAGCCCACATTGTCAGCAGCTGAGAGGAGAATTCCTTGGAGTGAGTGAGTGAGTGAAAAAAAAAGGAGTGAGAGAGAAGTCTTTGATAAATAGATGTATGTCCGGTGATGACATTATGTGCTATAGGAAGAAGCCTCAGAAGTGATAAGTGCGAGAAGTGCTCTCCACCGGTATGCTGAATAGATTGATCTTGATTAGACTCGTAAAGCATTTGAATACGGGATCTGAACAGTGGAAGCCTAAGTGGTTAATGAGATGACTAGTTGAAGAGATGGTGGATCGGTGAATGACCGTTTGCTTGGATGTCCACCCTGGATTACGTACGCTACGATATGTGATATGGTCGAGAAAGAAAAGAAAAGTCTATGTGATAAAAAGAAAAAATGGAAAAAACAGGCCGCCTATAACCGATAAGCGTGAAGCTACCCATGGGTGAGTATTAGGACCACCATGAGGAGAAATGCTACCTTAAAGGGTAGGTGTGCCAAGAAAAGAAAAGAGAAAAGAAAAGAGAAAAAGAAAATGAGAGAGAGAAAAGAGTGAAAAGAATGAAAAGAAAGAGACAAGAGCAAAATGCAAGAGACCATATCATGTTGAGTATGCCGAAGTAATCACAGAATGTGATTAAGACATCCAGATTGGTTAGACCCATTAGTCCTATTCTCCGAGACGAAATCGTCAAATTGGCTTGCTTAAGGAATAAGCTGTGAAAGATCTTTGACACACACACACTAGGAGTCTAGTTCAGATCATCTATTCAGACAATCGGAGTTGAGCATATCGAGTACTTTGAAGATTCTCTGGCTTTGACGCAAAGCATTCGTTGAGGACGAATATATATCTAGCTATCAAAGATTATCTCGAGAGAGGAAATGCAACATGCTAAAAGGAATCATTAAGCATCAAATCAGCATTGCCGGGTATGGCATTCTGGGGGCGAGGCCCACATTACATCAAATTAGTTTCTGTCGGGTATGGCATTCTGGGGGCGAGGCCCACATTAGCATCAGATCAGCATTGCCGGGTATGGCACTCTAGGGGCGTGGCCCACATCATTAGCAGTCTTCGCCAGGTATGGCACTCTGGGGGCGAGGCCCACATCAATATCAGTCTTTGCCGGGTATGGCACTCTGGGGGCGAGGCCTACATCATTAGCAGACTTGCCGGGTATGGCACTCTGGGGGCGAGGCCTACATTGGTTCAGTATCAGCTTGGGGCGAGGCCCACATCAGTATCAGCTTGGGGCGAGGCCCACATCAGTATCAGTTTGAGGGCAAGGTCTCTATTGTCAGCGGTATTGGGTCGAGGTGCCCCCGTTGTCGGTTGTAGTTCCAAGATGTGTCCCAGGGTTGAGGGCCCACTGCATCATCATCATAGTTCACATTCGGTGGTTCGGGAACAAAGCCCAGGGGTCGAGGCGCCTCGCCACTATATCTACTACATCATCAAATCAGTTCGAAAAAGCAGGAAAATCAGGTGACAGCAGGCGAGCCAGGTAAGTAAAAATGCATTGCATAGACTTTGATAGGATTATCACTGTTACACACTGCACAAGTCTCATCAAAGTGGGGGCGACTGTAGGCATTGCATTTTTTTACATACCGGCCCGGTGATGAGCCTCATACGGAGGCACTACCTTTTAGTCGTGGAAAAGTCCCGAAAAAAGGTCGTTGGAAAGGGAAAGTCAAGAGTTGACATGTTTGGTTTTGATTCGCTAAGTTCGCTCGGAGTTCGCATGTTGAATCTTCATTTCGAGGTATATATTTGGCCCGAAATCACCGCAACCACTCTAAGCCCACCTAAACACCTAAACCCACATCCAAAGCCTATGAAACCAAGACAAATCAAGCACCAAGCCCACCATCTAAGATGCCCATGCCCCAGTACACATTTTCACCTTTCCATGCACTATTCAAACATGATTTACCCATCCACAAACTTACTTAACCATTCCACCCCACTTTCGCAAATAATGAACAAATAACCATTCCCTCACTATACCCCATGCCCATTCCATACAATTATCAAAACATTCCCCTCCCAAACACCAAACAACAAACAATAATTCACAAAGCCACCAATCACCATCCTCCCCCAAACACTAACCAACAAAATAATTCCCTCACAATTCCTCCACACACCAAACAAACACTAACAAATAAGAAACCATGCAAACCATTCCCCCACACCCATGCATCCTACGTAAGTATTCTCAAAGAAATTCTTCCAACAAAGCACAAAACTTGCAAACATGCCCACACCACATGCCCATGCACCCATACTCCCACCATGCAATAACCACTCTCTCATTTGCCTATATAAACCATCATTTTTTACCTTAAGGGGCTAGCACATACCTAGGAGAGATCAAGCATTCACTTAGCATTTTTGGAGAGCATAAACAGTCATTATTCCCCCTTAAAGTCACGCCTATTCCATTACTCACTGCCTCCCCACACGCCAATACAGCCCCACTTCACTGCCTGAATACCACGTCCTTCTGCCTGCAGATTCAGCCTTAAACTTCACGCATTTGGCCTCCATTTTCCCCTACAGTTCATGCACATTATAGCCTCTGTCCAGCCCCTATATTTCACGCCACTGCAACCTCTGTCCAGCCCCCAAGATTCACGCCACTACTGCTCCCATTCCAGCCCCCATTTTCACACAAGACAGCCCCCCAATCAGACCTGAAGTTCACGCATACACTGCCTGAAATTAGCCCCTCGAAATTGCACCCAAATCACCCTTATTTCAGCCCCAAACCAGTGAAAAAACTGCCTTGTTAACCCCCCTGAAATTTGACCAAAACAGCAGCTCAAACACACTCAAAACAGTCCCCAAATCCATCAAAACAGTGAGCAAAAACTGCATTTGAAAGTCCCTAAGTAAACCGAGCAAACAGCAATCCAACACCTCCCAAAAATCACCAAAACCGACCTTAATTCACTGCCAACCAGCGAGCTAATTGTGGAGACTTGAATCACAGCGAAACGAACTCAAAACAGCAGACAAAACAGCGAAACAACGAGCAAAAATGTCAAAACAGCGAACCAGAAAAGTTGCCGAGTGATAGCCCTTCCGATGGCCGTATAACGCATTTTCGAGAGACGACAAAAAGGTTAGACCTGAGGGCACCTATTACTAAATTTATTTACATGAAATAATGACTTATGAAGTTTATTTTATGGTATTTTTGCATGAATAATTAGTTTAGCATGTTGTTTAAATTTCTTCACATGAAATAATGACTTAGAAAATGTGTTTTATGATGATTAGCATGAATATTAATTTAACATGTCATTTATTTTAGGTTATGTAAATAGTAACGTAGAAAAGCAGTAACTTACTTTTCCGTCATATGAATATCATTAATTAGTGTATGATGTGATTTCGGGTGAATGGAATATGTGTTCTTTTTGTGGTTTATTGGATGGAAACCGGACATAAATTCCATAGCCGAATCCGAATGGATGGTAATATGGTTTGCACTCGGGATACAATGCCTCGTACCACTTGAAAGATTCATATGTTTCATTCCACTCAAACTTGTATTTGAGCATGATTAGGCTATTAGAATGTTATTTCATTTTAGGCATGACTTAGTTATTTACCTTTTGTATTAGGAATTTAAGTTATGGTATGTTTATATCATTATTTACTTAGCATGTTTGATGTGTGATACCATGTGTTTGCCGTTATAGAAACTTACTTTCAAAACATGCAAACTTAGATTTAGGCCTATAGAAATTTATGGTAGCTTTACCAATACATGTCTTGTAGACTTGGTTAATATTACACAAATCCATTCATTACAATTGACATAAGTAAGGGACCATTCTGAACCCAACGGTTTGAGGTCTTCCCTTGCGAGAGGTGAGTGCGGCCTTAAATCATTTTCCCGGTTCACACCGGGTGGTTACTCCTTTATTCCCCGGTTTAGTCCCCCGTGGGATACTCTGTACTCCCAACTAGGCCTTGAGTCTATAACAGCATGCGTCGCCCAATTTCTGTTGTCTACAACTTCCATCACCAAAAAGGTGAAAGAATGACTAGAGATATGACATGTGATGTGACATATGGGCCCCACTTGATTCAAAATCCGAGTGGGCCTGCAAAAACTCCCGGGCTCGGGCTCGGGCTCGCTAATTCCGAATTAACGAATTTTTCCTTGCGACGTAATTAAATCAAATTTAATTAAATAATTATGCCTAGCGAAATTTCTATTTACGTCGCTCGCGAATTAATTCGATTGCCCGAATTAAAATCCAATTTTAATTCTGCGTCGAAATCTAATTTCGTTTAATATATATCGATTATATTATTTTATCGATTAATTCCAAATTAACTGTTCTCTCTCTTCAAATAGTATTTTATCCAAGATAAAATATCTCCGTAATTAATTCCCGGCTAATTAAATTTGAATCATACGTCATCGGTGAATCTTCGAGAATGACCCCAGAGATCCCTGGATATGTTGGCAATAAATTCGGTCGTCGACTATCCGAACACGTACATACCTCATACTACGTTTTTACCGATTTATGAGACATGGTTGGCTTCTAGCAAAGCACCGTGCCTACCCAATTCCCCATAAATATTCTTAATGGAATATATAATCTTTGTCAGGCGTAGTATACGTAGCATTGCGTACTATGATCTAGTATCGGATGTCACATGCTAGGCCTGGGACTGGAATAGTGTCTGCCTTGTATGAAGCATATATCGGATCATAAGTAACTAGTCTCTTTTAATCGGACAATCATTACCTTGTCATATTATCCCGATGATTGCAACACATTAGAAAACCAGTTCTGTATCCCTGTGTGACCATCATCTCCATGTGACTGAAGTGATACTTCCGTCTTGACATCACATCCAATATACTACGATTCTCAATAAACCTAGAAGAGGCGTACACAGAACCTGTTAAAGTCTCGGATGACCAAAACTAAAGCGTATTGATTGTCGCAAGTACTGGCGATGTAAGTCTCAGGTTGAGACCAAATACACCTACCCTGATTCGGATTCCCATAGACACATAGTCATACTACTAATGGGATTCCGAGTGGTCTATCCAGAGCGAAGCTGTTTCCATACCATCGGTAAACACAACCTCCTATCACACTTGTATAAGTATCCAATACTTAAATATATGATAACTATGTCGTTACGCTTCTATAACACGCACAAGTGTAATACTAGTCTATTCCGTATTATCAATGTCTGGTCTCGATAATACTACGACTAGGGATATTTAATGATTAAACAGTTATGGATTGATACTATCTCATATCTTATAATCCGGAACTAATCATAAGGATTTTACCATTTATATATTAAAGTAATCAAATTACAAAATGATAAAATGCAATTTCCATTGTCACATAGTTAATTTGTACAAAAACCACAATGTCTTTTACAAATAGTGACGCTATGGGTCATAGTTGTCCAATAAATACTAGAGTTAGATAATTATTTATTGTCTTCCTTCACTCACTACTTTTTTATAACCAAAAGGAAAAGCTGTGAAGACATATAGATAATCATTTACTCAAAGCTTACCTTAAAACATATTTAAAGTGTTGGACTAATTTTGAGGATCTATTGTTTATTTATGTCACCAAGGTGAAGAGTTTCTAATTAGGTCCCAAGAATCATCCTCAACAAGCATAAAATCGCATGAACACATCAAGGAATAATGGCGGAAACAAATACTCACAATGATTGGTTTGAGATGCAAAGAACACAAGTCTTTTTCTTGCTTTGTTGAGCTCGGTTTTGGCCTCATTGGACTGCTACCATGCTCGGTTTTGGGTCATCTTCTTCCTTGTTCATTCGGCCATGGATGTCACCATTGAAGCTCCAAGCTTCAAGCTCCAAAAGATGGTTCCATGCTCACAAGAACACTTCCCTATCACCTATATATCACTCAAGGTGTGCTAGCACATCATCTTCTTCCTTGCTTCTCATAGATTCGGCCATCACCAAAATGAGAGAAGAAATATGGCTCCAAGCCGTGAGGAGAGGAAGAAGAAAAAGAGAGGGAAAAAGAGAAAACCGTGAGAAAATGGTGGTGAGAGAGAGAAATGATTTTTGGTTTATATATTTATTTTATTCTCCAAAAATAAAAACAAATACATAAATCATTTTCATATATTACAAAAGTCAAAAAGCAAAAGTCTATTAATGCTTTTCAATCACTTTTCACCCATCACTTCTACTTTTCACATCAAGTCACTTCACTTTAATAAAGTGACAACTTGTCATGTCACATCACTCAAAGTGACAAGTGATTTGACAATTGATGCGACTAGTGATTTGACGCTTGATGTGACTTGCGTGCCGCGCTCGAATTCGAAATGCGAATGCGCTCGCAATCACTCTCGGGCTCGGTTCGCTAATTCCAAATTAACGAATTTTCCGTCGCGTTGTAATTAAATGATTACGCCTAGCGAAATCACTATTCACGTCGCTAACGAATTAATTCTAAATTGATTCGTTCGCCCGAATTAAAATCCAATTTTAATTCCGCGTCGAAATCCAATTTCGTATATATATCTGATATATTATTTTATTAATTAATTCTAAATTAATCGTTCTCTCCATTTAATTAATATTTTATCCCAGATAAAATATCTCCGTAATTAATCCCAGATTAATTTTCTCTCTCATCGAATTAATCCCAGATTAATTTTCTCTCTCTTCTAATTAAATAAGATTAATTAAAGTGCGAGTCATACATCATCGGTGAATCTTCAGGAACCGACCCATGAGATCTCTGGATATGTTGGCAGTAAATACGGTCATCGGACTATCCGAACACGTAAGTACCTCGTACTACGTTTATACCGATTTACAAGACAAGGTTGGCTTCTAGCAAAGCGCCATGCCTACCCAATTCTCCAGAAATATTCTTACAGGAATATATAGATCTGTATCAAGCGTAGTATACTAAGTATTGTGCATATCGGTCCAGTATCGGATAGTCACGTGCTAGGGCTGGGGAGTGTCTGCCCCGTCCGAAACACATATCGGATGTCTGGTAACATAGTCTCTATAATCTGATATTCATGACCTGGTCACAATATCCCGATTGGTTGCGCAACACTCAAGAGCACTAGTACCGTATCCTGCGTGACATCATCTCCACTATGACTGAAGTGATACTTCCGTCTTGACATCACATCCAATACACTACGACTCTCTGATAAACCCAGAAGTGGTGTACTCAAAACCGGTTAAAGCCCTGTACCACCAAGACCAAAGTCTACCGATTATCGCAAGTATTAGCGATGCAAGTCTCAGGTTAAGACTATACACACCTACCTTGATTTCGGCCTCCCATAGACACATAGTCATAATACCAATGGGATTCCGATGGGTCTATCCAGAGCGAAGCTGTTTCCCGTACCATCGGTGAAACACGACCTCCTATCGCACTTGCATAAGTATCCGATACTTATATATATGAGAACTATGCCGTTGTGCCCTCACAACGCGCACAAGTGCAATACTAGCCTATTCTGCATTATCGATGTCCAGTCTCGATAACACTCTGGCTAGGGATATTTAATGATTAATCCTTCGGGGATTGATACTGTCTCATATCATTCTCAATCCAGGAACTAATCATAAGGACCTCTCTTCATTTATATATCTATGGTGATCTAATCACAAATGATGAGAGTGCAATTTCCTTGTCACATAGTTAATTTGCTACAACAACACAATGTTCTGCGCAAATAGTGACGCTATGGGTCATTTTGTCCAACACAAGGCGATAAGAGCCTAAGAGGTAAGGGTATTTAAGAGAGTTCGCTCCACCCTCCATCTGGGAAATTTTTAATGGAGGAATCCATTTGATAGTTATTCACTTAAACTTGCTAAAATCCTCAATAATAATTTAAGTCTAAAATTTGCCTCCTATTGTAAAGTATAGACCCAAAGGGCTTAAACCGTATTGGTAGGACTAGGCTTTACCAGACTAACCAATACCAATTTGTCCCTAAATCATACTATTGACAATGGTTTGACTTTTCTGAGTCATAAGACGCAGCGACCCTTAGGCGTGGTTTTTTAACATCCCCAGTCTATGAGATGTTACCGGCAGGGGATAGCTGCACTAACCCCATAAGCCTCTGACTATCTGACTGTATTCCAAACTGTTCTAATGCATATCATACATATAAACCATACTCAATTTGAAATATTTTATTTCTCATATCTGTGAATTCAAAATACTTTACTTTACATACATTAACATATGCTCTTAAATACTCATACTCTACTAGTGCATACCAGAAACTTTTACTTTGACACTGACTGGACTCTTATACTATATGACTCAATGCTGGTGGACTCCATCCCCGGTGACTGCATTAGTATCCGTCCTCCTGAGCTCGTCATCCTTGAAATTCCTGCAAAACATAAAGACTGGAGGGGGTTAGATCGTTATACGATCTAAGTGAGTGGACAATGACTAAAAACTGATATAAAAATCTTTTAACTTCAAAACCTTATTTTCAAAACATCTTTAGATGAAAACATTGTATTTCAAAATTTCATATTTCGGAAAACTACCTTTAAAACACTGGTTTCTGAAAACTGTTTACTAAGAATTTGAAAACTGAAACTCTTTCTTGTACTTCACTCTAAATCCGTCTTTCTAAATTCTTTATTAAAACTCTTTTCAGAAAACTGAAAATTGAAATCCTTTTCCTGAAAACAGAATCTCCACCAGTAGGTACATCTCCGCCCGTTGGCGCATCTCCGCCCGTAGTCGCATCTCCGCCCGTAGGTGCATCTCCGCCCAGGAATGTACCATCTAAGCGCTGAGGATCTAGGGGCGTCCCCCCAGTTCTCAACATGTGCACATGCTCTCTGTATCCGTCAATTCCATTTGTATCTCAAGTTACATACTGGGTGAGTTTTTACCTCATGCCCCGAAAAATATGAAAATCATACTTTAAATCTGAAATCTATAAACAATGCTTTATAAAAATCTTTACTATCTCAAAACATAAATGTTCATAAAGTAACTGTAAATAATTTCTTCTAATGCCCTAAAGCATGAAAATATAAGTCTAAAACAATGATAACGAAATAAAAATCAGTTTAAAGGAAAAGTGTCCACTCACTGTATACGACTGAGATGAGTCCCTTCATGAAGTGGAAGGCCGCTGAGAATCTTGAGGCCGATCTATATATATGAATAAGAAAATTGGTTAGCTACTACAACGAGAATATTCCCATAGATAAAAATAAACGTGCAATGCATGAACTATCACCTCTGCTGTGTTTCTAACACGTTATAGTACCCTATAGAGTTTTTACGAGGTTTTTTTAACGGTTACACAAATCATTGCAAGCGTCTACAACTCCTATATCAGAAAACAGAAAAGTCACTGACAGTTACCTGACTTTGAAAATTCGGCATAAATAGAGGGGATCCGTTCTAGAGCTGAATATTTTATAGAATACTCCTCTATGAGTCTACTTTATTTCATTTTTTACGAATCTCGATTTGGACTCTTAGAACTCAAGATATAAGGTACTTTCTGCACCTTATGTAGCAGAGAACTGGACCAGTTCGCCACTGCTCTAACTCCAACTTCTGAATTTTTTTGCAATTTCATTTTAAGTCTAAAAATTCTGATTTTTAAGTATGTGATTTTCTTATGTGTCTAATTTACTTAAAAATTAACGGTTCATAAAACGGAAGCTCGGAACCCCAGTTACAGCCGCTAGAATACATACTATTTGGGTGGATCATTTTGCGGCAAAACATCGCTATAACTTCAAAATTTTCCCAAACAAACTTCTTTCACTCCAAGCCCATTTCTTTCATTTTCCAAAACCTAAATACATGTCATTAAGTGTTATTTTAACCTAAATAAATATTTTAAGTGATTGGGGTATTTCTACAAACACTTTATAAGCAACAATCCTTTTTTCCTACAAACTCAATTTATTCAATCTCTACTCATTTCCAACACTTCCAAACCACAAACCAAAATTCTATATATCATTAATACTTCATTAAACATGTTTTATCCTTCCATTAATCGAGAATCAATTTCAATTATACATATAATTCATAATATATTTAAACCTCAATCATCAACCCTTAAATTCATAATCTCATCAATTTGAACCCAAAACATGATATTATAACCATTAAATCATTCATACCATCAAAAATCAAAATTTCCAAAATTTGGGTTAAGTTTTCTTACCTCTATTTCTCTTGATTTTCTTCATTCTCAAACCTCCAAGGATGTCTTGATCAATAATTGATTCATCCTCCTCTTCCCTTCTCTTCTTGCTTCTTTTCTTCTTCTTTTTTTTTTCCTTTTTTTTCTTCTTCTTCTTCTTCTTCTTCTTCTTCTTCTTCTTCTTCTTCTTCTTCTTCTTCTTCTTCTTCTTCTTCTCTCTCTTTCTCCTTTCATGGTTTCTTCTCTTCTTTTTCCTTCAAATTCGTTTTTAATTTTTTTGAGAAATAGTGAATAGTGGTCCTTTTTATAGTAGGACTTAATTGATACACGAAAGATGTAGAAATATCTAGAGAAATGGAGAAATTTGGGGCTTTTATCATTTGGGTCCGATTTTACTATTCACCCAGATTTTAAATTGCATTTTTGACCCAGTTCTGGTCCGAATTTGGAAAAATATTTAACTCAGAAGTTGTAGGTCTCGCTCTCAGATTTTCAACGATATAAAATTCATAAATATTGGAGATCTTATGAAAAAATTATGCCCAAAACACTATGGGCGGTCCAAAATAAACTCGATACAGTCCCGTCCCGAGATTTCGAGAAGTTTACCGATCATCTCCAAATTCATCTCATAAATATTTTTGAGTCCCATCTTAATTTATTTTACATGCCTTCACCTCGTACGCAATGGCATCACTGTAGGCAGTAGTAAGAACTACCGGTCGTTAAATTCTCCACCCCTTAAATAGGATTCGTCCTCGAATCCTCTCTTGCGTTTACTCGTGATCTTCTTAACTTCGCGAATATCCAAAGATGCTATCAAACTTTATCTTTTGTCGCTAACTTTTGCTGACTACTAGATCTTTCCTCTTTTTCCTTTCCTAAGTTCTCATTCTGTAATACTTTTCTGAGTACTTTTGACTACTGTCCTTTTGTTCTTTCGCTGAACCTCATACTCCTTATCTCTAAGATTCCTTCCTTATAGACTTTCACTTATGTCCCATGATTCCTTAACTTGAGAAAATTCCTAATAACAAATTTCTTGGTTCTCACCGAGGATTCTAATATTTCATACCTATACCAGATGTTTTTCTATTCCATTTGTCCAACTTAACCTTAACATTATTTCTCATTGCTCGACTATTGACACTCTATATTTCTTATACAACTTTCAATCGTCTATAAGCTTCTTTTCTAGTTCCAAAATTTTACTTAGGGATTTTGGTTTTATATCATGTCATTGCTTACCATCACCTTTTTCCTTATTAAGTATTTCTTCCTACCGCCTTTGTACCTTAACAGTTTCATTTTCTTAACTTTTCTTAGTACTCTTTCCATTCTTATCTTCATTTTGACGCCTGCTACGAACTTTTAGTCTATGTTCTTATTTTGGTACTGCTCCAATTTAACATTTTCTTTTCTGATCCTTAGTAACTTCAACTGTTTTCTAAATTTGATTGCATGCTAAAATACTCGCTCTCTGTTATTTCCATACTAGGTTGGACTTATCTTCTTGATCTTATGTTTTGATCTTTCCTTTCTACTATTTCGTCTCATCTCATCTTCTATACTTGTATTCAACCACATCATTATTTTATCTTTGTCCTTCTTCTCTATTTGCATCTATATAAGTCATCTCTTCTTTATTTACTTGAAGGATATCTGTTCTTATACGTTATTGATTATCCTTAACACTGTCATTTACATTCTTATCATATGCTTAGATATTATGTCTTCTCTTGTTATTTTATCTAATGTTTCCTCTTAGCGTCTATTACTTGGGCTATCTTTTCTTTTCTTATGGAGTATCTCAAGGTTGCGCTTTTGTTTCATTTGTTATCGATATCGTTCGAGGGTTGGGAGGGTGGGAGATAATCTCAAACTCTCGGTGCCTTGATGATGCATGCCCTTACCTAGAGCTTCCGTGTATACCTATCTGATGTCATTTTCCTATACTGGGTTTTACAGATAAATTTTTCTAACTTACCCTTTTTGTTACTTAACTTCATACTGTTACTACGCTTTTCCTTTGGATACTACTTTAATCATTTTGCTGTCCTCTTTATGGGACTCATTTTGCTATGATAGCTTCTTCCTCATCCTAGTCCTTCACCTTTTACTCACTTACTTTTCTGAGAACTGTTTCTACTTGTCTACTACAAGCATTTCTTACTTAATCTCTGACCTATATATTATTCTCCTCATACACTCCTTACTTTTTCACTCTTATGAGGTCCTTTATAAATTACTCACTATCTTCCTATAAATGATTTTCTATAATCTTTGTTCCTCTAATTTCTCTGATTTCTTGAAGGTTCCTTCCTGATCTTAGTCTCTCGACTCCTTATTCCTTTATTCTCTTGAAAACTTTATTTACTTCGACCCCCAAGATCATCTTATTTTAAATCTTTGGTCCATACATTTCATTATTCCTTAAATCTTTGTTCTACTCAATACCACAAGCCATTCCGTGATTTTCCTAAACTTAACATTACTCTCCTTCACAAGTTCTTTTCTTTACTACGTTATAGGGTTCCATAACTATTATCAATTCTTTACTCTATCACTTTCTCATCATGTTATATTTTGCCCAAATATACTAAATTTCCTTGTTACTTTTCACAATTCTCATGTTATTTACATATTCTATTTCCTTATTATTTAAGACTAACTGCGAGTCACTTCTCTATTTGTTTCTTAAATCTCAGCCTCATGTTCTTTCTATAAACCTTGATTTAATCACTTTTTCTATTCTATTATCCATAGTAGAACTCTCATCGTTTTTAATTATCTCCAACTGCATTGGTCTAATTTCATATCCTTCTATGAATCTTTACTATCTCGGGCTTCCCTGTAGGGCTTACGGCCTTTAATCTTTTTACGAACTTCTATTAGTCTAACAAGCTTTATTTGAATTACCTTGCCTTTGTGCTATTCTAGGTTTCGTTCTTTTATCCTCGAAATTTTCTTAATCTTTCTCCTAGGTATCTACCTCTCAAGGCTCTTTTTATTTCTTAAAGTGCACTTTCATCGAGTCTTCTTACAGTTCTTTTTCTTTATGGCTCTGGAAGCTTCTTCATCCTTGTTCTTTGTACTTTATGTCCTGATGGAGTCTATTGCCCATGTAATATAGGTATGAGATAGACTCTGTCATGATAGCTGTCTTAACTAGTATCTTGATGAGGTGAAATCCTGGGTAAGTTTAAACCTTATTTATTGGATCTTTGGATAAGAAAGACTGTCTATTGTTTTATTCGCCACTCATCTCATTTGTCTACCAATCTGAATTCTAAAGATCTAAGGTCTCTCTTTTTTTCTATGGTGTTCCATCCCATCAGAAGGTTGCACAATCGTCTCTGACTTTCTTACTTCCTTTTTTTTCATGGATTGTTTCGAAGGAATTCTTCTGACGGAAGGTACATCGCTCACACATTATACAGTTATCAAATTGGATTTGATAACTTTTGCTTGATTTTATTTTGGTTAAATAAAAACTGAACTAATATTACACTAATATTAATCAATATCACTTCACACATGCATCTAGCCACCAAATCCATCAACCAAATCAAAAAGGCCCAAATTTTAGAGTGTAGAGAATCTCTACAACTTTTGCAAGAATCTCTACAACATAATAATTCAAGCAAGAACAACAAAAATAATTTTCTAAGCTAAAGAAAACAAAAGATTACCTTAATCTTCCTTAAGCTCCTTTAACTTTGTTCATGTATGAATTTTTTCTTCTCTAAAATACTTGGAGAACTTTATATGACATTTGGAGGCTAGTTTAACATTAACAAGCAAAGAAAAAATATTTCCCTTATATATTGTGTAATGGGCGTGAGCTAGGGGCATTTTTGGCCAAGGAAAAATTTTATTTAACCAAAATAAAAAATCAAGCAAAATTTATCAAATCCAATTTGATAACTACTACCTTAAATGTCATGCCATTTAATATAAAAATATCTAACCATTTATCATAACAATTATGACTTACGAATATTTTATTTTTAATTACCTAATTATTTAACAATTAAATAATTAAATAACTAACAAATATAAATATCCATACATATATATATATATATATATATAATATATATATATATATATATATATTATATATATATATATTATATATATATATGTGTGTGTGTATTTTTATTTACATTAAATAAAAAATATATATATTAATGACATTGTCAAAATCTCATTTGAAAATTAATTAATATGTATCTAATTAAATTTTATATCAAATACAACACACATTAATTATTAATTGACCGAAAAGACCCTATGTATATATTTTTCGTTTAACTATTAACGATTTGAACTAACTCATTTAATCTAAAAAGTATTATGAATAATATGTATCATTCATAATGTGTTGCCCAAGTGCTCAACATGTACACTTCATATTGTGGGACTCTCTAAGTTTAGGTTTATCCGTCACAGAATCTTATTTCGTGTCCATAATGTTAGGGTTGGTGCTCAGAGCATCAATTCCCTATTATATTTCCTTGTAAATACTCTTGTTCATGTTTTATTATTAATAAAATAAGTAGTTTCTATAATATAATATATATCTTTATATGGTAAAGACGTAATTGAACTTAAAATGATTAGTTATGATACAATTGCAAAAGCATCGCAACTAACATTGAGTTGTATTATGACATTGTCATTCTTAGACTGTTTCTGGTCAAGGTTTACACTACTTGGTCAGTAAAATAAATTCGTTGATACCGGTATATGTCGTATACTGGAATATTGGATTCCAATGATTTCTTAATGAACCATCAGTCTTAGAGACTCGTATAGACGTGTAGGTGTTTATAGCGGATAAACACTGAATGACTCACTGAAGATTCTTAATGGATGATACTTCAATGTCAATAAGAATTTTTTCGGGTTTAGTAGCATAAGTGATTCTTCGAGTTGAGATACCACTGTGGGCACATGAGACATCTTCCATATTTAGATGGCAATCACATCACCGACCTATTAGGGTCAGACCTCCGTCTGTTCGTTGGGTATGGATAGATCCTCATGGTGTCCTGTATGTATCAAGATAAGATCTGTCAGTTCTGTGTACATAGCATAGGTAGTCAATATATGATTAGCAATCAGATAAAAAGATGGGCCGTGATACACTTTAGAAGAGAGTTCTAAGCGTTCTTTTTAGAGATTATTAATAGATACATCGACGGGAATGTCCCTATAGAGATTTGAAGTTTATATCTATATCTTTGGGATATGATTACGCCCAAAAATAACTTGTGGTTATCGCAGTATAGCTGGGGTGTCGATTCCTCGGACAGATGGTTACAAGAACTAATTTACTCAAACAAACTCAAACAAAAAACTTTAGCAATAACTTAAATAAAGAAAACGAATAAAATTGATAATATAAGTTAAACTAAAATAAAAAATATGAAAAGTATGTAGGAAATATCTATAGAGATAAACAGCAAAGCATCATGAATTCCTCTTGTATCAACCTCTTGTATTCAGTTATTGATTCTTTTCATTACACAATTGAAGGTTTCCCATCCCAAACCAACAATTGGAATATATTCAATTCTACTCATATTAAATTTTATGATAATTAATGATTTTTTTTTTATGTTAACAGCACACAAAAGTTATCATTACAAGCTATCTAACGTCAACACTATACCCTCAGGCAATACTGCAGCAGAAGATCAACACATAAAACAACTTTACCAGTCACAACTGATTTCACAAATCACACATAGAAGAAGCATGACTGGATCTATATAGGATTTGACAAAACATAATTTCTGGGCTAATAAATCGAAGGATAATAAAGAATAACAACCATCAATTTTATTAAACGTCCAAAGGTTCATTCAAGAATCAACAACATGAATATAAGAAGTTTAAATATAGAAGTTCATCTTTAACTTTGCCTATGAGATTAGTTATCCATGGAAGAAAGAGATGCAGCCTGAATAGATTGGAGAGACATCATGATTTCCTTGAAGTTCTTCGTTCTTCCTCTTTATGAATTGTGTTTTTGGCTCTTTTTGTGTGTGTTTCCTCTGTTTCTCTCTGATTTTCTCCTCCCCCAGGCTTTAGGATGAAGTTGGGTTTACATAGAAAAGTTTTGAAACCCTAAATTACATTAAAAATGCAAAGCACAAATCCTGGAATCGCAATTTCGTGTTGCGACGTGCGCCACATGTCGAGACGTGCGAGCGGCTTTGAAGGATACTATAATTGACTAGATCTCCTCGAGTAGATGCAAATCGATATATTATGGGTCTCGTAACTCTTTCTAAATCAAAAGTTATAGCCTTTTTAAATTCAAGACGCGGCTGATGCTCCTACGTGCGTCCGATACGTCTGTTAGGCTCTGAAACATGTTCAGTTGCTCCATTCTCCTTGATCCATAGCTTCCTATTAACAAAGCACAAAATGACCCTAATTAAGATTAAAACATAAGTTAATAAAACTGAGTTAGCATTGTTCTAAGTACACTTTCGTGCACTTATCACAACCTCCAACTAGCTTATTGCTAGTCTCTAGCAATTCAAGCAAAAAATAAAATAAAAAACTAAATAAATAAATAAAACTATCTAAGCCACTTTCGTAGGGATCACGATTGTATTTAGCGTATGCAACAAGCCTTTAAACCCCTAGGTGTCCTTAGTGGACGAGTTATAGTCTCATGAGGGCTTACAGCGACGACACCCACAAACGTCATTCGAAACATACAATCATGCAAAAACAAAAATTAAATAGTCCCAATAGTTTCACATAATTTTTGTCCTTAAAGAATGCTTAGTAATGAAACCAACGAACCTTCAAAGTACTCAACATAACTCAAATCAAGTCTTTGAATAAATATCTAAGCAAAACTCACAGTGTGTGTGTAAAGGTTTATTCACAGATTTGTTCCTACGTAAGCCAACTCAATGATTTTGTCTAAAAACTGGGATCGATGGGTCAAACCAACCTAGATATCTCAGTAAGCTCTGTAGTTATTTTTCTGTGCTCAATAATCATGATTTCTTATTTATCATGCTTTCAATATCTCAATATTATATCTCAACAAAATATAATAATATAAATGTATATATATAATATATCATTATATTTATATATACCGACTCTCACAACAACCATCAATCAACAAACAATATGTTAAGAGAATCACCACAGAGTGTACTTATCGAATATGCCTATATTCTCGCTACGAATCTCAATCGGTCGCTCAAATGGCAAAGTCGATAATGACAATCAACTCGATATTTCCAAACGATTATGCTGAGTAGAAAAACAGCGACGAACGGCTCCGGAACTAGCTGAAACGCTCAACGAGGCGAGCGGGCCCCACAACGAAGATCGGGCCCCACAACCAAAAAGCGGACCCCACCATCAGATACTTTCAATGGTGAATATATATATATATCAAAATGCTCGTATAATCGAGAGCAACAATCTGGTGCGATCGGATCGCCGATCCAACGGTCGGATCTCAAATTCTAGTAATATTCCCGAATTGTCGGTAATTATAAAACGGAAAACAATCCAAGCGATGTCGGATCAGGAAGTGACCACTGGCGTTGGAAAGATCTCGGCCCGAAAAACACTCACTCGCTGGAGGTGGCCGTCAAAAGTGACCGGAGGCAGCCGGAAATTGCAGAAGAAGCGGCGGCGAATCGTCCCTTTCAAGCGGCGCGTGGTGGCGCGTCCGGAGGCCAATGGTCCCGATTTCGGCGGCTCTGGAAAGCTGACGGCGGCAGCTACACGGTGGTCCGGCGCGTGGCGGCAGAAAGTCGATGGTGAAGCGGCGGCGACGGTTCAAAGTTTGGCAGTGAGGGAGAGAGGGTGAGTGAAAAAGGAAGGAGAGAGAAAAGGAATTATTTTTTTTTGTTTGCCAGTTAATCTGTCACGATATCACAAAAATACAAAGTATAAATACCAGAAAAGACTCATAGTTTTGGAAGTACAACAGATGATAGTAAATTACCCAGTACAATAGAACAAACACTAATAGTTTTAGTAACACCTGCTTTTTTATGCAAGCCCTGGGGAGATTTCTACCTGGTGAACTTTTTGGTTGGATATGATAGGTCATTATTCAAGGGAATCATTCGTCTACTCTCATTTTCAAATTGATCCAATGATAACTGCAGTCCCATCCCCCCAAGATTCCCTACAGCCTCTTTAGCAACGACAACCTGTGACAACAAGACAGTGTGATACTACAGTCTGCAGCTCATAGAACCATCAGGACACATAATGATGATCTTGCAAAGGACATACAGCTCTAGGATGAAGGCGAACATCTGCCTCACTGTCACTACTATCTGAAGTTCCTTCAGCAGCTTGTGAGTGATCATCAGATACAGATGTTTTCTGCAGGAACAGCAGATGCTGCCTGTGCAGCTTGCCAAACAACACTAGCTGCTTCCGCTTCAGCAGCAGAAGCCCCCCTCAGTTTCTTCATTGAATTTCTGTTCATGCTGCCATAGATAAGTACATATTTCTGAGTTATGGGAACAAAGTTGAGTCAAAATATCTCTGTTGAGAGAAATAGTCATGAGGTTAAACCTCAGCTCCCAAAAGGACTATCTGGTCCATCTGAAGTTGGTGTAGTCACATAACTGGAATTAGATTGATCAACTTTGGAACCAGCAAGGGTCGGAGCTCTTTCAGATAATATAGGAGAATTAACGTCAGATTGAATAGAAGAATTTTCTGCAACCAAAAAGTCATCCAGCAGAATATCTGCACATAAAGCAGTAATTATGTCATGAAACAAGATAAAAGAAAAATATAGATAAGAACTTTTAAGGACTATAAAATGGTAATACCAAGTAACTGCAACAGAATATAAAATAAAAGAGAACTGTATTATCAATATATCATCATCGAAGTTCCAAAATGTCCAGTTGGTAATGAAAAGAAAATGGATCAAGATTTTGTGAATCTTTTTTCATATTCCAAACCACTAAAGTGAGCATGTTGATAAGCAAACATTTCCGCTTTCTTTTTCACGATTCAAAGTCAAGAAATTATGATTTACTATACCCTCTTAGGCTAGGAAGGCTCTTTCCGTGTTGAAAGAAAGTGATACAATTCATCATTAATCTAACTATTATTCTATGCGTATAGTGTGGGGATCTTTTAAACTTTTTACTTCAAATTAAATTCTTCTCCATTGATCTTTATGCAATCTAATGGCGAAGGTTGAATTCACCATCCCTACTGTCAGATTTAATAAATAAATAAATAAGAATTAGCACCACAATTTTAAATAAAAAAATTAAATTAAGACTATGTATGCATAATACCACTCACACGGCACTCTCGCAGCAGTCAAAGATCCAAAATATTTATGCTTCAAGTTGATTCTAATTCATATATTTCTTTTAGAAATGTCTAGAGATGTAGTGCTTATTGAAGAAAAAATATTGCGACTTGAAACTATATAATAAGAGGGGTAACAATAACTGAAAGTTAAAGCATAAAAACTATCTATAATTTGGTACGAATTCTACTACTTGAAAAAATAACATATTGTGATGTTGATTAGTGTTGTTGCAGCTGTTGCTTCCCAAAATCTAATTCAGTACACGTCCTCCGAAATTTCCTCAGTAGCAAACTGCTTCCCAATAGCAGGGCACTCCAATTTCACATTCACATTCTCATCCCTCACCATTCTATATGAAACCTACTTCAACTCTTCATCAACCTCAGTCATCTTCCTCCCAGTAAACCTCTTCACCGAAAAGAACGTATTCTCTGGATTCACAACTGTCTGCCTCTTCGGAATCTGACCCACCAACCTATCCCCATTCCTCATATACGCCACCATAGACGGCGTTGTTCTGAAGCAGAAAGTGAGACTGAGACTGAGACATAGACCGAGAGTCAATTAAGGACTGGGAGATTAGGGAAAACGAATTGAAAGGGAGTAGGAGAGCGTAGGGAAAAAGAAAGGGAATTTTTTTTTATTTAAGTACATTTAGCGACGGAATTATGAATCTGTCGCTATTTAGAGATGGAATTCTAATTCTATCTCTAAGTATAGCGACAGATTTGAAATTCTGTCTCTAAATATAGCGACGGAATTACAACCCGTCTCTAAATATAGACGAATTCATAATTTTGTCGCTATTTAGCGAAAGATTAATAATTCTGTCGTTATTTTAGAGACGGATTAGTAATTCTGTCTCTAAATAGTAACGAAATTTTATTCCGTCTCTAATTCCGTCGCTATATAGCGATGAAATTTTATTCCGCCTCAAATTTTGTTGTAAATCCGTAACTATTTCGTCGTATTTTTCCCGTTATTTTATTATCGCCATTATTTTTTACGGAATTATGTCTCGTCGTTAAATTTCATAGCTAAATTCCTAATCCATTTCAATTTCGTCGCTATTCCATTTTTAATGTTTGAAACAGATTATTCCGTCGCTATTTTACCGTTTTCTTGTAGTGGTATTAAATGCAATCGATATTGGCACTAGAGAAAGTGGGAGAATATGTTAGGGTCGGTGCTCAAAGCGTCAATTCCCTGTTATATTTCCTTATAAATACTCTTGTAAATATTTCATTATGATTATAATAAGCAGTTTATGTAATATGATATATCTCTTTATATGGTAAAGACGTAATTGACCTTACAATGATTAGTTATGATACAGTTGCAAAAGTATCGCAACTGACATTGGGTTGTATCATGATGTTTTGACCGGCATAATCACACGCGTATAACGCAAGCGCACGTATCGTTCAAGTAGTATAAAAATATCGATCCCACGAGGACTTAAATCCTACTGTTGTTATTAATTATTGATACTATTTATTTACAAGTATCTAATTATAGGGAGAAGAGAATGATTGCTTGATTGGTTGGTTGAATGTGGATTTGATAAATAAAATACTTAAAGACGTAAAAGAAAATATTAAGGAAAATAACAAAAAAAAAGAGACTCAAAGATCTAGGGTTGTGACTCCACACAATATTATTATAAAGATGAATTGATTCTCTTATATATGTGTAATAAATTAGTTTGCTAACCTAGAACACGAAATTATGCAAAACCCTATGTCGATGGTCAGTTGCAAATACCCAGTATAACCCAATTGAAACATATGTCTATGTCAACCAAATTACCTAGATTCATTAAGTTCAAGTTCCAAAAGTGGCTACCCCCGCCCGACAGGTATATGTCTATCCTGTAAGGAAATCTATTAAAGGGTTATCTATCCTCAAGGAAGATCGTGGGCTATTGAATCTAAGGCCAAAACCTAAAAACCCTTCCTCAAGTTCATTTTAAGTTTACCACATCAATCTTATTGGTGATCAGGCAACAAGAAGCATTAAGCTTAAGATTCAATAAACAACCTAAAGAATTACCCAATATATAATTAAATCAATTATTAAGTATGTGAATATTTTGTTTCATCACTTCCCTAGAATAAAAATAAAATACTAGGGATTGGGGGATCCATCTTTACTACTTCTAATTTAGAAATCTCTCTTACTATAATATGGAATTTATCAGTGATATTACTAACCGACCATATAGGCGGTATCCTCATTAAGTCAGATTTTAATTAAGTCCGACCAACCATAAAGGCGGTATCATTATTTATCCATAAACCAGCCATATAGGCGGTAATCATCTGTCACCTAAAGACCGGTCATATATGCGGTGTCACATTATGTCAAATAAATAAAACCAGCCATTAAGACGGTATAACCTTTTATGTTAAATTATAATTTCCATATTATAATTAAGGGAGATTAATCTAAATTAAAATAATAAAAGCTTCACCTTTCCCCAGTGAAAATCTAACTATTAAACATAAAAGAAAAGAGAAGAAAAAAAAAAGAAACTCTACTATTACTGAAAATAAAAATACATAAAGTAAATTACTAAAATAAACACACAAGATGCAATCCTTAAATTCCATACATAAACCTAAGAAAAGCATGAGAATTACAAATGAAATGGTTTGGCATTTATAGGAAAATCTAAAGATTTCTACCAATTTCTCCACCAATTGCTCCACCAAACACTCCACCAAACATGCCACAAGACACTCCACAAAACACTCCACCAAGCATGTTTGGTGGAAGTTTGACAAATTTTTATATTTTTGATGATGACTTTAGTAATTAAATATAACATAATTCTGAATTATTCATCAATTTCGGTCATGAAATCTTCAGAATTCGAAATTATTTTTTCTTCAAAGTTGTAGATCTTTGAGTCTTCTTTAATCTTCGATTTGAATCAGCTCAATCGGATATCGGATGAAAAAGTTGTGGCCAAAATACCAAACATGCGCAAAACTTGAATTTAGGCACTACACTTCGTGATGCATACAGTAAATTTTCATTTTTGACCTTTTTTCTCCGAATTTCATCATTTTTACCCCCGAGTTGATTCTATTAATTATATATGTGTAGATGTGTAGGTTTTTATAACAGATAAACACTGAATGACTCACTCAAGATTTTTAATAGATGGTACACCGAAGTCAATTAGAATCTTCTCGGGTTGAGTAGCATAAGTGATACTTCGACTTGAGAAACCACTGTGGGCACATGAGACATCTTCCACACTTAGATGGCAGTCACGTCACCGACCTATTAAGGTTAGACATCCATCTGTTTGTTGGGTGTAGACAGATCCTCAGAGTGTCCTGTATGTGTCAAGATAGGATCTGTTAGTTCTGTGTACAGAGCATAGGTAGTCCATATATGATTAGCAATCAAATAAAAACTATGGGCAAGTCGTACACTTTAGAAGAGAGTTTTAAGTGTTCTTTTTAGAGATTGCTAATGTAGACGTCGAATGGATTGTCCCTATAGAGATTTGACGTTTACATCTATATCTATAGGATATATCCGGATATCTGTGATGGAGGAATTAAACATATGTCATGATCTCGACCTGTATGATTTAGCGAGTTTATCCATGGTCATCATAATTTACGGGTGGGTAAATTATGGACATGAAATTAGATTTCATGATAGATATTCATGAATTTAGAAAGTCTCACCCATGAAATATACTCGTAGAGCACTATGACAATTTTATGAATAATATTGATTATTTATAAGTCGTTTAAAGGTTAAACGAAAAATAAATGTAAAGGGATCTAATGGTAATTTTCTAATTAATGTGTATTTGTATTTATTGAATGATTTTATTAATACACATTAATTAAATATCAAATTGTGATATTTTATATATATCATAAATATATATGTATTTGAATATTTAAAAATAAATATAATACATATATTTAAAATACTTGTATTTAAATAATTATTTAATTTTAAATAATTAAAAAGTAATTAAAATATAAATATCTTAAGTTGTGATTACTTTAGGTAATGACTTTAGTTGATTAATTTGACTTATTGTAAATCATTAAATGTTATAATGCTCAAATATACACGTGGATTAACTGACTTAAATGAAAAAAAAATCTAAATAGTTTTATTTACTCAAAATTCGGCCAAGGACATAATTGGAGAGTATAAATTGTTTTGTTTCATTTTTCATTTTTTTAGGTTAAGTTACCAAAAACATTACAAAGAGAGTTGGGAGCAAAGTTGAAGAACAAGAAGAAAAAGCTTGAAAATACTTTGATTTTGTAAGTTTTTTCTTAAACTTTTCAACTAAAGAAATTGTTTCTATCATGCTAGCTTCAACATGTGTTGCTATGATATTGTCTCTACTCTTTTAGTGTGTAATTAGTTGGTTGGAAACTTGTTTGAAAGATGCTTGCATGTTTGATTTATAAAGTAAGCTTGAAATGGTTCAAAAGCTCACTTTTGATTATTTGATAATCATGTTATCATTATGGAGTTGCAAAGCCACTTCTTGATGATCTAGAATTATTCTTGAGTTATTTTATGGTGGTGAGACTTGTTGGGTGTGGTAAATATTGAATTAAAATGTTGGATTTAATTAATTTGGTGTAATTTATCAATTTGAAAAAATTATAAAATTAGGGTTCTTAACTCTTTCCATATTTGGGGCTTTTCATATATGTGATGTATTATGGTGTGTATATGATGCATATTAATTTTGGGTTGATTGGATTTGATCTTGACATATTTTGAACAAAAATGGACCAAATTATAAAAAATTAAAAAATTATGGGCTGTTCGGCAATTTCAAATAATTTTGGGATTTTGTTGTAATTTTTTTTTGATGTACTGGACATGTTGGAAATCATTTTAGAATTGATTTACAATCATCCAAAATTATATTTGACAATTTCAGGACTAAAATGAATAAAATGCAAAGTTTAAGGCTCAAACGGTAATTTTCAAGAAATATGATTTCTTGAGTTAAATTTCAGTTTTTAAGTATTAGGTAATTAAATAAATAAATTTTGTTTAATTGATCCAAGAAAAAATTATTGAAATCGAAAAATTTTGATTTTCCGCGTTCCGCCGCGTTACCGAATATTCCCTTTTAAAACCCCCAACACATAATTCACCCACTCATAAATTATTATGACCATGGATAATCTCTCAATCACATAATTCACAACATATAATCTCTTAATCACAGCCTATCGATATTATACCGAGGATATAGATAAGAACATCAAATCCCTAAGGTATAATATAGTCGATTTATAAATTTACGATACTCACAAGATATCATGAGTAGGAGTCCACACCCAACGAGTAGGTGAAGGTCTCATCTATATAGATCGGTGACATGACTTTCATCAAAGTGTAGAGGATGTCTCATTTATTTACAGTGGTATCTCAAGTCGAATGACCATTATACCACTCGACTCGAGAAGATTCCTATTGATGTTAATGTATTATCTATTATTAAATATTCGATAAGCCATTCGGTATTTATCAAATAAATACATATATGTCTATACAAGTCTCCCAAGACTCATGGTTCAATGAGATAAACCATCAGATCAAGTCTCATTGTACGACATGTACTGGTCTCAGCGGATTTTACTAACTGACCCGTGTTTATAAATCTTGATACGAAACTTTATTTGAGAATATACAACTTACAGTGACATTTCCCAATGTTAATTACAAACTACGCTATAAATGTGCATTATGTTGTAAATCTTGGTCTTTGTCTAAATATATTTATATATATATATATATATATATATATATATATATATATATTTATATATATATATATATATTATATATATATATATAATCATATTTAGTTTCAATCTAATCGTTGTTAGATTGAATACATATATATATAATAAAAAAAAAAAGTGTAACCATATATATTAGTAATTTATAGGGAAAAAAATTATTAATCGTATTTATGAATCACACATAAATACGATCCGAATTGGCACTCCCGAGCACCAACCTTAACATAAATAAAATAATAACCATAGATCCTAACCTCTAAGACTTCTTCCAAGACACTTCTGAGGGTGACTGCAACTTAGGTGATCCGCGTCTCAGCATGACTTCCAAAGCCGAAGTGGTTGACCCATCTGGTAGTCAACCTGCAAAATTAGCCAATTGATTTGGTGTGAGTTATAAAAACTCAGTAAATAATTACGCTCATACTACAAATAAAACATACAAGTCAAGCATATCAAAAGCTGTTCAAAATTACCAAGTTGTTACAAGTTCAGAATTATCAACTTCTTTATTATCTTTTATACTTTACACATGCCAAATCCTCATATTTACATATTTACATATGTGCCAACCTAAAAGCCAAACATCCAAAACACATGAGGCAAAAATTCGAATATGACGGAATACATCCTTTAACATCGAATTCATTTCAATCTCATGAAATATGAAGTCACATACTTAAACTTTGTCACAAATAAATATTTTAAACTCTAACGTGCCAATGGCAGCATCGCGACGCAACCATGCTTGCTCACTTCTGTTTGATTTTTGTTCTTAGTCGTGTTGAGACGCACTTGGCGCATCAAGACGCATTGATTTTTCCCTAATTTGATTCCAAAATTATCGAATCATCCCCGTTGTGTCCAGATAAGTCTGATTATGATTTCGACTTGTAAAATAAACCTAAACACATCAAAGCACTCTTAAAACTCGAAATACCACACAAAATATTAAGATAAATGGGCAGAAAATATAAATATAACCGCTCATGAGTAATAAATATATATATAAATATATTAGGTAAAATAATAATGTTAATAAATAATATATAGATATTAAAATTTTAATTTTACCCACCGACCGACCGTTATTCGATTGGTAAAATGATTATTTTTTTATTTTTATAATTAATATTCCTTTAGCAACCGAATGAATATTCGTTCGCTATTTATTATCAATTACCAATCGAAATTTCGATCAGTAATTATTGGTGAGATAAATTGGAGGCAATTAATCTTCAGCATCGTATTACCGACCGACTATCGACTGAATATTCGGTTGGTAATAGGTTGGTAATGTTAGCTATATATTCTCAATGATGATTTTGGAGTTGCAACGTTAGGGACTTCGACGCGTATTTGCGAGCATTATAAAAAATGTTGAAGCAAATTGGTTGTGAGGAGCTAATAGATATGAAGACTCAATAACATTATGAGAAAATCTCGTGTAGTCTTATATCTTAGGGCTAAAGAGCCACAAAGTTAGTTGATAATTTTGAGTATTCTAAGCTCATAGGACTCATGCATATTCAAATAGATGCATTAGGGTCAAGTGTAAAATGGTTTTAATCTTCAAATCCTGAGTTTCTATACTGAGATCGATATACCAATGACTCTAATATGCCTTGGTCAGTTTTGCATTCTCTCTGGAACTGGGCTATTTCATACCGGTCTATCTTGAGTTTGCATAACTACTGGAATCGAGATAGATTATATCAGTCCTCATACCGATTAGCTAACCGGCATACCTGTCCGCACACCGATTAGTAATACGGATTGGTCTGCACTTTAATATTTAACGAACATATTCTTGTGGTCGTTTGAATTATAGGACCTGCATATCAGCTCTTGTAGACAGACATATATGACTCAGAGCAGAGAGTTGAGGCAATTTTCACCTTCACTATATATTAAGCCCAAATTTCATTTTTCTGAGATCTTGCACTTTCTATCATTTCTTTCGAGACACAAACATATAGTAAACTCCAACCTTCATTATCAAACACTCTCATCATATTCAAAGCTCACACACTACACCTTCATATCATCTTAGTGATCTTGGAACACTTGGGCTAGAAACTCACACTTAAATCTTCTTATCTTTTATGAGTGCCCAAGTTGAGTTGTAAATTTTTATTATTAAACACTTATGATTGGGAAATCTTTTGTTGAGTAGGTATGCTTAAAGGGTAATTTGTGTAAAAGTTAAAGAGTGAACCTAAGTGAAAAAACTTATGGTGTTGTAAAAGGTTTAGGGTAAACCAAAGAAAACTCTTGGTTTGGGATGAACTATGAAAAACTCTTGGTTTGTGAGTGAGCCATAAAAAACTCAACTAGACATAGTGAAAAGCTTCAAGCGTGGTTTGGGGAGTGAACGTAGGCAAAAAGTTAGCCGAACCACTATAAACTAAGATATCAATTTCTCTATCCCTTACTCTTTTTAATTATCGCAAGTTATATTTTATATTTGCATATTTTTTAGTAACTTGTATTTTGGTAATATATTGTGATTGAGAAAATTGATCATTAAGCTAAATTAGTAAAACTACTAATTTAGTAGTGTAAAAACTAAAAGATTTATAATTTCATATTATTTGGTCATTCCCTAATTCATCCTAGGCATGGAAAAAAAGTTTGGGCCCATCCAGACTTTGGTCCGGCTCGGGCCCCAGAATATAAGGCCCAACTCGGGCCAGAGCTGGGCTCAACACAATAAGCAACGGGCCCGAGCTTAAAAAATATTGTTGTATATATATTAAATTATATTTATATTTATATAGATAATTTTTTATTATTAAAAAATCTGGCCGTGCGATAAAGCTTGGTCTGTCCTGATTTGTGCTTGGGTCGGGCTTTTCCCGAGACCGGGCTTCAAAATTAATTGATGGGCTCGGGCCGAACGTAGCAAGCCCCCATTCCACTCTTAACAAACCACCCTAACACCCCCCCCCCCCCCGATTATAGTTTTTTTTGTTGTTTGTGCGCTAATAGGAAATTTCAGGTAATGAAATTATTTTTATCCTTTTCGGTGGATAAATACAAAAAAAAATATGATAATTCCATATTTTCTACGAGTGAATCCAAAGAGTGGCATCAAATCACATTGTTAATTTAAGGGGTTTTGTAAAAATTTTAATTGTAGATATAAATAGTAGATTGAAAGTTACCGGCTTGTATTAAATACTTTTCCGAGTTATGTATTTCTTTAAAAAAAAAAAAAAAAAAAAAAAAAAGGGGGGCTATTAATTTGGATATTTGTACTTGAATTTCAACCGATTACATACATTTCTTACAGAATTAAAACGCCTCAAAATAAATGCACGTTAAACACCTCAGCATGCTTCTCCTCATCCCAACCGACAGATGAAGTTATTAATTACACAAAAATTGAATGCAAAAATATGGACATAATCACCTTAATTCGGCTAGCAACTAGTAAGATATATATTGATTTTAGGTCTCTAATGGATGTGGTTTGATAGTATAAAATTTAGGATTTGGTTGTTCAGGTCTTATATTTGAATTCATATGGTACATTTCTTATAAGAGTCTGTAGCAATCGGAGGTTTTATATACCCCGCTTAACCCAGGGTTGGGTGATTTGGCGATGGAGTTTCCAATGTTTCAAAAAGAAAATATTAATATTAGATACCAAGCTTACTAAATGTTATGCTCATTGATGTCTTGTGCATAAGTTGGTACATATACTTTAATGAAGAAGGTATTGAAATATTTATTACCATTTGTAGCTGCATATGTTAAAGTAAATTTTGAGCTTAAATGGTTTCACTTCTTCCGCTGTACAAAGCATATCAATCATCCAAATTCCATTACTACCATGTGTCGATGAAGTTAGAATCTTGAGGAAGGGTAAGATGAGATTTTTCACTCAACAGATGATATAATGTCCTTCAAAGGATGAGAAGTCAGACTGAAAGACACCGAGCCTGAGGTGGTCATACCCAATCCGATGAGAAGATATTTGATTCGACAGTGTGAATATCTGTGAAGCCGGACCCGAGTTGGTCTTGCCGACCCAACTAGGTGGCTCATTAAGTCAGGACAGTTTTTGCTTCTGCCGACCCAACCTGGTAAGGCGGCCGAAGTGGTAATAATGATATGATCAGGATCGAGTGATGTAAACCCTACATGAGAACTTGCACATTTCAACAAGGTCTGACGTGACAGATTACAAGCTGGAGATAACGTATAGCAGAGGATATAGTAGCTTCGTTTAAAAAGATGGAAGATGGCAGAAGCTGCTTTCGGCAGAACAGTTAGAGAAGAGATCCCATTCGACACTGATAGATTCACTTGGCTGACGACACGAGGATAGTATAATAGTGTATTTTGCCCTACTATATAAAGGGCTTGAGAATTCATTGTAAGGGGTTAGCTAATTTCATTCTTCACTTGTAATAGAGAGCAAAAAGTTTAAGTGAAGAGTAAGTTTGTAAGAGTTCGGTCAGCCGAACTCGAGAAATAAGCAGGTCGGTTATACCTGACCACATTATAAAAACTTCATTTCCCCTTGTGCCCATGGACGTAGGTGGGATCCATTCCGCCGAACTACGTTAAACCCTCTGTCTTTTCTATGTGTTTTCTCATCTTCTTGCTAAGTTTGCTTTTGGTTCCCAACAAACCAAACAAATTCACAGTTGGGGGAAGGCTGTTCCGAGGAATGAGTTTCCGTATTTGCTCCTGAAACGAAAATCAGCCGTCAATACTATGTATAAGTTGTGATTGGTCTGTCTCACTTGTTATTTGGTAGAAAAGTCACCACTCTGAGGGTTTTGGTAAACACTTGTCTGTTTTAACTTGGAAGATGATATGATTTTACTCTAGAGAATCAAATTCGCTTAAATATCACAGCACCACACTATCAACTGAGCATAAAAGCCGAAAGCTTGTGGACTTTACTATCTCATTTCCAATCCATAAAAAATAAAAAAATAAAAAAATAAAAAAAAAATAACTATATTTTCCCCACAATACAACGTTAAGTTAGATTTATATAGACCATCTCAATTCACACATTAATATACTAAAAAAAATAAATTAAATCATCCCTATTTACAGAAGAAAATGTTTCATGAAGAATTTCAATAACAAACTCCCATTTTACTATATATTCTTTAGAATGGTAACTGGGAAAATATACATTGATAGTTTCAAGTGGGTTGAAGATAATGAAAACAACATGTGGTAAAGTATAATTAATCACTGCATTTATAATGGACGTACTAATGTTCACACCTAGTAATTTTCACATAGATAGTATATTTCATAAATAAATATTTTGTACAGAAAATACCTGAAAAAGCATCCTATTTATGATTAGCATTTTGTCAGCATAGTTATTATATCGAATCTCAGCTGGCATTCGAACTCATTGACACTTTTTTAACATAGACATTTTAATTAATCTATCCCTTTCATGCATTTTTTCCCTTCTGATTTTGCCATGATCTCCATCATTTTCCCTCAAATCCTGGAAGAGATTTTAAATAATTGAATTGAATTGAAGGACTTATAATTGAAAATTAATAAGTTAAATAACTAAAACATTTGTCGGAATCATACCGTTGCTGCGAAGTAATTAGCATCAGTTGCTTGCGTCTCTCTTCATATTAAGTTTCGTATTTGAAAACTATGCCTTCCACAGTTTGATAATTTTATCATTTAATTAATTAGCAATTAGCAAATGTGATTGACATTATCCTTGACAAAATGATTATCTTTATATATCAGTTAGTTAGATAATGTACGATAATCTGTAGTCAAACATACAATTAAATTTTACATATAACTATTGGTTTTATCCTTAATGGTCTTAATTGATGAAAGTACTCATATACACTTGCACCTCTCTTACATAGAGTTATGCATGGCAAAATAGTCCGGGTCCAGTCCGGTTTGGCTCATCTCAGTCTGGGATCAAAAAAATCGGGTCGGACTTTAGAATTAGTGGCCCGGCTCGGGCTGGCCTCAACTCAAAAAATCTGGGCTCTGCCCGATTTTAAAAAATAATATATATATATATATATATATATATATAATTTTATTAAAAAATAGGGCCAGTCCGATAACAGCTCGGGCTAACTTTTCCCGAACCTGACCTAAATTTTATTTCCCAGACTTGGATCGGACTTATCAAAACTCGGGCTTGATCGATTGCCATGCATACATAGAGTCAGTGATATATAATATACCGACTATAGAAGTTTTCAAGGAAAACACGAATTCTAATACAATTTCTTTTATCTTTAAACAGATATATATATATATATATTTTGTTGAAAACCCCACCGTCAAACCATCCCTTCTGGGCTGAAGCGGAGCAGGTAAAACCTCTGGCTGTCCCAAGCTCTTAAAAGAAAAGCACTCAATGGATTCGATCCAGGATCTCAATGTGAGATTCTAAACCCTATACCACTAAGCCACGCCCATTGGGGACATCTTATACATACACATGTACAAACATATGTGTAGTAAGATTTAGTTAAGTTACACATTAAAAGATAAAAAAATACATATTTTAATATGTTAAAAAACAAATAATATTATATGAAAAAGAAAATCAAACAAGAGGGGACATATATATATATATATATATATATAATATATATATATATATATATATATATATATATATATATATATATATATATATATATCTATATATATTATATTTTTAAACTCGGGCCGGGCCGGGCCGGGTCCGGACTTTTTGAGTTGAGGCCAGCCCGAGCCGGGCCACTAATTCTAAAGTCCGACCCGCTTAGTCGCGATTTGCTATAAAATAATAATAATAATAATAATAATAATGTGTCTGTGAGGCATAATGGGTGGTTTGGTGGCGGGGTTTCCAACGATTTCAAAAAAAAAAAAAAAAAAAAAAAAAAAAAGTTATAGATTTAGGTGATGTAGGTGTGGACGCAAATTATGTAATCCAACAATGGCAGAAAAAAGGAGATGAGAAAAATTTAGTGTAAACAAAGTACTGAACATACTGTGATAAGGTGCTATAACATCATTTTGGTGTAGGGAATAAATGGCAGCAGGTTTGGTCATTAATGTGAAGGTACATATGTATGAATCATAATACTAATATGTACTAAAGTTATGAGGTGCAATTAGTATACATGTACTATTTTCTCTTGTAAGCTTCACCTAAAAATTTCCTTTCTAGAATCGATTTATTTAAATAAGAAATTGCTTGAACTAAGCATTTCAGGAAACCACAACCCGTCATGATGGAAGCATATATATTATTAAGTAACGAGACTTGAAGATATGTTTGATGAGCCTTAGTTTAATAGTAGGGTTATTTTATTATAATTTACAAATAGCGGAAATAGTTTTTTTTTATTTAAAAAAAAAAACATAAAAACATAAAAATATTTATATATTTTATATATTGAATATTTTCATTTTCAACACCCGAAAAGCCATCATATAATTAAAATAATGTAGTTGATTATGTGATTATTACTAATTAGCTTAACTAGTAAAATTAACACAAGAATCTAGGCAGCCGGGCAAAGGATTAAGTTAATTTTCAAATTTTTGTAATGCTGAGGTGTCAAAATTCTATTGAAAAATAAATGACGTATTTAAAACTGGAATCATGATCTAAGAGAAGCCGTGTAGCTATAGCTATATAATGATGATAGAGACGTCAAAGATTGAGAATCTGTCTGGAAGAAACGATGAAAAAAACAGTAGGCATCAAACGACTCCATGCATCAAAAACGGTACACAATACACATACATATTCATATAATTTTCTTCTTATCTGTCTCTTTTTCTCAGGTTTCTTTTTATTATTATAACAATAGAATAAAATGATTTTGCAGGAGGATATATATGCAGCGGTTCCGCCATGGATAATTGTTATGTACAAGACACTGTTCTTTTGCAATTGCTCGGTTCATCCAAATAGAAAGAGAACGAGCAAGATCGATTTTGCATCGACTGTCTTTCTTCTTTTTGCTCTCATTGTATTAGTGATCACATTCGCCACAAGCATGTTAAGGTCCCGTCTCTCTATTCAATTTAATTTAAAATATCCCTTTTTAGTAGTTTTGACATCTAAATTAATTTGAAGGTATTATAAGTTTATAACTATATAATTGTAATATGTGTTTTTGATAATACAGATTCGTAGATATGTCTATAGTGAGGTCATCAATCGGCATGATTTGTGCAAACTCTTCAACTGTTCTGGCATACAGGTTTGTTTATTGTTACTTTTTTTCTTCTTTTTTTTTAAAAAAACAAATTTTAGTACAATGGTAATGGATGTTATGAAAATTGAAGAGTGACTTATTAAACTAAAATTTTGAGAATTATACAAGTTTATGTTATTGTCGATGTTCAGATGAGATGAAATTAGGGTTGGTGAATGGGTCAAATTTTGAAAAGCCCAATAATATTTCAAGTATTTTTAATTAATTTGGGTTTAAAAAATACACTAAAAGCATCAATTTAAAATTTAATAAATTAAGTTTTTCTAATATCTTGAAAATATTAACAAATAATAATTCAATTTAGTAATGGATTTTTAAAAATTTGGCTCATTTGCCCACTCCGGACAAAATTAAGTAATTAACATCTTTAGAATGAATTCTAGTTTTCAAACGGTCCATCTCATAGTGCCCAGCGTTGGATAGTCAAAATAGTTAACGACAGCTAGTAAAATATAATCATCTAACCGTGGCCAAACTATGAGATACAGTAGCTTAATGTAAAATAAAGCCTAAATTATATATTTAGGCACGGTTGGATAGAAAATATTTATTGAGAATATAAATTAACTTATAAATATTAAATTGATAGTATAGACTAACTTAAATTTTGACTTTTCCTTGAAAATGTGATGGCAATGCAATTTGCAGCCAGTTTTTTTTTTAGAATCCAACACCATGCACACTCTTGCTTCTTTTACAGTGATACTCCATCCAAATTAATACAAACTGGTCAAAAAAATGTATGATGCACCTACCGACGAGAAAACTTCTATGCAACAGTGGTACCACGTCATCCATGCAACAAGCCAATCATCCATTGTCACGTGTGCTAAAATGTAAAAAACAACTAAAAAATAGGTAAAGAAACTCTACATGTCGATGATTGGCTTGTGGTACCACGTCACCCATACCACTGTTGCACTAAAGAATCTCTCCCTACCGACACATGTATATGTAGCGTACAATCTTCTGATTACATTTTAATTTTTGCACTATACAAGTAATCAAACTGCATGTACCAAATTTAAACATAGAATTGATATATTTATCCATCTTTGCTTCTTTTTTTTTTTTTTTAGGAACTTAATTTTTCCGCTTTGGTTTTCCATAGCAATAAATGATAGTATTTATAATGCCCCACTGATTGTATAATAGTAAGCATGGCAAAATTACAATGCAGTATTGCTTCACAGAGATAAATAATGCTTGATGTGGGATTAATTGTTCATGACATTCAGATTCTTGTCAATAATATTATCAAAGTATTTCGTTTTTCGCAGACTTACCATACAAAAAAACCAAAGTATTATTCTTGAAGCAAAGGAATCACCATCCACAGCAACAACAACAAATTAACTCGAAAGTTTATAGCTGCACCATCTGTGACAGAAATCTGCAAGATAATTCACTATATTGCAGTATTGCATGCAAGGTCAGTATCTTTCCTATAAATTGATCAAAAGGGAAAAAAAATATTATCTGTTCTAATGCATCATAGCTTATGTATTAGCATCATGTATTTCTCTTTTTTAAGTTTCAAAGTGTAGAAGCTCCTATTTAATGCGATAGTCAAATGTTAATTTGTTAGTTATTTGGTCATCGGTTGAAACCCCTGAAAATAGCATTTCTGTGAGGGAAAAAAAAAAAAAGAGTAAAGGGTGCTTTTTTTCCTATATCTATATTTTAAAAAATTTCAAAGTATGAGACTAGCTAATTCCTACGTCTATTTTATCCTTGTTCTTATTACAGGTTGTAGCGATTTTTGGAGATAGACACATAGAGCAAATGAGTGATAATCATAATAAATATAAAAACGTTCTAATAATGCCATCAAACATGAAGAGTTTAAGGAGCAAAATGGAAGGCGGGTCGACGTAGAAAAGGTCTTCCGCTAAGGGCTCCAATATCCTGATTTTTCACCTTTAATTTTATGAGGTTAATTTGTATTATTATCATTATATATATGTAATTATATGTTACTAGGGCATACAGTTATCTGTTCATGCATCCATTGCGGTTTTTTTATTTATTAGGAAGTTTGATGATGAGTCTTGGTGTACTGATGTGCTCAATAATATGATGTAAATTTTATTTTGATTCTTCGAAATATAATTTCAGCTTTTTATGTGATTAATAATCCATGCTAAACTAAGTCAAAAAATAAATTTTAGCTCACTTGATTATGACATTCATATTTCATATAGTAGATCATGGGTTCGATTCTTTAATGTAATATGAATAAATAAAAAAATTCATATATAATTATTAGTCTTCGGCTGTTCTATTAGCCTTCAGGCCTTGATCTCTCAACCTTCGGCCATAATTCTATCAACCTACAGGCTTATTCTCATCTCTTTTGGGGTCTAATAATTAGTGATCCGCCAAATGCAATATACTGCATCTTCTTGTAATTTTCCAAAAAAAAAAAAGGATGCTAATCTTCAATTGATAATTTCCCTATGAAGACAAAGATTTTAAAAGATATGATTATTTGGTTAAGTAATCCCTACTCTATATAGTAGGCCATGGTTTCTATTCGCGTAAGTAAATAAAGAATTTATATGTAATTATTAGCCTTCGGATCTGGTTTTATTAGCTTCCAGGCTTTATTCTTACAACCTTCGGCTATGATTCTATCAGTTTACGGGCTTTATTCTCATCTCATTTGAAGCCTAATCAATAATAATCCACTAAACGAAAGATAATCTCTATAAAAGTGATAGAAGGCATTCATATTCTTTTTTTCTTTTCTTTTTTTATCTTTACTTTATCGGAAAATTATCAATTGTATACCCAAATATTGGTATGTTATCAAAAATATAAAATCTTATAATTTTATTCACCAGTCCACAAAAGACTACAAACAGTAAGTATACGGTTGAAACATATGTCAATATTGGATACATTTCCGATACAAAATAGATGGATATTTGACATACTCATAAAATGGTTCTTTACTTCTAAGTATAAGATTATCGAAGTAATAAATAACTCAGTGAGTCTGGGTTGATCCACAATGAATAGATTTAGTAAAATAAATAATAATATAATTATAAAATAAAAACTAATTAATTGAAGTGATGGGCAATTGAATTTGATGCTGCAATAATAGAATAAAATAAAATATTGAGGCTCGAGAATTCATTCTTACCATTTCCAATATAAAAAAAAAAGTTTACTTTTTATAACACATAAATTATTATTATTTCTCAATTAATCTATTTAATGATAAATAGCATAATTAAACATGGCACAACATAAATTATGGGGATCAAGTAGAAAAATATGTCAGCCAATATAGATCCACGATGGCAGATCTAAAGACTATCTATATAGAGTCAAGACTCCCACAATATATAAAAAAAAAAAGTAGATAAATTAAATAGACAATCAAAAATTATGGGGATCAAATAGAATCTATATCAGTCAACATAGATCTACAACGGCAGATCCAGAGACTGTTTACAGAGAGTAGAGAATTCATCATAAATAATAAATAAAAATAAATTATGGAGTTTAAGTATTAATTGTGCCAAACAATAGAAATCCACAACAGCAGATTCAGAGACTGTTTATAAAGAGTCAAGAATCTTATATGACATTAAATAAAAATAATGTAATAAACAAGTAATAACATAAATTATGGGGTTCAAGTATTATTTGTGCCAGTTAATAGGGATCCACAACAACAGCTTTAGAGACATTCTACAGAGAGTCAAGACTCTCACATAAATGAGAAATAATAAAAATGCAAATATTAATTGGGAAACATCACAATCCATATTTATAATATAAGTAAAAATAATTTATATTTTTGTACCAAGAGCTTCACTCTTTTGTCCCAATTTGATGACAATTAGTTACTCATGATTTGAATAAAATACAGTTAATTTTACTATTTAAAGAATGATAAATTACAATAAAGAAAATAAAGTACACAAGAGCTGAGACTTTACAAATTCTTAAAGAAAGAATTATGGAGAAAACTAATAAATGAGGTGTTGAACATCCTCTATTTAAAAAGGGTGCTCAGTTCCTTCAACAATTATAAGTAATTGCATTAGCAAATATTATCAACTGAAATGTGGATGGCCTTTTTTTTTGTTTTTTTTTTAAATTTTCTTTTGACTTTTTGTTTTTGTTTTTTTTTTTTTTTAAACAATCACTGCTTGTTAAGGCGAGATATCTGATTACTAAGTAAAAGTTTAGTTAGTTTATTTTAATGATAAAACACACGTTTTCGCTGTCTGTGGGTGTTACCTCCATAAATTAGAGAATTGAATATTACAAAATTTTCACTTACAACCCAAGATCTTATATATGCTACCATGTATGTTGATATAATCTGTCAAATGAACATATGTAAATCAAATTTATCAATATTATGGAGAATTCAAAATTTTGAATGATCCAAAAAGAAATGAATAAAGTACTTATTATGAAATGAACCCGAGTCTTTTAGCATCCTCAATAAATACTAAAATAAAATTGAAAAAATGGTATATATTTAGTAGTTCAATGGGTTTCAATGAATGTTTAAATTCACTAATGACGTAACCGTGAATATTTTTTCCAAAGTGCACAACCCTCTTGGTAAGCAATAAAAGCGTCAGCATGATTAGTCATTTTAGTAAGTCTTTCAGACATACTTGAGACGATGTATTATTCTCTATTTGTTTTTCCAATGAGGTTTTCGTCTTCCAAATTTTTGAGATGATCCCTAAAATTTGACTGCCTCCTTCTTGCGCGACCTTTGAAACACATCTCATCACTCCAAGATTGTCACCGCCATATACAAGTGCATGTTTCTTTCCACTATAATCCTACCCAATTCTTTTACGGCCCAACAAACTCTAGTTTAGTTTCCATAACTAGATCAACAAAATACACAGATATTAGTGACTCATCGTCTTGAAGTTTTCTCTCCATTTTTTCTTTCGTACTCTCTCTTATTTGGATGTTTCTAGAGAGAAATGATGAGCTGTATTTATAAATCCTGAAAAATGATTGAGTAATAAATGCCTTAGTGTATGCAAAACGACAATTGCCATAGGAAAAATAAAATAGATCGTGAACGTCAAAATATTAGGTACTATCAGAAAACTTAAAGCAAATGAAATCAAAATAGTAAATTAAAATAAATCGAAATAGTAATTTAAAGTAAATGAAATCGAAACAATATGTACTGGTAGTTTTAATTGTGGCTTACATATTCCTATGGGTCGGGGATAGATTTCCTATCTAATTTCTTACAATTTGACAAACAAGTCTTTAAAGTCATATTCCCAAAACTATTGTTTACTTTCTTATTTAATTTGTGTAGGTAAATTATGAATTACTCTATGTACATGTACATTAAGATGCTATGATATATCATCTAATGACTCATTACTCAAGCCATCTCTAATAAATTATATTTTATCTTTATAATTATTAGACATCATTCCTAAAGAACGACAACGAGTGTTGCACGTCCACTGTGCGCATATATAATAAACACATAATTGTTTAACTCTATATTTGTTAACATAGGTGTTTTTTCCTAAATCATGCATGTAAAAGATGAATGAATCAGAAAATTCACCTGCCTAGTGAATCATTGCTTCAATTACCCAACCAATATCATTGGAAATACCATTGATCATAAGAAGCTTCAATCTTGCAGTGTGTGCATTATAAATTTTCATCAGAGCATTTTGAAGGAGAGAATGAAAATATTTACAGAGTTCTGCGAGAGTTTCTTCAATGCCTTGATTGTAGGGTATCGGTAATTTTAGGAAATTAAAAGAACCGAGTTCCATTCACATAACACCGTTATTCGCTATTTAAAACCGAGGTGCAAGACTCTAATAAAAAATATATATATTACAAACGCAAGAAAAAATAGAAATTAGACAAAAATAATAGAAAAGAAGAAAATTATAATTCATCAATCACGGTACACTAAGTTTGAAAGGAATAAATATTCTTGAAAATTTGAATACTCAAAAAATAATTTCAAACGTTTTCCTTTTAATTTGAATACATCACCATCCCTATGATTCTCAATGTCAATGCTCCATATAGGTAAACATGTTTCACAGTAAATGGGCCACTCCATTTGGATTTTAATTTTCCAGAAAATTAATGAATATGAGAATTATAAAACAAAACTTTTTGACCAATTTCAAATGTTTTTTGTGAAATTCAACTATCATGAAAGACCTTAGTTGTAGCTTAGAGAATTTTTACATTCTCATATGAATCATTCATTAACTCTTCAAGTTCATTTAATTATAGTTTGCATTCATGACTATAATTTTCAAGATTTGAATTAAATCCTTTAATAGCCTAATATGCCTTATGTTCAAGTTCTACAAGCAAATTTCCCTAAGATGTTTTGAAAGCTGTTTGGTATGCCCAAAGTGCATTAGTCAGTCGAAGATACCAATCTTTGTGATTTAGGTTTATTGTTTTTCCAAAACTTTATTTGATTTTCCTATTTGCTAGTTCAACTTGACCATTTGTCTGAGGGTGATAAGAGGTATAGACTTTATGTGTAATTTTATACTTTTCATTAAAGACTCAAAGGGCTTGTTACAAAAGTGTAACAAGTATCATCAGAAAATCTAATCAAGGCAATACTTGAACAGGTATGGATCCTCCTAGTAGAATCTTTTGACTTTGGTCAAAGATTTCTTCTAGTCTTGATCGCTCCAGTCTATGAGCATTTTTCTTGTTGCATGAAAATTGACAATGTTAACATACCAATGCGTAGTATTTATAGAAAATCAAAATTCATCAGGAAAATAGTCATTGATAAGAGTTGTGTCAATTGATGACTCATTCGTGAGTCTCGATAAATTATCTGCAACTACATTCTCTGCTCCTTTGTTATCATTGATTGAGAGATTGAACTCTTGAAGTAACAAAATTTATCAAAGTAATCTTGGCTTTACATCCTATTTAGACATCAAATATCCAACAGTATCATGATCAAAGTAAACAACGGTTGATGAACCAATTAGATATGATCAAAAATTATCCAATGTAAATATTATAGCATTTACTTCTTTTTTGGTGGTAATGTAATTCATTTATGCACTGTTTAACGTTCTACATGCATAATAAATTATATATCGTTTGCCTTCCTTTCTCTATCCTAACATTAAGCCACTGTATAGTCACGGCATCGCACATTAACTCAAAAGGCAAAGACCATTCAACGGATTGTATAATAGGAGTAGAAGTTAAAAGATTAATAATCTTTTAAAATGATTTTCGACAATCTTTTGTCAATTTAAATATTACATCTTTTAATAAGAGGTTACCCAATGCTCTGGATATGGTACTAAAGTTTTTAATAAACCTTATATAAAATCATGCATATCCTAAGAAGAAATGAACTTCCATTACCGTTTTTTGTGGTGGCAATTTAGAGATCAACCCTATTTTTACCTTGTCGACCTCATTTCCTTTTGATGTCACAACATGATCCAAAATAATTCTTAAATTAGTCATGAAATGATATTTTTTCTAGTTTAACACAAGTCATTTTTCCTCATATTTTTTTCAAAATATTTTTCCAAGTTATTCAAGCAATTATCAAATGAGTTCCAAAAATTGTTATATCATCCATAAAAACCTCTAAACAATATTCAACCATGTCACTAATATGCATCCAAATGCCATTTTTTTTTAAATACAAATGTTCCAAATGGACATGTGAATGTGGTTTTTTCTCAGACCTCTAAAGCTATGGAAACTTTACAGTAACCTGAGTAACCATCAAGAAAGTAGTATAGGGATGTCCTGCTACTCATTCCAAAAATTGGTCAAGAAATGGTAAAGGAAAATGGTCTTTTCTAGTGGCGTCATTCAATTTTCTATAAAAGATGCACATGCGCCAACTAGATGAGATTCGAGTTGGGATTGAATCTATTTTTGTTGGGAAATCTCTATGTCTCGAGGATCGAATAAAGCATTGAAACAATATGTGAATACATTCAAGAAGGTGCGGAATACTCACAATGATCGGTTGAGTGATGCGGTAGACAACAAAATCTTTTTATGCCATTTGAAGAGTTCATGAAGCTCACGGCAATCCACAATTTTGCTCCTCAAGATTTCGGCCATTGATGTCCATTAAAGCTCCAAGCTTGTGTGTTATGATTCCATGCACACGGGTGGTTTTCCCTATCACCTTCGTATGTCTCTATTATGTGCTAGCACTCTTGATTTTTGCCACAAAAACCACTCTTTTCTTCTCCATCATGTTCGGCCAAAACCAGGAAAAAAAAAAAGGAAGAAGAAAAGCCCTTGGCCGAGAGATAGGAAGAGAGAAAGAAAAGAATATGTGTTGGTTTTGATTTCCTAAATCAATTAAACATAAACCAAACATTATAATAATAATATATGTCAATCAAGCTTTCAAAAAGCTTTCCAACCACTTCCATCAAGTCACATCACTCAATCAATCAAGTGACAAGTTGTCATATCACTCAAAGTGACTAATGATTTGACTCTTGATGTGACTAATGATTTGACGCTTGATTTGACTTGCGTGCCGCACTCGAATTCGAAATGCGAATGCGCTCGCAAATAATCTCGGGCTCGGGTTCGCTAATTCCAAATTAATGAATTTTCCGTTGTGACGTAATTAATTAATTATGCCTAGCAAAATCACTATTCATATCGCCAACGAATTAATTCTAAATTAACTCGTTCGCCCGAATTAAAATCTGATTTTAATTCCGCGTCGAAATCCAATTTCGTTTAATATATCGATTAATTCCAAATTAATCGTTCTCTCTCTTTAAATGATATTTTATCCTAGATAAAATATCTCCGTAATTAATCCTAGATTAATTTTCTCTCTCATCTAATTAATCCCAGATTAATAAAGTGCGAGTCATACATCATCGGTGAATCTTCGGGAAGCGACCCATGAGATCCCCGGATATATTGGTAGTAAATACGGTTATCGGACTATTCGAATACGTACGTACCTAGTACTACGTTTTACCGATTTATAAGACAATGTTGGCTTCTAGCAAAGCGCCATGCCTACCCAATTCTCCAGAAACATGCTTACAGGAATAAGCGATCTATATCAGGCGTAGTATACGTAGTATTGTGTATGTCGATCCAGTATCAGATGTCACGTGCTAGGCCTGGGGCTAGAACTGTGTCTGCCCCGTACGAAGCACATGTCGGATGTCTGGTAACTAGTCTCTATAATCGGATATACATGACCTAGTCATAATATCCCGATAGCTGCAGCATATAAGAGAACCAGTCTCGTATCCTACGTGACCATCATCTCCACTATGACTGGAGTGATACTTCCGTCTTAACATCACACCCAACACACTACGATTCTCAATATACCTAGCAGAGGCGTACACAGAACCGGTTAAAGCCCTGGATGACCAAAACCAAAGTATATTGATTGTCGTAAATATTAGCGGTGCAAGTCTCAGGTTAAGACCAAATACACCTACCCTGATTTCGGACTTCCATAGACACATAGTCATACTACCAATGGAATTCCGAGGGGTCTATCCAGAGTGAAGCTGCTTTCCGTACCATCGGTAAAACACAATCTCCTATTACACTTGCATGAGTATCCTATACCCAAATATATGAGAACTATGCCATTGTGCCCTCACAACTCGCACAAGTGTAATACTAGTCTTTTATGCATTTATCGATGTCCAATCTCGATAATACTCTGACTAGGGATATTTAATGATTAAATCTTCGTTGATTGATACTGTCTCATATCATCTCAATCCAGGTACTAATCACAAGGACCTCCTATCATTTATACATCTGGGTGATCTAATCATAAATGATAAGAGAGCAATCTCCTTTGTCACATAGTTGATTTATACAACAACACTATGATCTGTAAAAATAGTGACGTTATAGGTCATAACTGTCCAATAATCTCCCACTTGGCCTATAGCCAGTCACTCGAGTGTCTAACACCCGAACTATGTATGGTTCGCTCAAACTGTTGAGGAAAAGCTTTCGTCAGTGGATTTGCATGATTATCGTCTGATGCGATTTATATGATCATCACATCGCCACGATGTATGATCCGAACGAATCAGATGAATAGTCGAAGTATATATCTGGATCGTTGATAAGACCATTAATTCTTTAGCCTGCGCTGTAGCCGAGCTCAGCTGCTAACAGAACTATATCTAATCTAATTAGATTTGTTATTGACCCATATGGCTTCTATTGCTGCCTCAGTTGCAGTAATAATCCGCATTTGTTGTTTATTAGGTAACAGTAGCTTGCATGGAAGATTTCCAGCTCATTGTTCCGTTATTCAAACTGTATAGTACCTTTATTACGACTTACAGTCGTTTTTATCGGTTAGGAAACTTGCAGCAGTGAACCCAGTCACTTCAAGTTCTCATTCTCCATAGTTTAAGATATCATACCTTAGTTCTCTAAGATACTAAGTATGTTCTTAACATCAATCCAGTGACTATCACTTGGATTGTCCTGTTTGTGACTCCATATGCTCAAAGCGTATGAGACACCAGGTCACATATATTTTTTCAATTTACGAGTTCTCGGAGAGTGTCAACAACTTTAAATCTATCCCAGTAGATCTTTATTCCTAGAATAAAAGTTTTTTCTCCCAAGAATTCTACGAAGAATTTTTCATGAAAGCCAAGCTTTCACCGATTGTTTTATGGGAATATCATTTCCAAGAAATGACATATTATCATTATTTATAGGACTTTCACCGTCAGTGCGCTCCCACTAACCTCCTTATATACACAAGAATTATATTTGTTTTGAATTAAATCATAAACCATTATGATTAAATCAAAATATCAGTTACAAGAACATAATGCTTATTTCAATCCAAACATGGATCGAATAACCTGCAAACCTTGTTTGCTAGTTTTGGTACGATAAAACCGTCAGGATGTTGTAAACATCCTCCAAAAGGTTTCCTTTTCAGGAAAGCGATTTTCCCTTTCAGTTTCCATATTTCATAAGTGAATCATGCAGCATTAACAATCATTATCCAAATGGATTTATCGTGGCAACAGGTAAAAGGTTTCGTTGTAATCAACACAATGTTGATAACGATACCTTTTCGCTACAAGCCTAGCTTAGTACGTTGGTATGTTGCCATCCATGTGTGTCTTCCTTGAAGACTCAAATAGTACCAATCGGCACAATGCCTTTCGGTACAACAACTAGTATCCAAACATAGTTGGTATACATGGAATCCATTTTGGACATTCATAGCACTTTGCTATAATAGGGAGTCGATACCTTGTATCACTTCCTCATACGTAGTCAGTTGGTATTCCCCTAAAGATTGACATCTTTATGAGGTGAGATCAGAAACCCATACCCCAGGTTGTTTTCTGACTCTCTCCGATCTACGCTGTTCTTGTGTATTCGAAGATTACTGGAACAGTTTCATCCTTGATGAACTGTTTGTGTTCCATTAAGGACTCGGTGCCTTGAACAGTATTACTCCGATTTTCATCGAGTTTTACTATCCTCTCACTTACCACTGCATATCGGTATTCCTCTTAGGAAAAATCACATGACGAGCAATAATTACATTATTCTCTAGTGAATTGCATAAGTACTATAGTTCAGTTTCCCTAGGATAACCTACAATTCGGCACTTATCCGATTTGGGTTCGAGTTTGGTATCATCCAAACGTATGCCTAGCATACCCAAATTTGTAGGAATGTGAAACTCAGTTTCTTTCCTGTTCATATCTAATATGAAATCTGTCAAACAGATTTTTATGGAACCTTATTCAAAATAAGTACTGCACTGTTAGTGCTTATCCCTTGAAGGAAATTGTAGCTTATAGCGACTCATGATTAACCTTATCATGTCCAATAAAATTCAGTTTCTCCGTTCGGACACATCGTCAAATTGACGTGTTCCGGGAGGAGTCCTTTTTGAAAGAATATTATACTTTTTCAAGTATACGAAAAACTTATTGCTTAAGTATTTTCATCATGGTCTAACTGTGATGTTTTAATACTTTAGCCGATCTGTTTGTCTACTTCGTGTCGAAACTCTAAAAGTTTCCGATTTGTGTCTCGTAAGAAACACATAACCATAATGCGATGCCACATCCGTAAGGTCACGAAACATTCATATCCACATCTAGCCAAGCTAGACATGGGCCCACTTACGTTACTATGAACAAGGGCTAACAGATCGATGGCACTAACACTTTTACCAAGTAAAAGTTGTTTTAGGCACTTTGCCCAATAAACTATATTCGTAGACTTTATTTGAATAGAATCAAATTTGTCCGAGTATCAACTCTTCAAAAGTGTGGATATACGAGTCTTGCTTAATGTGTCCCAGACAACACTGCCGCATATAAGTCTTATCTTATCAAATCAGTATGAGCTATTTGTTTGTCATGTTATATGTTTGAGATTTATTTATATTCAAAATATAAATACTGTTATTCACATCTAACGAGTTTATCTCAATATCATCTTTATATAATAAAATACTTTAGTGTTCTAGAATATAAAGGTATACTCGCAACGAGTTATACTCGATATAGAGATAATGTTTCTAGTCAAACTAGATACATTATAACAGTTTCCTAATTTTAAGTACATACCCAAATAGTAGTTCCTAAACTTAGGTATCTACGGTTAAAACAGCGACTTTCGTCCCGTTTTCGATTCGCAGATTAATCTCATCTGAAGTCAGTATCCTGCTAATAAGCAGATGCTGCAAATCAGTTCATATGTTCATGTACCACTATTTAGTATCTAAAATCCAATTTTAATACTAGTAGTGAACATATTTATGACAAACATCTTTAAAGTCAGGGCCTTGCCCTTTCTGTTATTCCTTCATGTCTGCCTTGTCCATACGGCAGTCACGCTTCAGTGACCCCGTTTGCCACAGTTTAAGCAGACATCTTGGGATATGTCCTTTATCTTCCTAGAAGATTATAATGATTTTACCTTTGCCCTTTTCTACATTCTAGAAGCCTTTGGCCAAGCCTTGGCCTTCTAGAATATTGAAGTAAGATGCGCCTTGCGCTACTTGCCTTATTGCAAATTTTGGCTTTGGCTACTTGAGCATAACCATGAACTCTCCAAGAGTCAATAATTGCAATTAATGCTTTTAAGATCTAAGAATAGATCTATGAAGATCCTTCAATTTCATTATCATACTTTAAGGATCTAATCCTTAGTTCTGACTAAGAAATTAAGGGGTCATTATGGCAAGCATAATGGATTAAGCACTAAAGTTATCATCACATGAATCTTCCAAAGATCATACTCTACTATTTGCTTAACTTCGGGCTTAGGCCTAATATGTTATTTTATCAAATAAAGTAACTCATTAGTTTCCAGGACCATCCTGAAATTCTATTCCCAATTTGAAAATTAAATTCGTTTAATACATTTTCCCAAGGATTATGTTTTAAACACTAATCTTTCAATTTTATCTTGATTCTAATAGTCCAACTATTTAATCAGCGATGTCAGGTACTATTAATATAATGATTACTATAGTCCAACTATATAATCAACTATACTTTTAATTTGTTAAATTCAATTATATTGATTACTATAATCCAATTTATATAATCAACTATAAATGAATAGTTTGAATACACTCCAACTGTTTATTTAAAACAACATTAAATATTAGTCCAACTAACATTCAATTTATTTGACGAATGATATTTGATTGAGCGCGTATAGCAAGTAACTAAATGAATAATGTAAATCTAATACTTGCCTCCCACTATTTTTCGGAGAGCCTCTAACCCTCTGTCGAGTACTCGGGAAACCGTGTTTCCTAGTGGGCTAGGATCCCGTTAAATAACACACAATCTTGACTTTGGCCAAAAAATTGTATGATATTTAACTAGGTAGATCTCTAAGATCAATTGGATCTCATCCAATTCCTAGATCCAGTAGGTGGACATCCAAGTTCGAAACATATATCTTATATATGCCAATATATCCAATATATTACGTAACCTTTTTCCTCTGAATCAATTAAGCCTTGGCTTTGGCACAACAAACTTAATGATCCCAGTTAAGCGGAACCCATTGACCATGGAAAGCTTCGTAATCAATATCGATGGACAAGAAGTGATATTGACTTTGGCCAACAAATCACGACTTGGACAAGACACCAATATGGAACAAAGCTCTCGTGATTCAAACACATCATCGACGGACAAAGGCCTCGACTTTGGCAAACAAGCCAATGACAGTCTTGGATCTTGAGTAAGAATCACTCAATGGAAGGAAAAACGCTTAATATTTTGTGAAAGTTTTTCGCGTGCAAATTGGTAACCAATTTATTATCTTTGTTAAGGTCTTATCACCATACACCCTTAAACATGCATTCTAAACACATAATAAAGCGCGTATAAATAAAAATAATAATAATGATATGCAGATGGATACTTTACACATTGATCCTAGATCAAATCTCTCCCTTTCCTCTCTCCCGCTAGCACAAGTATAAACTTCTACCCGTTACACTACACTTCTAAAGAAACCTCATTTACATTGAGAGTAATAGGTGAGAAGAGAAATACAATGAGAAATGAGGTAATAGGCTGGACACGCAGGTCCAATCAATAAATTCCAAATTTATTACAATAATTTCTAAAATTACCCCACCCTTTTAATAACCATCCGATATACATTATTCATGCATCGCAACCATGTATTCACGCATTGCAACCATGTATTCACACAAGCATGCTATCAATCAATCTAATCCAATTAATTAATCTGATAATTAATACCATCCAATGTTCAAACAACGATTTGATTTTGCGTGAGTCAAACTCATTTTGCGAATAAGTACTTAAAGTACAAATTCTCGAATTATATTAAACTACATAATTAAATCCAATTCAATTTGTATTTAATACCAATTCGATCTTTAATTCCAAATTAAATATTACATTTTATTAACGAACTTTTACGACTTAAATTCCAAATTTAATCGTTACGGGTCTCAAAGCCCGATTAACATCCAATGTTAATTCAATTAAAGTCCAATGGGCTTTTAATTGATTTCATAAGGCATGGACTTTTGGTCAACATGGGTCAAACCCAAAGACTAAAACCCATTTAAAGGAATCACCCTTATTTGCCTTGAAATCAATTTAGGCCTATTAAGCCCAATTAAAGTTAAAGGTCCATTAGTCACATTTGGACTTTACGGAAATGGTTTTGGGCTCAATTGGATCCAACCAATTTAGCCTAAACCCTTTTTGGTACAACCAAGCCCATTAAAGCCCAATAACAACTTTCAAGCCCAATTTCCAAAATTAACCCAATTAATTAAATCACAAAATTTCAATTTCATAATCTAATTAACCTAAAGTGTATTACATAATTAATCAACCAAATTAACATTTCTAAAACATCAATTTACACAATTAATTATTCAGATATTCATCATCACATGTCCAACACATTTTGATCAAAAATCAAACCCATTTACATGCATTAAAGTCTCGGCCATAGTAGGGTTTTTTCAAATCGATTCCGAATTCAATCCAATCAAACACTAAATCAATATTCCCAATCGTTTCCAACTCATCCAATGAGTCAAAAAATAAAAATTCCAAGACATAATAGGGCATCAAACTCTCGGCCAAGCTAAGAATTTTAGGGAAAAATGTTCCAAACATAATTTCATGAAATTGATCCAATCAATCTTCAATTAAACATCAATTAAGCATACTAAATCATCCAATTTCATTATTTCATGCTCAAAATTAATTTACCCAATTTTAAGCCCTAAATCAAGTTTCATGCTTTTACTCACTCTGATACCATTGTTGGGAAATCTCTAAGTCCCGAGGATCGAATCAAGCATTGAAATAATATGTGAATACATTCAATGAGGTGCGGAATACTCATAATGATCGGTTGAGCGATGCGGTGGACAACAAAATCTTTTTATGCCCTTTGAAGAGTTCATGAAGCTCACGGCAGTCCACAATTTTGCTCCTCAAGATTTCGGCCATGGATGTCCATTAAAGCTCCAAGCTTGTGTGTTATGATTCCATGCACACGGGTGGGTTTCCCTATCACCTTCGTATGTCTCTATTGTGTGCTAGCACTCTTGATTTTTACCACAAAAACCACTCTTTTCTTCTCCATCATGTTCGGCCAAAACCAGAAAAAAAAAAAAAAAAAAAAAAAAAAAAAAAAAGGGCCCTTGGACGAGAGATAGGAAGAGAGAAAGAAAAGAATATGTGTTGGTTTTGATTTTCTAAATCAATTAAACATATACCAAACATTATAATAATAATATATGTCAATCAAGCTTTCAAAAATCTTTCCAACTACTTCCATCAAGTCACATCACTCAATCAATCAAGTGACAAGTTGCCACATCACTCAAAGTGACTAATGATTTGACGCTTGATGTGACTAATGATTTGACGCTTGATTTGACTTGCGTGCAGCACTCGAATTCGAAATGCGAATGCGCTCGCAAATAATCTCGGGCTCGGGTTCGCTAATTCCAAATTAACGAATTTTTCGTTGCGACGTAATTAATTAATTATGCCTAGCAAAATCACTATTTATATCATCAACGAATTAATTCTAAATTAACTTGTTCGCCCGAATTAAAATCCGATTTTAATTCCGCGTCGAAATCCAATTTCGTTTAATATATCGAATATATTAATCTATCGATTACTTCCAAATTAATCATTCTCTCTCTTTAAATGATATTTTATCCTAGATAAAATATCTCCGTAATTAATCCTAGATTAATTTTCTCTCTCATCTAATTAATCCCAGATTAATAAAGTGCGAGTCATACGTCATCGGTGAATCTTCGGGAAGCGACCCATGAGATCCCCGGATATGTTGGCAGTAAATATGGTTATCTGACTATCCGAATACGTACGTACCTAGTACTACATTTTATCAATTTACAAGACAAGGTTGGCTTCTAGCAAAGCGCCATGCCTACCCAATTCTCCAGAAACATGCTTACAGGAATAAGCGATCTATATCAGGCGTAGTATACATAGTATTGTGTATGTCGATCCAGTATCAGATGTCATGTGCTAGGTCTGAGGCTGGAACTGTGTCTGCCCCGTACGAAGTACATGTCGGATGTCTAGTAACTAGTCTCTATAATCGGATATACATGACCTAGTCATAATATCCCGATAGCTACAGCATATAAGAGAACTAGTCTCGTATCCTACGTGACCATCATCTCCACTATGACTGGAGTGATACTTCTGTCTTGACATCACACCCAACACACTACGATTCTCAATATACCTAGCAGAGGCGTACACAGAACCGGTTAAAGCCATGGACGACCAAAACCAAAGTATATTGATTGTCGTAAATATTAGCGATGCAAGTCTCAGGTTAAGACTAAATACACCTACCCTGATTTCGGACTTCCATAGACACATAGTCATACTACCAATGGAATTCCGAGGGGTCTATCCAGAGCGAAGCTGTTTTCCGTACCATCAATAAAACACAACCTTCTATTACACTTGCATTAGTATCCTATACCCAAATATATGAGAACTGTGCCATTGTGCCCTCACAACTCGCACAAGTGTAATACTAGTCTTTTACGCATTTATCGGTGTCCAATCTCGATAATACTCTGACTATGGATATTTAATGATTAAACCTTTGTGGATTGATATTATCTCATATCATCTCAATCCAGGTACTAATCACAAGGACCTCATATCATTTATACATCTGGGTGATCTAATCATAAATGATAAGAGAGCAATCTCCTTTGTCACATAGTTGATTTGTATAACAACACTATGATCTGTACAAATAGTGACGCTATGGGTCATAACTGTCCAACAATTTTATCATTTATATAACAATTATTCCAGAATTTTTAGGCACAACTTGTGTAGGACTTACCCACTGACTATCGAAGATATGGTAGATAATGCCTACATCAAGAAGTTTAAGGACTTCTATTTTTCCAATCCTTAGGGGGTTGATAATATGTATTGGCATTATCTTCTAAGTGTATTCTTTGTGTGTAGACATTACATTTTTACGCATACCCCGATGATGCGTCTTTTATGGGGACACCTCAATGAAAGTTGGGGAAATTTCAAGGATGAGTGCCAAAAAGGACATGAACTCTAAGGGATCCACCCAAAAGTCATCCAACCATCACCTATGTACATCCTACCTTCTCTCTAGCCTTAAAATTCGGCCTGATATGCCTGAAATCCCTAAATCTGGTCGGACAAGTCACAACTGTCATTGAATATGCATATATTTAGTTCTTGAAGAAACGAGATCTTACTGTGGCCGGTCGGAAATGCAATTCAAATTTAACATCCAGTCGGACTTACAATTCAAATTATATATCCAATCACACATGTATCGAATATTACAATCTGCAGTCACACTAGTAACGCTAGACAGAAAGAAGATAGGGAAGAGATTATGTTTTCCCTTCCTATTCAGAGTCTTCCCTGACACTATAAAAAAAGGGCTTTTCAATATCAGTGAGGCCCGACAAGCCAAGTACGTAAAAATACATGTATAACTTTGATAGACATGTCACTGTCACAAACTGCACAAGCCTACCAAAATGACGGTGACTGTAGACGTTGTATTTTTATGCATAATCCAATGATGAGTCTCTTATGGAAAATCCTATGAAAGCTTGGAAATTTGCAAGGATGAATGCCAGAAGGGAAGGAAACTCCATAAAACATACATTGAAAACCCTAGATCTGGCCGGATATACCTCGAAAACCCAAAGTCCATCCGGATATATCCAGCTGTTAATAAACATACTGATAATCAATCATTGGAAACTCGGATCTGATTGATATCGAGCTGTATATAGAATTCAAATTACATGACCAGTCGGATATAGAATTTGAATTTTATATCCGGGAAAATATGTGTTGAGTTGTCATTGATCATGTAAATCTTCAGTTACTGAAATTACGGGCATGGTATGTCTGGCCGGATATATGTCATGAGATATTCATCTGAATAGATATATCTCGAGTTGTAAGTGACGTATCATATTGGTAATCACTAGAGAATGGGAGGGGATTTTTTCCTCTCCTTCCATTCTCACCCCTTCTCTTTTGCTATAAAAAGGGGTTCCTCTTCACACAAAACATTCAAAACCCACCACCAATAGACTATCTGCAAATACTCTGCAAAACTGAAACTCTATAAAATTTGGAGATAAAACATGTAAGTTTTCAGAGCTTTTCTTCTTTCAACAAGCAACCAAGCAATAACTCAGCAATCAAAGACTATTTTCTAAGCTAAACTACAGTAAAAGATACGACCTGAGGGCACCCTTCTTTATCATTGTTACTTATACGATTTATTGGTCTTATTTTGAACCAATATATTCAACCAGATGCCATATACATCCAGCCAGATATACATTATAGCTGACCATATATGTCCACCTCCCCTTGGTATATTTGATGGAAATCCATACGTAAATTCCATAGGCGATTCCGAATGGACGATAATATCGTCAACACTTGGGATACAATGCCACGTACTATCGGGGGAGTAACCATATATTAGGATCAGATTAGTGTAATGATTTATTCCATGTCTTGTTTGCTCGCTGTTAATTATGCATGATTTCAATGTAAGCACATTTATGTTTTGTTACCTATTTCCCTATGAAAATTACTGTGTCTATTTTATTGCCTTATCGTAGTTATGATATTACTAAATTGATATTGTTAGCACATAAACATGATTCTGGATCCCTGTCCATAACATATATCTGGCCAGACTTTCTACAAGTCAAGCCAGAGATAAATACTTACTATATATATCCGGCCAACCTCTCTGAAGCCAGACCGATACATGACATACCTTGTCTCTACGTGTACATGATTTTATTGTTCTTTTGCTTTCTGGATATTACTTTGTTATTATAACATCATTATCATTGCTAAATCATGATTCTATATGTTCCTAAATAATGTCGGTTGTTATGCCCATAACCACGTTATTTTATGTGTTATTTCATTACTTTTGGCATTGCTATTTCGCTAATTCACTTTAACATTATGTGATTCTGCTTGTCATTATTTATTATTGTATTTGTGGTATTGTGAACCTGCTTCTGCACTCATACCTTATGACCTATATTCAGCCAGACTTTTTGTAAGTCATATCGGATATAAATGCATACATATCTGGCCAGGCCTCGCCAAGGCCTGGCCCTTGAGATGTATGTTTATATCTATTTCAATATCATTTTTTTATCAACTGTTATAATAACATATAAATATTTACCTGTTTTATTTAATGTTCTTTCATTGTTGATGCTTTGCGTACTTGTATGCATTCAAATTACTTTTTATGTGATATTGCATTATAAGATATGTGGATACCTCTTTTGAGCGTAAATATTATACTCGCATCAGTAAGAGATCGTTCCGAGCCCGAACAGGCTTAAGGTCAAACCTTGCGAGGGGCGTAATATGGCTTTAAATCATTTTTAGTGTTTTTATTAAGTTGTGACTCATTTATTCTCTAATTAGTCCCCATTTGGGATTATCCATACTTTCTACAGGCTGTGAGCCCAACAATATGTTGAAGCCAGTAATGAAGTCTCCACACATCATGCATGCAAAACCAAATCTAGCTAGCATGCAGTTCCACCGAAAGCAGAATGCAAACTTACTGGAAGTTGATGTGAGCTTCCTGACAGCTTACCAAACCGCGTGTTACTGTTCACACGGTTTGGGCACTATAAAAAGAGTCCATAGCCTTAGTTTCATCATCCTAGAAATCCCAAGATCCTGTGAGTGATAGATAGTAAAGTGTTTGAGAGTTTTTTTGTAAAGCTTTAAATGAAAGCTTTGTAATTCTTTTGTGAGTAAAATAAAAGAAGTGTTTTCTCTCAATTCACCTCTATTGTGTGTGTTTCATCACAACAAGTGGTATCAGGAGCTAAGGTTCCACAGTGGGATCCCGAAACTCGGTAACAGAGCTTCGGTTCAGAAAATCGGTTTCGATGAAAGTTATCGAAAATCAATTTTGAGCATATCATCGAACTTTTCACGGAGAGATGAGCATGGTGGTATTTTTCGGTGATCGATCAGAGCACCTAGGACGACGTACACACCACACGCGCCGGACAGAGTCTTCTTCAAGCGCCACAAGCGCAGTTCACCCGCCCCACGCGCTCTAGAGGAAGAAGACGTCTGCCACGTCAGTAATCCAGTCAGCGCCACATCATCCAATCCTGCATAGTCAGTAACCTAGTCAGTAAGATGCGTCAGCATCCCAGTCAGCAGCCACGTGTCGTCCAGTCAGCGCCACGTGTCTGACACGTCAGCAACCTACCACGTTAGTAAAATCTGGTAAATTTCAGATAGGTCCCTGAACTTTATAGAAATTATATTTTAGTCTCTGATATTTTCAGTAATTATATTTTGGCCCCTGAACTTTTAAAAATTGCACTTTGACCCCTGTAATTTTTGAAATTTACAATTTGGTCCAAGTGTTGGATTTTGACAAATGAAGTGTCATTTCCACCATTTTCGACAATTCCGGACGTAACGGTGAAGTCCATTTTTTGAAATTTTGCTTATAATTTTTATGATGGATGAAAGTGTCAGAAAAATGATTTTATTGACTAGTACCAATTATTTCACATGGAGAGGAAGGATGAAAGACCTTCTATATGTGAAGGACTATGATGGATCGGTATTTTTGGAGGAGAAACCAGAAGGAATGTCCGATGAGAAGTGGGCTAATCTTCACCAGAAAACATGCAATACTATTCTTCAGTGGATCGATGACAGTATTGTGAACCATGTCAGTGAAGAAACAAATACACATATCTTATGGAGAAAGTTGGAGGAGCTTTTTTGAGCAAAGACTGGCAACAACAAGCTGTACTACATCAAGAAGATGATGGGGTTGAAATACCAGGAAGGTACAGCTGTGGCAGACCACATCAACAATTTCCTTGGAACAATGAAAGAATTGTCTGGATTGGGCATAGACTTCGGAGATGAGGTAAATGGCTTAATACTCATTAATACGTTACCAGAATCATAGGAAACGTTCAGATCTATGGTGATCAATTCAGCCGCAGATGGAAAAGTCACTATAGAGATGGCGAAAACTAAGATCTTCAAGGAAGAAAATAGGACGAGAATGTAGGAGTCAGCATCAGCCTCAACCTCAAAAGCTCTAGTGACTGAGAAGAACACCAGAATGGGGAGGAGTAAAAGCCGAGGCCCAGCTAAATCAGACAAGAACCAGGGGAAATCAAGAACGAGGGAAATTGAATGTTTCCACTATAAAAAGAAAGGCCATATAAAGAAGAACTGTTACAAACTGAAGAACGAGCAGTCCAGGAGAGATGGTGACTCTAACCAAGAAAGAGTTGCTACTACCACCGAAAAAATCTCTAAAGAATTCTGTATAATATACGAAGAAGATGTTGTGAATCTTGCTAGCCACGAGACCATTTGGGTGATAAATAGTGGCGCCTCCATACACGCCACATCTCGCATAGACTTCTTTTCATCTTACACACCAAGAGACTATGGTGCTGTAAGGATGGAGAATGACGGCCAGTCCAAAGCCGTCAGTATTGGAGACATCTGTCTTGAAACAGACAACGGGACAAGGCTAGTATTGAAGCAAGTCAAGCACATCCCAGACATCCGGTGAAACCTGATCTCAACAGGCAAGCTGGATGATGAAGGTTTCTGTAGCACCTTTAGTGACGACACCTGGAAGCTCACTAAAGGATCAATAGTGGTGGCACGAGGTAAGAAAGATTCAACTCTGTATTTGATGCATGCTAAGCTTTCCAATAGTAGCATAAATATAGTCAACAATATTGAGGCAGCCGAGTTATGGCATAAAAAGCTCGGTCACATGAGTCAAACGGGGATGAAAATACTACGCATGCAGAATGTTATTCCTAAATTGAAGAACTCACACTTACGGAAGTGTGAACACTGCATGGCTGGAAAACATAACAGAGTGTCCTTCCAGAGCTCCCCGCCTCAGCGAAAACTGGAGGTACTTGACCTCATACATTCAGATGTATGCGGTCCGATCCAGACACGAATACTTGGAGGGTCACTTTACTCTGTGACATTCATAGACGATCATTCAAGGAAGATATGGGCATACACCTTGAAGAGAAAAGATCAAGTGATGTGAGTGTTCAAGGATTTTCATGCCCTGGTGGAGAGAAAAACCCACAAGAAACTCAAATGCATCAGAACAGATAACGGTGGAGAATACAAAGGTCTGTTTGATCAGTATTGTAAGACGTAAGGAATCCGACATCAAACGACACCTCCAAAGACACCTCAGCTAAATGGCCTAGCTGAGAGGATGAACAGAACCTTGTGTGAAATGGTCAGAAGCTTGCTGTCACAAGCCAAGCTGCCGAAGATATTTTGGGGGGAGGCACTCAACATAGCAGTACATATTTTGAACATGTCCCCAACAGTCGCACTGAAAGGTAATGTTCCTAACCAAGCCTGGACAAGTAAAGAAGTGTCTTATGAACACTTGCATGTCTATGGGTGCAAAGCATTTGTACACATCCCAAAGGAAGAGAGATCCAAGCTTGATGCAAAGACGCGACAGTGTGTCTTTATTGGCTATGGTCATGATGATTTCGGCTACAAACTGTATGATCCTGTGGAGAAGAAGATTGTCAGAAGCCAAGATGTTGTCTTTATTGAAGACCAGACCATAGAGGATATCAAAAATGAGATGAAGACAATGCCCCAACAATACAGAGATGTGAATCTAGAACCTCATACACCGGTCCAGTACAAGTTGAAGATAAGGTTCCCAGATATAGGGGTACAGGTAATGAAGCTCCCAGAGATGATGATCGTGATCAACCACCAGTACCAGAAGCTACGCCACCAATTCCACAGAGAAGTTCTGATAGAGAAATGCGACCTTCAACCAAACAGGGGAGAACCCGAGAGCTACAAGGAGGCTGTGAAAACAGAGGACAGAGAAAAGTAGGAGGAAACCATGCAAGATGAGATGAAATCTTTGCATGACAATCACACTTTTGAGTTGGTGAAATTGCCAAGAGGCCAAAAGGCTTTGAAGGGGTGTACATAGTGAAGCAACAAGAGCACACTTCACATCCTCGGCATAAATCCAGACTAGTTGTCAAGGGATTCAATCAGAGGAAATGCATTGATTTCGATGAAATATTCTCTCCAGTTGTGAAGATGTCATCCATCAGAATGGTACTCAGCTTAGCAGCAAGCCTTGATTTGGAGATCGAGCAGATGGATGTCAAGACTGTATTTCTTCACGAGGATCTGGAAGAAGAAATTTACATGGATCAACCAAAAGGCTTTAGAGTCAAAGGAAAAGAGAACTATGTGTGCAGACTCAGGAAAAGCCTCTATGGTTTGAAACAGGCACCGAGACAGTGGTACGTGAAGTTTGAGTCAGTTATGGGGGAGCAGGGATACAAGAAGTCTACTTCAGACCATTGTGTTTTCGTTCAGAAATTTTCTGACGATGACTTTATCATCTTACTGCTGTATGTAGATGATATGTTGATAGTTGGCCGGAATCAATCAATGATTGATAATTTGAAGCAGCAACTGAGTAAGTCTTTTAAGATGAAAGACTTGGGGCCAGCTAAACAGATTCTTGGCATCAGGATTGGCCGTGATCGGAAAGCCAGGAGATTATATTTATCACAGAAGGAGTACATCAAGAATGTACTGCAGAGATTCCAGATGGACAAGGCTAAAGCGGTTAGCACTCCTCTTGCTACCCACCTTAGATTGAGTACACAACGGATTCCCTCTACTGATTCAGAGAAGGAGGAAATGAAACAGGTTCCATATATCTCAGCAGTGGGAAGTCTTATGTATGTCATGGTGTGCACGAGGCCCGACTTGGCACACACAGTTGGATTGGTCAGCCGATTTATGTCAAACCCAGGACGGGAACACTGGAATGCTATCAAATGGATCATGTGGTATCTACGAGGCACATCCAAAATGAGGCTATGTTTTGGAAGCAGTGAACCAGTGTTGATGGGCTACACCGATTCAGATATGGCAGGAGATGTGGATACCCGAAAGTCTACTTCGGGATATCTGATTACTCTTTCAGGGGGAGCTGTGGCATGGCAGTCAAGGTTGCAGAGATGTGTTGCACTTTCTACAACAGAGGAGGAATTCATTGCAATGACATAAGCTTGCAAGGAATTGTTGTGGATGAAGACATTCATCCAGGAATTGGATTTCAAGCAGAAGTACATTTTGTACTGCGATAGCCAGAGTGCTATCTATCTTGGTAAAAATTCAACATTTCACTCGAGGTCAAAACATATTAATGTGAGGTATCACTGGATACTGGAAGTCCTGAGCTCAAAGCTGTTAGAACTCAGGAAAATTCACACTGATGACAACGGTGCCGATATGTTCACCAAGGTTTTACCGAAGGAGAAGCTTGAAATCTGTCGTGCCATAGCCGGGATGACAAAACTCTCCATATAGTCAGAGTGGGGAGATTCAGAGAACTACGATTGGCTTGATCCCAACTCATGGTACATAGGCAGTCATACAGATGAGGCCATGGGTGGATCCTTTGAGGATCCTATTTGGATGATTGATGGTCGGCTCAGATTTTGGAGAAATCTGAGCCGAGGGGGAGATTTGTTGAAGCCAGCAAGGAAGTCTCCACACATCATGCTGTTGGTGTTTCTAAAACATGTCCCAAGATCACATGAGCATTAAAATAACAATGAATAATGAAGAAGAGTGGCGGAATCACACTTACAACGATCGGATGTGATGATATGCTCAACAAAATCCCTCCTTTGCTTTAGATGTGAATTCGGCCAAGGAGTGTATTTGATTTTGAAGATGAACAAGATCCACAAGCTCCAAGCTTTGAGAAGGAAATCCAAGCTCCAAGATTGGTTCTCTATCACCTTTGTTTGATCCTCCAAGAATGTGCTAGCAAGAATGGCCAAAAAAAAAAAACAAAAGAAAATTTTCTATCTTCTTTGCTTATGTTTCGGCCAAAGAGAGAGATAAGGGAGGAGAGAGTTTTGATTTGTGTATTTGTTCTAAACTTATGCCAAAAAGGCTTACAAAAAATTATATAACCCTTTCCAAAAAGTCAACACTCATTTTCCCTCCAATTTGGCATTTATGGCACTCAACTACCTCCATCATGAATAGTGATTGCATGTCACTATTAAAAAGTGACTAGACAACCATCACACATCAATGACAAGTGATGTGACTCGCGATATGATTTGCGATGTGACTTGCGGCCGCACGTGATTCAAAATCGGAGTAGCCTCGCAAACACATTCCGGGCTCGGTTTCGATAATTCTAAATTAACGAGTTTTTCGATGCCTCGTAAATAAATCCAATTTACTATTCACGTCGCTCGTGAATTAATTCTAAATTAATTCGAGTGCCCGAATTAAAATCTAATTTTAATTTCGCGTCGAAATCCAATTTCGTTTAATATATCGAATATATTATTCTATCGATTAATTCCAAATTAATCTTTCTCTCTCCTCAAATAGTACTCTATCCTAGATAAAGTTTCTCCGCTTTTAATCCCAGATTCAGTTCGAATCAAACGTCATCGGTGAATCTTCGGGAAGCGACCCAAGAGATCTCCGGATATGTTGACAGTAAATATGGTCGTCGGACTATCCGAACACGTACGTACCTCGTACTACGTTTTTACCGATTTACGAGACAAGGTTGGCTTCTAGCAAAGCACCATGCCTACCCCATTCTCCAGAAATATTCTTACTGGAATATACGATCTTTATCAGGCGTAGTATACCGTAGTATTGCGTATTGCGATCCAGTATCTGATGTCACGTGCAAGGCCTGGGGCTGGAAAAGTGTCTGCCTCATACGAAGCACATATCGGATATCAAGCAACTAGTCTCTTTGAATCGGATAATCATGACCTTGTTATATTATCCCGATGGTTGCAACACTATAGAGAACCAGTTCTGAATCCCTGCGTGATCATTATCTCCATATGTCTGAAGTGATACTTCCGTCTTGACATCACATCCAATACACTACGATTCCCAATGAACCCAGCAGAGGCGTACACAGAACCTGTTAAAGCCCTGGACTACCAAAACCAAAGTTCACCAATTGTCGTAAGTACTAGCGATGTAAGTCTCAGGTTAAGACCAAATACACATACCCTGAAGCAAACTCCCATAGACACATATACATACTACCAATGGGATTCCGCGGGGTCTATCCAGAGCGAAGCTGTTTTCTGTACCATCGGTAAAACACAACCTCCTATCGCACTTGCATTAGTATCCTGTACTTAAACATATGAGAACTATGTCGTTATGCCCTCACAACGTGCACAAGTGCAATACTAGTCTATTCCACATTATCAATGTCCAGTCTCGATAATACTATGACTAGAGACATTTAATGATTAAACCTTTATGGATTGATACTGTCTCATATCATCTCAATCTGGAACTAATCATATGGACTTTTACCATTTATATATATCAAAGTAAATGAATCACAAATCAGTAAAAGGCAATTTCGTTATTACATAGTTAATTTTGTACAAAACTCAATGTTTTTTTACAAACAGTGACGCTATGGGTCATAACTGTCCAACAATCTCCCACTTGGCTTATAGATAGTCACTCAAACATCTAATACCTGAACTATGTACATGTCGCTCAAACGTTTGCTGAGGAATCACTTTCGTCAGCGGATCTGCCATGTTGTCATCTGATGCGACCTTCTCGACCTTCACATCGCCACGATGTATGATCTCACGAATCAGATGAAAATGTCGAAGAACGTGCTTGGATCTTTGATGAGACCGCGGCTCATTAGCCTGTGTTATATCCCCGTTATTGTCACAATACAATGGAACGGGCTCAGCTGCTAACGGAACTACTCCTAATCCAATTAGGAATTTTCGGATCCAAACTGCTTCCTTTGCTGCTTCAGCTGCAGCAATGTACTCCGCTTCTGTTGTTGAATCGGTAAGAGTCTCTTGCTTGGAAGATTTCCAGCTCACTACTCCGTTATTCAAACAAAATATTTACCCGGATTGCGACTTATAGTCGTCTTTGTCGGTTTGGAAACTTGCATCGGTATACCCAGTTACCTCAAGTTCTCTATCTCCATAGATTAAGAAGGCATCTTTAGTTCGTCTAAGATACTTTAGGATATTCTTAACCACCATCCAGTGACCTTCACCTGGATCGGCCTGATAGCGACTACACATGCTCAAAGTATAGGAGACATCAGGTCGTGTACATATCATGGCATACATGATCGATCCGACTGCCGAGGCGAACGGTATCCGACTTTTGTTGTCTCTCTCATCTTGAGTATTACGACACATGTCCTTAGATAGATAGACGCCATGTGACATTGGCAACAGTCCTCTCTTGGACTGATCCATGTTGAATCTCTTCAACACTTTGTCAATATATGTGCTCTGGGAAAGTCCAAGCAGCTTTCTAGATCTATCCTGACTTCTCCCAGATCTTTCATGGAGAATTTCAATGAAAGCCAAGCTTTCACCGACATTAGCATGGGAATGTCATTGCCTATTAGCAATACATCGTCAACATAAAGGACAATAAAAGTCAATGCTCTCCCACTAACCTTCTTGTATACACAAGGATCATCTTCGTTTTGAATGAAATCATATTCTTTTATGATCTCGTCAAAACGTTGGTTCCATGACCGCGATGCTTGCTTCAGTCCATAGATGGACCGATTTAACTTACAAACTTTATTTGCAAGTCTAGGCATGATAAAACCGTCAGGCTGTTGCATATAAACATCCTCCAAAAGGTTTCCGTTAAGGAAAGCGGTTTTAACGTCCATCTGCTATACTCGTAATCGAAATATGCAGCAATTGCAAGCATTATCCGAATGGATTTAATCATGGCAACGGGTGAGAAAGTTTCATCGTAATCGACACCATGTCGTTGACGATACCCTTTCGCTACAAGCCTAGCTTTGTACGTTTATACGTTGCCTTCCATGTCAGTCTTCTTCTTGAAGACCCATTTGCATCCAATAGGCTTCACGCCTTCTAGTGCATCAACCAGTGTCCAAACTTGGTTGGTGTACATGGAATCCATCTCGGACTTCATGGCTTCTTACCATAAAGCGGAATCGATATCTTGTATCGCTTTCTCATACGTATCCAGTTTGTTATCCTCAATGAGATTGATATCTACATGAGGTGAGATCAGGTACCCATACCTCTCAGGTTGTTTCCTGACTCCCTCCGACCTACGCGGTCCTTGTGTAATAGAAGATTGTGGTACAGTCTCATCCCTGATGGACTGTTCTTATTCCGTTGAGGATTCTATGCCAGGAACAGTATCACTACAATTTTCATCAAGTTCTACCTTCCTCCCACTTACCACTGCATTTATGAATTCCTTCTCAAGGAAAACCGCATGTAGAGCAACAAATACTTTGTTCTCTCGTGTGTGATAGAAGTAATATCATTTGTTTTCCCTAGGATACCCTACGAAAAGGCATTTATCCGATTTGGGTTCAAGTTTGGTACCTTCCAAACGTTTGACGTATGCCCAGCATCCCCAAATCTTCAGGAATGAGAAACCTGGTTTCTTTCCTGTCCATATCTCATACGGAGTCTGTTGAACAGACTTTGACGGAACCTTATTCAAAATAAGAATTGCACTGTTTAATGCATATCCCCAAAAGGAATTAGGTAGCTCAGTGCGACTCATCATAGACCTTACCATGTCCAACAAAGTAATGTTTCTCCGTTCGGACACACCGTTTAATTGCGGTGTTCCAGGAGGAGTCCACTGTGAAAGAATACCATATTCTTTCAAGTAATTTAGAAACTCATTGCTTAAGTATTCGCCAACACGGTCCGACCGTAATGTCTTAATACTCTTCCCTGCCTATTTTTCAACTTCGTGTCAAAACTCTTTGAATTTCTCAAAAGTTTCCGACTTGTGTCTCATGAGATACACATAACCATAACGAGATGCATCATCTGTGAAGGTTACGAAGTATTCGTATCCACCTCTAGCCTGGCTAGACATGGGCCCACAAACGTCACTATGAACAAGGGCTAACAGTTCGGTGGCGCGTTCACCTTTACCGCTAAAAGGTGATTTAGGCATTTTACCTAATAAGCAAGATTCGCAGACGTCATATGAATTTGGATCAAATCCGTCCAAGTACCCACTCTTCGAAAGTGTGGATATGCGAGTCTTGTTTATATGTCCCAGACGACAGTGCCACATATAGGTTTCATCTTTGTTACTCATTTTGAGCCTTTAGTTTTTTATATTATATGTTGGAGATAAATTTATATTCAAAATATAAAGACCATTATTTGCAACAGCAGTGCAAATTTCTACATCATTTTTATATAAATAACACCCAGTGTTTCTAAATACAAAAGTATACCCACATTGGGTTAACATAGATACAGAAATAATATTCCTAGTCAAACTAGGTACATAACAACAGTCATTAAGTTCAAGTACATGCCCCGAGGGCAGTTCAAAAACAAAAATGCCCACGGCCAAAACAGCAACTGATGTCCCGTTTCCAACAGGCAGATCAATCTCTCCGAAAGCCAGTCTCCTGCTAATCCACAGATCCTACACATCAGTATATATATGAGTACCACAGCCAGAATCAAAAATCCAATTTTTAACACTAGAAGTGGCTATGTTTATTTCAATAACAAACATACCTGAGGCCGGTGCCTTGCCCACCTTTGTCTCCTTCTGGAGTGCCTTGTACTCGCGGCAGTCACGCTTCCAGTGACCCCGCTTGCTGCACTGGAGGCAAACATCTTGAGATTTGTCATTTGGCTTCCCAGAAGCCTTTGACGATTTGGCATTGCCCTTTCCTTTATGCTTCTTCTTCTTCACACCTCCAGTTGCCTTGGGCCCAGCCCTTGGTTTCTTAGATGTCGAATCAAAGTGCGTCTCGCGCTTGTTTTCTTTGAGAAGCTCCTTCTCAGCTTCCTTGAGAGTAGACAATAACTCTCCAAGAGTATCGTCAGTGTTCATCAAATTATAGTTTATGATGAACTGTCTCCAGGAATCGGGGAGAGATTGCAAGACCATGTCTATAGTAATCTCAGCTGTAGACATTGCATTTTTGCATAACACCCGATGAGGAGTCTTATATGGAGACAACTCCCTCTTAGTCATGAAAGTCGCGGGAAAAGAACGTTGGAAGGGTAAAGTTGGAAAACACTATTTTTTATGGATTTCTCCGAGTTGTTTCGCTTCGGTTGCTTGCTATACCTCCGTTTCTAAGCTCACCTTGGGCCCAAAACTCCCCTAGACCACATACCTAATCCAAACCAAGCCCAAATACCCAAGTCAACCCAAGTCAAACCAAGTCAACCCAAGTCAAACCAAACCCATGCCCATTAGATGTAATTCACGCCCATTGCCCTTTATTTAGGTAAATTACACATTAATCACATGTTAAAATCTTGTTAAATCCTTACCTAAATAAAAGAAATCAAATAAAATCATTACCAAATCAAATCCAATCCCAAATCCTAATTAGGAGATGCATTCCTTATTAGAAACCAATTAGGAGATTCCTTCCTAATCTAAAAAGGAAAGCCTTTTCCCTTTGCCTATAAAAAGAGGCCTTCACCCCCATTCACAACCCTAGCTCATATACATCACTCAAACACCTTGTGAAGCCCTCCTCTCACGCCCAAGCACCCAAGACCTCCCATTGCCGCATTCCTGAGGTCAAGAAACCACCCATTGCCGCATATCCCCTTCTCCTTCATACCTCTCACGCCCAAGCCACAATCACACCCTTCCTTAGCCGACTTCCAACCACCATTCACA